>CM028760.1:19409752-19707302 GCA_016801395.1 Leptodermis oblonga
ACCCAAAAATCGCCAAACTCATTGGGTTTTAGCCTAATAAAACCCACCTAAAAAAATAATGGATTGGGTGGGCTTGGGCTAAATATGTAGTGGGCGGGTTTAGGGTAGCCTATTGGTACTCTAAAACCCGCCCATCATGGGTACCAAAATTACCCATCCAAAACTACTCTTAAAAGTATAAACAAAAACCCAACAACTCACATATTTTAGTAGGCCCATTTTATGTTTTTCTTCAAACTTATTTTTTATTTTTCTTTATTTTTCGTGTCCTACAATTATTTTGCGTTTTTTCCCTATTTATTCTTTTATAATATTTTTAAATTACCTACTTATAAATACTAATTCAAAATTCGTTTGGGTTCCAAGTTGAGTTCAGGCTCGGATTTAGGGCCAGGCTCGAATTTTGGGCCGGGCTGGTTCAGTTTGGGCCCATAGTTCAAGCCTAGTTCTGGGCCGATTTCGGGCCGGGTCCAGTTTTGGGTCTCGGGTCGGGGCATGCACGAGTTTATATAAATATAAAAAAATTAAAAATTGTGTTAGGACAAAAAAAAACTACATACGATTAAATAAAAAAATATACAATATATAATATTTTAAATTTTAGAATAGATTCAAAGAATTAAAACCCGCTTCAAAAAAAAGTAATTAAAATGAAATTAAAAAATTTATTAATAAACCATTAAATAAACCTTACATTTTTGTATAATGGGTATTATGAATACCCATAACTACCCATTACCCATTTAATTAAAACCATTAATTGAATGGGTAATGGGTACCCATTACCCATAAACTTAATACCCATTTAATACCCGCCCATTTGACACCCCTACTTACAAGTTTCTCTCTGTTTCATTAGAATTGTCCAGTTTGAAAAATATTTTTCGTTTTAATAAAAGAGTCAACTTTCAACTTTTTTTACTCTTCATACCCCTATTAATATAATAATGTGTGGTTCATAATTAGTTTACATTTGAAAAATAAGGATATTAATGAAATAAATTGTGTCAAATTAGCTAATTTAAGTGTTGTACCTTGAAATCCATATTAAGCTATACATACTTGAAAGTTGACCGTTCTAATAGAACGTAGGGGTGAGCAAAATAATTCAAAAACCGTCCGAACCGTTGATCCGATCCAAATCCGATCCGAAATTTTGGATCGGATTCGGATCGGATTTTTTTTCGAGACCACCGGATTAAAATCCGAAACCGATCTGAAACTTCGGATTCGGATCGGTTTGGAGTGGATTCGGATCGATTTTCTTTTTGCTCACTCCTAATAGAACGTATAGAGTATAAATTAAGCAAATTACTTTTTACACTTTTTTCTATCACTTCTTTAAACACAATTTGGGTAAATGTGCCCCTACACTCTAGGTATAATTATCAAATTGACCCCAATATTTTAACTAATTACATTTTATATCATGAATTGTTTATACTACAAACAAAATGTATGTGACGTAAAAAAATTACAAAATAAGTCATGAAAAGTGTATAAACTACCGAAATAAACTATGTCGAACATAAATTGTAATATATTTAAATTTTTATTTACAATATTTAAATTTAAAGCGGTAATTTATAAATGTAAACTAAGATAGTCGATTTCGTAACTATACACAATATTTAGGGATAAAAGTAATTGGTCAATGCAATGCACGCTTTCATTATAAATAAATAAAAAATGAAAACAAGCAAGCAAATATGCAAGGCAAGCTTTTTGTTCATGCTAAAAGTAATATTTTAGACACAAAAATATCAATTTCATTTTGAAAAATTTAATATTTTTAAATAAATAAAAAGTTGCTGAAAAACAAAAAAGAATAAATAATATAACTCCAAGAGAACTCGGTTGACTCAAGTAGGTACCTCTCCCTCTTTGAAAATGATTTCAATTCAACTTTCTAATGCTCAAACTTCAAAGTTACAAATGATTTTCCCTATCCAATTAAATACTAAAACAACAGGATTAGAAACCTACAGCCACAATAAGATCAAAATGGGCATAAACTATACACGACTACAAAATCTATTGGAATGATAATGGTGAACAATGATGGAATTAATCCCAGTTGATATTGCTTCTGGAAGATCTGAATGTGAAATCCCCTTTACATTTCTTCAGCAGCAAGGACGAGATGTCTTGCAATCACCAATCATCACATGTCATTATCAATGATATCCCGCATCATCTGTATTGGGATGAGCCCTTCAGTTCTGATTGCATCTTTTTTTGGATCTGGACTAATGAAATATAATGTCGGTAATCCGCGAACCTGTCAGCAATTTACAATGACATTACGGTTAGTTTTTCGCAGACCGATCTTCACACAGAAGCACAAAAGGCTAGACAAAATTCCAACTAAAAATTCAAGGACAGGTGAAGTAGCAAGCACAGCAAAGGAGAGGTAGTTCTTGAATCTCAATGCCTTTGAAGTTCTTGAAATAACAATGTACAAGAAATGTCAGACTTTGAACAATGTCATGTTCCACTAAACAATCATCATACAGATGCAGTATGGTGAACCCGTAATACTTACTTGCAGCTTATTACCATCTAAGTTAAGAAACAAAAGTAGCATAATAAAAATACAACAAAGAGCAGATTGATATAGCCTTGGTGTACCTGCATGTCACGTGCAAATTCATATTCATCATCTGTATCAACCTTCACAATCTCCAAGTCATTGTCGTACTCTACAGCAAGCTGTTGAATGAAAATCAAATTAAGCTCTGTTGGTAATGTGCAATGAACAAAATAATTTCTGAATTGTCTTTTAGAATTCCTATGGTAGACTAGTCAAGTTCATTGATTTATGTTTGTTAGTATTTCTAGACAATGAATGTGGCAGATGGAAGATTCATGGGATGTGATTAAATGTGACTAGTCTAGAATGTTGTATGGCAACTATAAATAGGGAGGCTGAATTCATGTAATCAACCAAGTGAGTCTGCAGGATTATTACCAAAGAATAGAAAAAGCCTCTCTTCCTCCAAAAGTTTTCTTGTCTCTCCAACATAATCTGGTATCAGAGCTTGGTTGAGAGAGCCCAACCACAAAAGATGGCAAACCAGAATTATGAAGGTCCTCCAATTCCCTTATTTTCTGGTGAGCATTTTGATCATTGGTGTGTTAAAATGAAGACAATTTTAAGGTCACTAGACTTATGGGAATATGTTGAAGATGGATATGAAGAGACAGGGGAAACAACAACTCTCTCTGATCAACACAGAAGAGTTCTCAGAGAGAATAGAAGAAGAGATTCAAGAGCCCTTTCAATTATTCAACAAGGAGTGAGCCCAGGTATTTTTTCAAGATTCATGAATTCAGAAAGAGCCCAAGAAGCCTGGGAAATTCTTCAAAAGGAGTTCAAAGGGAATGCCAAGACAAAAAGTATCAACCTTCAAACTCTTGGAAGAGACTTTGAGAATTTGAAAATGAGGGAGAAAGAAAGTATTCAAGATTATTACACAAAAGTCACCAAAGTTGTCAATGAGATGAGGGCATTTGGTGAAATTATTAAAGAAGAGAAGATTGTAGAGAAAATCCTTGTTAGCTTGCCTCCAAAATTTGATGTGATGGTTTCCATAATTGAAGAGACGAAGGAAATTTCTTCACTAAGTGTGCAAGAATTGTTGGGATCATTGAAGGCTCATGAAAGAAGGATTGCAAGGCATGCTGAAAGTCCTGCTGAGACTGCTTTTCAGTCAAAGATGAATTCCAGCCCTACCCCTCAAGATGGAGAGTCCTCTTGCAGCCAAAAAGGAGGAGAAAGACAAAGGAGTGGAAGGCAATACCAAGGAAGAGGCCATGGCAGAAGCATGAGAGGAAGAGGAAGAAGCAATTTTCAAAAATCCTGCAATGTTTGTGGAAAGAGCAATCATCTTGAGAAGGATTGTTGGTATAAAGGTAAACCCCAATGCTAACATTGTAAGAAGTTTGGCCACATGGTGAGGGAATGCAGATTGAAGAACAACCAACAAGCACATTTTTCTGAAGAAAAGCAAGGAGAAAGCAACTTGTTTTATGCTTGTCATATGGCATCAGAATTAAAAAATGATGTGTGGTATCTTGATAGCGGGTGTAGCAATCACATGACAAGAGACAAGACCATTTTTGTTGATTTGGATGATTCTGTGAAGACACAAGTGACTATGGGAAATGGTGCTACTGTACAAGCCCAAGGATTGGGAACTATTGGCGTTCAAACAAAGAAAGGTATGAAGTTGATTCATGATGTGTTGTATATCCCTGAACTAGATCAAAACTTGTTGAGCCTTGGACAACTTATGGAGCATAGATATGCACTTAATTTTGACAACAATGAGTGCTCAATCCATGACAAGAAGGATGGTCGGCAGCTTGTTGTTAAGATCAAGATGGAAAAAAATCGCAGCTTCCCAATAAAATTCAGCTATGGTGGAGATCAAGCATTCAAAGCTCAAATTAATGATGATTCTCTGTTATGGCACAAAAGATATGGGCATTTGAATTATCGCAGCCTCAAAGTTCTTCAGCAAAAGGGGATGGCTTATGGATTGCCAAGAATTGAAGAAAAACATGATGTTTGTGAAGGATGTGCACTTGGAAAACAACATCGACAACCCTTTCCTAGGGGTGTTGCAGGGAGAGCAAAGGAGATTTTGGGGCTTGTTCATACGAATGTATGTGGACCTATAAGGACAACATCCCATGGAGGTAACAAGTATTTTATCCTTTTCATTGATGATTTTACAAGAATGACTTGGGTGTATTTTATGAAAGAAAAATCTGAGGTGTTTTCAATATTTAAGAAGTTCAAAAGTTTGTAGAAATTCAAAGTGGCTATAAGATTAAGACTCTGAGAAGTGACAGGGGAAAGGAGTATACTTCAAATGCTTTTCAGGAATTTTGTGAAGATTAAGGAGTAGAAATACAACTCTCAGTTGGATACACACCTCAACAAAATGGTGTCGCCGAAAGGAAGAACCAATCTGTGATGGAGATGGCGAAATCAATGTTGCATGACAAAGGCTTACCTAAAGAATTTTTGGCTGAAGCAGTGTATACTGCTGTGTATTTGCTAAATAGAAGTCCTACAAAAGCTGTGTGGAATCAAACTCCAATTGAAGCTTGGAGTGTTTCGAAGTATTTGCTATGCTCAAATTCCAAAAGAAAAGAGGACCAAACTTGATGAAGAAAGTCAAAAATGCATCTTTGTTGGTTATAGTTCACAATCTAAAGGCTATCGTTGATATAGCTTGAAGTCCAATAAAATTCTTATTTGTCGAAATGTTTTATTTGATGAAAATGCCACTTTGAGTTTGAATGATGAAAAGGCAGATAAAGGAGTTATTTTGCAGCATGATGATGAAGGAGAAAAAGAACATGAGGAGCCTTTATGCAGCCCACCAGCCTCTCCAACCTCAACTCCAAAGAAAATGAGGAGTTTGAGTGATATTTATGCAAGATGCAATTTTTGTGTCATTGAACCAGAAAGTTTTGAAGAAGCAAATGAAGAAGAAGATTGGAGGAAGGTGATGGAAGAAGAAATTAATGCAATTGAAAAAAATAAGACATGGAAGCTTGATAAATCAATGAACAAGGAGATAATTGGAGTGAAATGGATTTATAAGGTAAAGATGAATCCAGACGGCTCAATTCAAAGAAAGAAGGCAAGACTTCTGGCAAAGGGTTATTCACAGCAACCTGGAGTTGACTACACGGAGACCTTTGCACCAGTTGCAAGGTTTGATACTATTCGTGCTTTGATTACTATGGCTGCCCAAAAAGGATGGAGTCTTTATCAACTTTATGTCAAATCAGCATTTTTGAACAGAAGGAAGAAGTATATGTTCAACAGCCTCAAGGCTTCATCAAGAAAGGAGAAGAAGAGAAGGTGTACAAGCTAAATAAAGCCTTATATGGGCTGAAGCAAGCACCAAGGTTGTATAGCCAAATTGATTCTTATTTTGTGGAGCAAGGATTTGAAAGAAGCAAAAGTGAGCCAACCTTGTATGTCAAAACTCAAGGTAATTCAAACATTCTCATTGTTGCTTTATATGTTGATGACTTGCTTTATACATGTAACAATGAAAAGATGATTGCGGAATTTAAGAAAGACATGATGAGAAGATATGACATGAATGATATGGGATTGTTGAACCACTTTCTTGGCATGGAGATTTATCAAGAAGACGATGGAGTTTTTGTTTGTCAAAAGAAGTATGCTGAAAATGTTTTGGCAAAGTTTGGCATGATTGATTGCAAGCCTTTATCCACACCTCTTGTTGTGAATGAAAGATATTAAAGAAAATGGAGCAAAGAAAGCTGATTAAGAAGATGGAGCAAGAAAGCTGATTCTACTTTGTGCAGAAGTTTAGTATTTGACAGCAACAAGAGCAGATATTATGTATGCTTCAAGTCTATTGTCAAGATTTATGCACAACCCAAGCCAGTTACACCTTGGAGGAGCCAAAAGGGTGTTGAGGTACATCAAAGGAACAATTAACTTTGGTTTAAAATTCAAGAAAGGGGTTGATACAGCACTGGTTGGTTATTGTGACAGTGATTGGGGTGGCTGTCGTGATGATATGAGGAGTACATCTAGCTATTGTTTTTCACTTGGCAGTGGAGTATTTTCTTGGGCATCTAAGAAGCAACAAAGTGTAGCACAATCCTCAGCTGAAGCTGAATATGTAGCAGCTGGTCTTGCGACTTCTCAAATCATTTGGCTAAGGAGAATTCTTGAAGATATGGGTGAGAAGCAAAAAGAAGCAACAGTGATGTTTTGTGACAACAAATCAGCCATTGACATTGCAAGAAATCCTGTATATCACAGCAGGACTAGCCATATTGCCATCAAGCATCATTTCATAAGAGATGCTATTGAAGAAGGTGAAGTTGAGCTCAAGTTTTGCAAAAGTGAAGATCAAGTAGCTGATATTTTTACCGAGGCAATTTCAAAGGAAAAATTCATCAAGTTTAGAGAGTTTCTTGGAGTTGAAGAGTTGCACATTAAGGGGGGAAAATATGTTGGTAATGTGCAATGAACAAAATAATTTCTGAATTGTCTTTTAGAATTCCTATGGTAGACTAGTCAAGTTCATTGATTTATGCTTGTTAGTATTTCTAGACAATGAACGTGGCAGATGGAAGATTCATGGGATGTGATTAAATGTGACTAGTCTAGAATGTTGTATTGCAACTATAAATAGGGAGGCTGAATTCATGTAATCAACCAAGTGAGTCTGCAGGATTATTATCAAAGAATAGTAAAAGCCTCTCTTCCTCCAAAAGTTTTCTTGTCTCTCCAACAAGCTCATTCACACTAAGAGGGAACTTTTAGCAATTTGGTTGTTCGGTAATAGGAATTGCAACAATAATTCAAGACTAATCATTGAAAATAATATTGCATCCTCTCACTCATGTGATTGGTAGTTATTAGCCAACACATCTAATTTTTCTTCCACATTTATTTCTTCTCTGCACTAAGATCCTGTCTTTCATGTACAGTTAAAATTCAACCATGCGAATACAGGAGAGAGGAAACCAGGGTGAAGCACTAGTAAAATTCTGGTAATTACATTCCCAGCTTTCAGTATGAATGTGAATATGTTTTTTGGGGGGGCACAGAATTATAGCTTGACTACCTCCACACATAAAGAAACCAATCACAATTAAACCATCACTTGACTATTATTTCTACCAAACTCAAAAACCATGCATAAAAAAACCTCCACAACCTCCCAAACTTCAGATTTCAACAATCAAGCACAAAAAGTAGACAATGTTGGAGCCACCATATAGCTAAGGATATGCAAAAGCGACCAAAACTTTCCATCAACCCCTACACATAATAAACCTTCAAGGATATTCAAAAATAAAAAAACTTTCGGTGAGTGAAGGGCACATATATAATCACTTACCAATTTCAGTTTTCTAAGATTAACATAAACTTAAAACTCTCCTGACCCACACTTGAAGCAGGCCTTGATCCATAACTGCAACTACAAGCCTTAGCTTATGGAACCAATACCTAGCTACAACTAATTAGACATAACTGGCACAAAATCACTACTTTTTTTACCCCAGCATTAAGTCCAAAACAACCAGGTATAACAAGTTATTCCTTTATTTATTCACTGAGAACAACAAGAGACACATAAAGTGAGCTTCGTATCTTTGGATCACCTCAAGATATGTGTATTCACAATTCAAGTAATAAGGTAAATGCATACGGTCAAAGAAAGAAAGAAGTCAATAGGAATCAATTTTTTCACTGTTGCTTTGAGTTAGGCACTCAAGCAAAGGAAAATCTAACTTTTCAGTATATATATAAACATATGAACACTAAACAATAAGATAGTATGAGACCCTACATATACTCTTTATTGAGTATGACAATGAACAACCAATCAAAGAAAGCAGTAATTTGAGGAAATTCTCCAAATCATGACACTAGATATTTCCAAATGCTACTGTTTTCTCTGGCACCAACAAACTCTCCCCTCCCCCCCTTCTTTCCCTTAAAATAAATAAACAAATAAATCTGGAAACAAGTTACAGTTAAGAGTAGGTTGAATAATCCATTACAAAAAAAAGAAAAATAGTCTTATTTATCTTCCCTAAAATTTTAAATTTAATGCAGCTAACTTAAAAAAATTTCCTCCTTTTCATTGCCTTCCACCCTCTGGTTTTCTGGCAAGCACCTAGAAAGTAGAAGAATGTTGTTACTATCCCTGCTGCCTCTTTCCTAGTCAGTGTGCCACTACTACAGCATTTTGAATAATAAAAACCATCATTTGAGTTAGAGACATCCATAACGTGTACTCCCTCTATTCTCAAATAAGTGTCCCCTTAGAGATTAACACACAAATTAAGGAGTTGGATAAATCTCTTCCTATACCCTTATTTATATTTCCTTGTTTAGCTACAATTAAATTGGAATTTGTGTAATGCATGTGTATTAGGAAAGACAATGTAATCAATACTATTAAATGAGATCGATTTGATAAGGGGTACAACTGGGATTTTGTAATTGTTTGCACTGAATTGTAAAGGGACACTCATGTGAGAACAGAAATATTTCGCTAAGGGGACACTTATTTGAGAATGGAGAGAGCATATGACAATCCCCATCATTCAAGTAACTGGAAAGGTGTTCATGTAATTTCAGAGCATTTCCATTGCTATAAGACTAGGCTAAACACATTTATGAATCTTTCATTAGTGCTTGAGAAATCCCACCCTTTTGTGAAAACCAAGTTGCAAAGGATAAATATTATCAACGTGCTTAGGATATTCAAGTTATGAAAAGAGATATAGTCACTGGTACTCCCATCTTTAAACATAAGTGACACAATCTTGCTGTCCACTCTCTTGAAATGGGAAAAAGCAACTTTCAATTGTATTTTCTGTATGGCTTCCAAAATTTGCAATCGTATAGAATATAAGCAAAATAAGATGCTAGTAAGGTCACGTTAATATAAGCCGTAGAAGATACGTCAACTTATTTAGACTGTAGTCTGTATATGCATATGTGACAAGGGAAGAGCTGTCTCCAATACATGTAGCAAGGGGTAGATTATTTTGGAAAGTGCCTTTAACTAATTAATAACAATTATGAGTCGACGCAGTAGTTACATACTTAGAAAGCAAAATCTTCTACCTATCTTGATTTAAACCAAGATGAGAAAATTTGTGTGCATATGTATCTATAATTTGGGCTGAGAGAGCTAACTGTATAATCAAACATGTCTCCTATCTCTTACAGCAATAGCTTTGACCATGACCAAAATCCATATGAAGATGCTGGTGCTCAGACAGTAAATGGTTGTAACAAAATAAATATCATGAATAGGGAACAAGGGTTGAAATTCTTTCATTTACTTCTGTGAATAACTGAATTGAATTTTGAATGATGGAAGACAATAAATATAATGCATATATATGCAGAGCTCTCTCTGCATATAAATATAATGCATTTGTTCAAAAAGAGACTAAAACTGATTTTAAAATCTATAACTTTGGACCAAGATAGAAACAAATCATTCCAGAAATTTAACAATGCTGCTTTCATTGGGGACCCGGTGGCCTGTACTTCAGTTACCTCTCCAAACTCCATATACACAAAAAGATATTAAAAATAAATAAATAAAAGTCAAATAGATTAGCAAATGGATCAAGACACCGAGAGCTCTTTATGATGAGTTTATTATACATTATGATTTCTTATTTCCAAGCTGTATGGTTAGAAGGACATCTAAGAAATAAGCAGTGGGAAATAAAAAAATTTAACAAAAGCCTTGCAACAGACTTTAACTGATATTATATTATGAAATGCAACCTCAATAAAGATAAGCATCAATGAACCTGGATGAGAAAAAGAAACTGTGATGCATATAGTTCTCGAAGTTAGTCACAAAAGTTATTTATAAAAACAATCTAAACCCCCATTATGGTTACTTTGGAGCTATACTAGACTTTTATTCTTACCGTTTCCAGTTCTTGAGCCATCAGAATACAAGGACCGCACCATGTTGCATAGAAATCAATTATCAAGGGTACATTTCTCTCTCCCTTCACAAGATCTTGAATCTCTTGAGCAGATTTCTTTTTCTATCCAAGAAAGAAAACAACAAAATATCCAATAAGCCCCAGAGAAACACTAAAATAATATTCTGTTTTTCCTCACAGAACAGTATTTGAACCCAAGAAGGTAACTAAAGTAAAACAATCAATCTGACCCCAGAAAATACAATTTACTACGCATTCAGCCATGAGCAATCGAAACCCAAAATGCTTTAAGCAACTAATCCAAGTTCACAACAGAGAAAATGCAATTTAACTGGAACCCAACAAATTAAAACGCACAAAAAATAGTGAAAACATATTGGTATAACTTCTAACACATACAACAAGATAGTCCTCTCTGATATATTTGCCAGCAGGAGACGGCAATAGCAACTTTCTGGAGGGTTGCTGAGGTGGTAGTGAAAGCAAAGAAGGCCTCTTGCCGGTGGCAATGGAATTGGGGTTCAAGAAGACAGATTTGGAAGGGAAAAGAGTTGGTGAAGCATGAAATGAAGAAATGGCAGATATCATCTTCTTGCAGCCGATAATCCTCAACTTTGCAGTGCAGAGAGAGCGAGAGAGGAGAGGAGAGGAATAGCTGGAAATTTCAGTGGGGTTTAGGGGTTAACGTCTTTTGTTTACCATCCAACATAATCCATTTGGTTGGAGAAAAATAATTTTAAAAAAATACTATAATAAATACAATAAATTATTTGTCGAAACAGTAAACATTATTTGGTGGAGCAAAGAGGCAAAAATACATCTAATGTTTCATCCAGTGTGCAAATATATCTTCGAACTTTACAGAGGAACAAAATTACCCTTAACGTTATATAAAGAATGCATCTGTGCTCCAAAAAAATATTGAATGGTTAATAACCACCACGTTATCAGCTAATGTGGTGTTATTATTCCACCCAAAGTTAAACACGTGTATTTTTTAAAATTTACTCAGCATACTCATCATCACTTTCTCTCCACCCATTTCCTCCGTCTCAGCTACTTCTTCTACCTATTCCCCCACATCTCTTTAATCTCAATTGCTCTTTTCCTCAACCACCAACGTTACAGCACCACCCCACATTCTTTCTCCATATCTCTTCCATCCGCACCGCTTGCCTTGTTCAGGCTCCAATGGAGAGCCAAAATCTTCAAAGGTTGTTTGGGACTCAGCAACAACAAAAAATGGAGAGAACCCAAAGAGTAACAAAGCTGCAAATGAGTTTCCTTTCCTGCAAGATTGGATTTTTGGAACAAAAAGAAAGCTTTTAATGTTGTTCCCTTCCCACCCTGTAGCGATCTCCCTTCCCTTCTCACCCGTCGCCCACTGCCGCCCCCTGTGACACCCCAAATTCACCATCCCACATACAAGGGACTGGCTTCACCGCATGCTTGCTTGGTTAGTACCAGGGCTCATTGTCGTTCAAAACAAACTAGTCATTGTTTATTTCAATAATGCTAATATTATTACACAATCCTATTTTACAAAATTCTCGAAAATACAGACCAAATAAAATCTTCTCGCTTTCTAACTTCAACCAGTTGCTACAGGGGTTCAGGCCATCCTACTTCCGCTAGTGCACATAGTCATCCACGAACAGCCTATTTGTAACAATTTCATGAAAAACAGAAAATAAAACAATAAAATGGAATGAGCATTTACCAAATTGCATAAATTACCCATGCATATAATTCAATCAAATTTTAATATGTAGTATTCATAACTCGTACAAGATTCATAAACATATAACGAGGATGAGGGGCGTTCGTTAAAGTTCTATATGAATGATGAACAACGCTCAACTCACCTTGGTGTTCATACATATATATCTCGTATTCATATTGTTCATGTCGTTTCGGGCATTACTAACAGTCAAGATTCTTCAATAAATTCTTGGCCGTATAAAGCATATCGAACAGTCAAGATTCCCAAACGAATCTTTTGTCGTATAAAGTATATCGAATAGTCAAGATTCTCAAACAAATCCTTGGCCGTATAAAGCATAACCAACAGTCAAGATTCCCAAATGAATTCTTGGCCATATAAAATATATCGAACAGTCAAGATTGCCAAAAGAATCCTTGGCCGTATAAAGCATATCGAACAGTCAAGATTCTCAAACGAATCATTGGCCGTATAAAGTATTATGAACAGTCAATAATGCCCAATGAATCTTTGGCCGTATGAACATTTAATAACCACACCAAATAAGGATTCAGACTTATACATCTCATCACATGTTCCAGTACATAAAGAGAGTTTATTCACACTTTCATATCTATACATGTGATGTGAACCCTTAATTCCAACTTGTAAAAACAAGAACTCAATGCGAAAAATTACCAAGGAAAGTCTGATTGCAAGACGCAGCTCTTAAAACTCAAAAATCCTTACCCTTGAATTTGATAGACTACTAATTTAACAAGTTAAATTAAACACATAATTCAAACCAAGTGATGAATTCTAGAGGTGAAAGAAAGCATGCAATTAGATAGAGCAATTATCTAATTAGCCAATAGTTTCTGTACTTTAGCAATTAATAAGCATGCAAATTACTTAAGCCAAAATAAAGAAGAGTGAATAATAAAGTATAAACTTTCATTCAATTAATCACTAGAAAATAATGAAGTACAGCACCCCTATATAGAGGTAGAGGATGCACGAAATTACAAGGAAAAATAAGGAAAGAAAACACAAAATTGGAACTTAATCAAGAGAATAAGTAACTCACAAAAATAGGAAAAAAAAGGAACTTGCTTGCTAAAAAGTAAAAGAAAATAAGGATGAATTTTGGCTACTTTAAGGTAAGCAATGCACGAAATTCTTTCAAGAAAAAGGAAGAAAAAATTCAGATTTTACCTTTAAAGAAAAGGGAAAACCGAAAAATAAAGGAGAAAAGAAAAGAGGAAACTATGAAGAGAATTAGGTAACATGCACAAAACCTTAATTCTCCTCCTAACCCTAACCCTAATTGCGAATTGCTTCTCCTTGGGCTTGGGCTTGGCCGAATGTGGGTTCATTGAGTGGATTTGAAAGATTCGGCCCAATTGATGTAGCATGATGATATAGATGTAGGAAGCTTCTGGAGTTTTCAGAATCATTTCAGAAGGTCAAAAAATATTTCACTTCTAAAATTCTTCAAACTTTATGAAATCTACACTTCTTTACTAGAAAGACTTGTAGTTTCCATTTTCACCAAATCCTTAGCTCGTAAATACCATTTTCATTATTTGCACAGCTTGAAAATACCATTTTCACCATTTCCTTAATTGGAAGGACTAGTATTCACTATTTCCACCTTGATGGAGAGTAGGATAACTCTTGTAAGCTTTCTTTCTCATTGAGTTCATTAGAGCTAGATATGAGCTGGGCTTCTGTAGCACACCTTTGAACAAAGTTTGCAAGGTCTGTTTTGAGGTTTGCTGTCCTCTCTCGAGTCATTTGCCCAACTATATCAACGAACAAATCTCTCTGATATGGACTTGGATCGTGGAGCATTGGTGGGCCTCGATGAAGCACTCGAACCTCAGCTGCACTCTCTGCACCATCTTCTATATCCACTTGAGCTGGACTTGTCGATGAGTTAGGGGCGTTCAAATCAACATGCTTTGTAGCAAATTATATAATCATGAATGGGCTTTTCAAATCTCAACATTTCAAGCATGATTTTCAAAAGTTTGTAAAACATGCCATCACAATGACTCCGATTCAAGTTCAATTATTAATTGAGTTAAAATGGTATACATTTTCAATGAGAAACTCACCTCGTCCTGCGATGCCTGTTCACTATTTTCCCAATTATCTGCAGTTTATAAATATCGAAAGTTTTAGTTTCTTATTCTAAAACAAATTCCGACCTTCCTAGGGTTATAAAATCCTAACTTTCAATTTCTATAATCTCAAATGTCCCTTTATCCTGTTTAAGTAAAAAGATGTAATTAATAAAAAGAATTGCGGAAGGTTTTAAGTTGAAAAATAAAAAAAATCACATGGATCAGTTTTACCCGCCCTTTGATCAGTTAAAACCGATCGTGCCCAGAAAACTTCATCTTCAAGCTTTTCTTCGGGTTTTGGCTAACTTTTTACATAAAACTCGTTTTTCTTTGATTCTTTTTGCTAAAAACCTTTCCTGCAATGTTCATGCATCATTCCTAACATTCCATAACACATATTTCACATCAACTCAAGTATTTAAATTCAAAATTCCTAGAAAAACGAAAACTTCATTATTTTTCCATTTCATGCATCTTTTTCCCAAATTCCCAACGTGATAAATGGTTGAATTCATTACCTTTATGTTCTGGATCTTCCCTAGCATGAAATCTACGTTTGTGGAGTCCAAATTCTAGCTCCAAGGCCTTCTTTTTCCTAGCTTCTCCTTTCCTTTCCTTCTTCCTCCTTTTTTTTTTTCCCCCTTTTCTTTCCTTTCTGTCTTTTTGGTTCAGTTCTTGTGTGCATCAAAGCGAATTAGAAAGATGAGGGGGAGCATACTTATAGGCAAATCAGTCTAATAGTCCAAAACTTTCATACTTATCTTGAGAATTTATTTTTTTTCATTTTCATGACGCGATCAGTTTTACCCGCTCATGAATCGGGTAAAACCATTCCAATCGATTTTTACCCGTTCTTGAATCGGGTAAAACCGGTCGGAGTACTTTTGTCACTTTCCTGGATCAATTTTACCCGCTCTCGGATCGGGTAAAACAGTTCGTTCAAGCGGTGGGATATTTTTCCTACTTTTTGGATCGGTTTTACCCACTCCAAAACTGGGTAAACCGCTCCGTGAAGCGGTGGGATTGATTTTACCCATTCTATGATCGGGTAAAACCGGTCACACAAGTGCACGGAGGGATTGATTTTACCCATTCTATGATTGGGTAAAACCGGTCACACAAGTGGTGCAATCAGTTTTACCCGTTGTTGGACTGGGTAAAAGAACGGGTAAAACCGATTAGCCCCTGATTTTTCATTTTTCACTTATTTACTAATTTCTTTATTTTTATTACTTAATTACTTTATCATGTATTACTTAAACATAATTCTAACCTTATTCTTAATATCTTAATCCTAATTTAAGCATCACAAATCTATGATTCAAAATAAATTTTCCTTTATTACTTGAGAAAATCATACAAGTTCATAACTATACATATTTTTGAAGAGTAAATTGCTTAAAATAGCACGAACATTTGCCTGAGTGCGATTTTGACCACAAACATTTTAAAATTGTTTTTTCTACACTAAACTTTTTCAAAACGTGACTAAAATTAGCATTCTGTCAAAGTGCTCCGTTAGATACTTAACGGAAGGCTTTTTTTGAGGATAAAATTGTCCATATTCCTTTTCCTTTGTCTTTAACATATTTTACTTTTATTAACAAATGAACACCCAATCTTTCAATTTTTAGCATTTTCGTCCAATGCTTTTTTACTTCTTTATAAAAAAAACTCCATTAATTTAATCTATAATTTAATAATTATTAAATTACTTAGTGTTTCGTTTTTTTCTTTAATTTTTTCCAAATTTTAATTTTCTCAATCTTTCAAATTCAAATTTTCCTCATCTTCACTTTTTATTTTTATTCTTTTAATCAAATTACTATTGTATTAACCCAAAAAACTCCATTAGTGAATAACTGAAAATTCTTAGTTCAGAACAAGAATGTTAGCCCCGTATGGTATGCCTTTTGAAAGATGTTTTGAATTTTAAAATTATTAAAGTTATATTGAAAATGTAAAAAGGTGTTTAGAAAATGAAAAAATGTGTTTAAAAAATGTAAAAAAGTATATTAAAATTGATGATAAATTATTATAAAATAAAAGTAAGAGTGAAGTGAGATAAAAAAATTTGATGCCATGCCATTCAAGTCCTAAACAAAATTAAACGTTTTCAACTAAAACTAGACAGATAGGAACTCAATCTTGTCATCATTGACTTCAGCTCCAACTGAACCAAGGATGTGCTTGATATCCTCGGCGGTAGGAGAAGTTTTGCCTCCCAAAACGGCCAACAAAAAGGCGGCAACAACCTTCATCTTGATAGAGATTTCGGAATCGAAAACGTAATGAAAGATCAGAGCTTTCGCTAGCCTGCGTACTACCTCTTTCCATTGCAGCCACCTCTCCACCACATTTTTCGGCGCCGCTAGGTTTTAGCCCTAGCGTCGCCGCCTCCTCCATCTCCTAGCCACCCATAGGCTCTCTTTCTATGTTTGTGGGCAATTGTGGCGTGGCATCAAATAAAACAGAAAATAAAAGGGGAGAGAAAGAAGGTGGTCCACGGTTGGAGGAGAGAGCAGCGCGGCGGTGGTTCCGGAATCGAACCAGACCTATAGGCAAGTTGAGCAATACTCCTGCAATTTCATAGATCTGAAATTGAAAAGGGGCAAAGAAGAAGAAAGTATGGTTGCCAACGCTTCTGCTGCCTGGAGCTTCAAAACAGTGCTTTGAACGCAGTGGTGGCAGTTCAACCATAGTGCCGCTGCAATTTTTATACAAACGCGAATAGGCGGCAGCAACTGGGCTGTGGCGGTTTCAGATCTTGCTAAAATCGGCAATTCCGGTGGAGTGAAGGACGGCGGTCGCGACGGTAACTGTATAGGCGAAAATGAACGGAGGTCGACGACTGCGGTGGTGGATCTTTTGGAGAAGATTCCGCGAAGAAGACGAACGGCTTGGTCGTGACTGTTAATCACCGAAAACCTGGTGTTGGTGGGCTGGAGTTGTTGTGATGGCACTGTTGATTGATGGGGTGGTGCTGAAGGATGGAAGCGATGGCACTGGTAATTGATGGGTTGGTGCTGAAGGATGCAAGCAATGTGGTGGGGTGTTAAGTCCATGGTAGATAGTATTCCGATACGTATCGTAGTACGATTCGAGAAGGGGTAATCGATACAGTATCTCATAGGATTCTTTTATACATAATATCTCATCATCTTACGATCCTATCCTATGGCGATACTGTTTTTTTAAATATCTATTATAAATCTAAGGTTCAATATATTTTTTTTATACAATCATTTTATGTTTTTGTTCGTAGCCTAGTGGTTGGTTAAGTAACTCTTAGTTTACTGAATTAGAATTCAAAAACCTATTAGATTGTACAACTATAATCTCAAAGTAATATGTTATAATTTATTATTGCTTTTTGGCATATAGATTCAATTTATAAGTATTCTAATATTGCAATTATTATATATACAAGAAATATGAGCTTGTATGATCAATTTTACCCCTTTTTAGTGGGTCTTACAATCCTATCGATCCTACTCCCCAAAACGATCATGTGTGGTATCTCAATACTAACTACCTTGGTTCCCCCCACCCTCCTCCCAAATATTCATATTGGAACAAAAAATTATCAAAATAGACAATTTTTTTTTTCATTCTCAAAATATAAAAAACGAAGTTGGGAGATTCGTTTTCTCGTTTTTTTCAAAAATTACAAAAAAAAAAAAAAATCTTGAAGGATGAATTCGTTACTTCCTTTTTTTTGTGTTTTATTAATTTCATTAATGAATTCGTTTATTGGAGAAATTAGTTTTTTCCTTTTTCGTTTTATTATTAATTTCATTAATTCAAAAGAATCTCCGTAATTCGTTTTTGAGTTGTTATGAAAAAAAAGGCAAAATATAATTCTATAAATGAAATTTTAATTTGTAATTTAATAAAATTTTAGAGGAAGTAATTTACGGTATTTTTTGAAATTGTGGTCAATTACCTTTATCTTCTTTATTCTCTCCATTTTCTATATCAAAGGTAGGCTCAATAGCGTCGTCTAATCCCACTAGTATTCCCTATGCAAGCTCATTTAAACTAAAAACAATTAAAAATGAAAATATCAATATCGGTCTAATGTTATTTCTTTTTAAGATAAACGAATTTATGAGTTTTGTTTTTAACGGAATTAATTATTTTTAAAACATAAATGCGTGACTAAATTTTCAAAGATAAATAAATTTCCCAAATTCATTTATACGGAGATTTTATGTATTTCAAAAAATGCCGTAAATTACTTCCTCTAAAATTTTATTGAATTACAAATTAAAATTTCAGTTATATAATTATGTTTTGCCTTCTTTTTTTTTTTTATAACAACTCAAAAACGATTTACGGGGGGGTTCGTTTCGAAAATCCTAAAATTTGTTTTTCATTAAATAATATTTATTTTTTTTAAATGAATAAAAACTTAGAAAAAATTTTACAAAAAAGTAATTTTGGTAGAAAACGAATTGAATTCGTTTTCCTATAAAAACAAATGCACTGAATTCGTTTTCAAGTGAAAAGGAATTCGCGGAATTCATTTTCTCTTGAATGTATTATTTAACTAAAACTATATTACTTATTTTAAAAATAATTTTATTTCAATGAATTTGTTTTCTACAAAAATTATTTTTTTCTATTTCTTAAAAAATAAGCTTAATAATAATTTTATTTCACTCAATTCGTTTTTTCACAAATATTTAACAAAATAAAAACTATTTAAAATTTTTTTCCAATTACAAATTAGATTTTCAGTTATATAATTATCTCTTGCCTTCGTTCCCCTAAAACTGAAAAACGAATTACGGGTGTCAATTTCGAATCACCATAATTCGTTTTACATTACATAATATTTATATTTAAAAAACCATAAAAACTTAGAAACGATGTTCATGAATTCGTTTTCAATTACAAAATAATTATTTACTAATTTTTTACATTAGTTTACATAGAATTACTTAACTAATTTTATTTTAAATTTTTTTTAAAAAAATAAATGTAGGAACAAAACGAATTCACTTAAATTTTTTAAAATAAAATTAATGTTCTGTACGAAAACGAGTTCATAATTTTTTTTTAAAAAAAAGTCCCATTAGGAAACAAATTCTCCTGTAGAAAACGAATTCCTGGGAAAATTTTTTTTTTTTTTTTGGTGAAGAAAACGAAGTCGGGAGATTCGTTTTCAATTGAAAATGAATCCCAGACTTCGTTTTCTATATTTTGGGAATTTCATTTCCATTTGGTTTATTTTGGTATGTATATGGGGCCTAAATGAATATTTGGGTAAAAAAATCAATGGGGGTGATAGAATGCGATGGGGGTGATAAAATTGCCAAAAACACAAACCCGTCTTTTAGCTTAATGCAATTACTATATTAGCTTAATGAAATTTAATGCAATTACTGTATTAGTTTAATGAAAGTTTCCTGTAAAGAAAAAGAAAACAGAAAATAAAAATGAAGAAAAAAATTAAATAGGTAGAATCATAATTTTAAAAAATAAATATAAATAAAAGAATGAGAAAGTTTCCTGTAAAGAAAAAGAAAACAGAAAATAAAAATGAAGAAAAAAATTAAATAGGTAGAATCATAGTTTTAAAAAATAAATATAAATAAAAGAATGAGAAAGTTTCCTGTAAAGAAAAAGAAAACAGAAAATAAAAATGAAGAAAAAAATTAAATAGGTAATAGAATCATAATTTTAAAAAATAAATATAAATAAAAGAATGAGAAAAAAAATTAAAAATACAATAGTTAAATGCAAATATTCTTTATTAACACTAAATAAATTTAATTATTGTTTAAAAAGTTAACTATGAAAAATGAAATATTAAAATTTAAAAAACACTAATATTAGAAATATTAAAAATAACTGCTATTTTATTAATATTATGTAAAGTAAAATTTATTTTTGTACAATAATGTAAAAAATTAAAAGATTGGGGGTTCGTTCGGTAATAAAAGTAAAAAAAAAAGGGAAATATAAGACAAAAGAATAGGAGAATGGACGATTTTGCCCTCAGAAAGGTGTTTCCATTTGTGGGTTAACAGAGCTACTTGACAGAATGCTAAGTTTTGTCATGTTTTCGAAAGGTTTGTGTTAAAAAAAGCAATTTTAAAATGTTTGTGGTTAAAAATTGCACTCAGGCAAAGGTTCGTGTTAATTTATGCATTTCACTCATTTTTGAAAGTTAAAGTAATTTACATAAAAATACAATCCTATGGCTAATCATAGGGCATAATTAACGAGATCTCACATCCCCCCCCCCCCCCCCCCTCCCCCCACCTGTCTCCTCCTTCTCCCCTCCGTTCTTGCCTGTCACTGTCCCTTCTCACCGGTGCCATCTCAGTTTTGTGCCCAGATTCTATAATTCCAAAGCCTAGATCTAAACATAATAAATTAATTAAACAATGTTTATGAAAAATAAATTGAAGTTACAATATTGGATCTTAATTCTCTCACGGTCTTGTATTGAATGATTTATAATATTTGGAGAGTTTAAGTAGACAAAGGTGGAAATAATTCATGGAATTGGTTGAAGAAGTACAAAGGAAATGGGTGGAGAGAGAAGGTGATGAGTGGAGAGAGAAGGTGGTGAGGAGTATGCTTAGTAGATTTTAAAAAATCCATGTGTCGAACTTTGGGTGGAGTAATATCACCATGTCAGCTGATAACGTGGTGTTTATTGACCACTTAATATTTTTTCGGGGCACAGATGCACCATTTATATAACGTTTGGGGTAATTTTGCTCTCCGTATAGTTTGAGGGTGTATTTGCACCGTGAAGGAAACTTTAGGAATATTTTTGCCCCTTTGCCCTTATTTGGTGCAATTCCTCATTATACAAAAACATTTTTCCCGTTTGGGTAAATTACAAAATCATTCTCCTAATTTATTTAAATAACAAAAACCCCCATTGATTGATGGGTGAGTTACAATTTCCCTCCCTGAGTTTTGGGTAAATTAACAAGTGATCCTCCTATTTTAGTTATAAAGTCAACCCATTTTAAAAACCGAATGATGACATAAACAATTATATACTTAGAAAGGCTAAAGTGCCTCTAACGTACTCTATCTAAACTTTAAAGAACAAAATGTCTTTCACAAAGACACAAAGGAACACTTAAAATCCATGATTTATTGCGTAAAGAGAAAAACAAATTTTTTTCTATTTTCAAACAAAATCATTAATAAAGATTGCTTTCAACCCTAGAAGAGACAATAAATGAGGATAATCTCGATAAATTTTTCTCTAAAAAATGCATTATTACTGCCTTCCTTACCTGATATTTGGTTGTTTAGAGAGAAATTTGTCGATAATATCCTCACTTACGAACTCTTTTAGGATTGAAAGTGACCATCAACGATGCTTTTATTAGAGAAATATAAAAAGTTTTCTTTTGTCTTGTCATAATAAATTATGGAGTTTAAGTGTTCATTTGTATATTTGTGAATGTGCAGTTTGATATTCAAATTTTAGATAGATTAAATGAGAGACACTTAGTCTTCCAAAATATGTAATTCTTTTATGCATGTCATTTCAGTTTTGAATGGGTCAATTTTATAACCATAGGATGATTGTTTTGTAACTAACCTAAATCTCAGGAGGAAAATAATTTACCTCCCGGTCAATGAGGGTTTATGCTATTAACTAAACTACAAGGGTGATTTTGTAATTTATCCAAACCTTAAGGGGAAATTAGTAACTCGCCCACTAATCAAAGAGTTTTTTAATTAAACCAAACTAAACTAAAAGGGTAATTTTGTAATTTACCAAGAGGAGGGGGGGGGGGGGGGGGCGGGGAAGCGCCCATAATTGTTAGGTGATATATATAAATTTATATATATATATATATATATATATAAATTTTTTTCCCAATATAAAACTTCGTAGAGGAAAGTTTTGTGAACTCTAGGACAATTCAACATACAATATTTCAGTTCCTATTTGACAGAATTTTTTTTTTCCACTAATATCTGTTATTTTAACATAACTATGAAACTTTAGCACCTAAACTCAATAATTTAGATGTTAAGTTGAATATTTTAGCACTTAAAAATGGTATTTGTTGTGAAAACAAACCGTACTCGTTGATTTAACAACACACGATATTTCATATGTTAAATTTAATATTTTAACATCTAAAAACGGTACATGATACTTGTTGTTTTAACACGTGTGCGATACTTCAGAAGCTAAACTCAATAATTTGCACCTAAAAACGGTACGCAATACATCAACACTTAAAATCTATCCAAGTGATAATTTAGAGTCTAAACTATATACGCGCGTCGTTAGACTATCAAACGCGTCAGGTACAAGTTTTTTCGCTTTTTATAAAAATGTAAATAAGTAAAACCTTAAACATATTTGCTGTAACTCTTACTTTTTTATTCCTTAAGACGTGACACAACATTTTCCATTATTTTGAAATATCGATTTGCATAACTCTTACTTTTTGATTCCTTAAGATGTGGCACAACATTTTTCTATAATTTCTGAAATCTCGATTTGCATCCTTAGAAAGGAGAATTAATTTAAGAAAAACT
The DNA here is from genome assembly GCA_016801395.1 of Leptodermis oblonga. Classification (NCBI taxonomy): domain Eukaryota; kingdom Viridiplantae; phylum Streptophyta; class Magnoliopsida; order Gentianales; family Rubiaceae; genus Leptodermis; species Leptodermis oblonga. The sequence goes on from CM028760.1 coordinate 19,432,625, forward strand.
AAGGCTCTGATTTGGACAAGTATTTCAAAAATATTTCTATAAAAGTATTTCTCAAAAGTGGTTTAGAAAAGGGTTTTAAAAGTTTTTCAAGAACAAATATGGGTTTGGACAAGTGTTTTTATAAAAATATTTTTACAGTTAAAAAGGTGAATCGTTTTAAGTTATGTATAATAGTATAAAATTTATGTTTCAATATATTCAAAATAGATTGACTATTTATATAATAATACACTAAAAATAAAATGATAATTTAGATTGAGATTTGAGACAACTTTATTTCTATTTTTATTAACATAAAAAAATTTAAATTTAAATTAAAAAATACTAAGAAAAAAAATCAAGATGAGTAATTGGGGATGGGAGTGGGGGGGGGGGGGGGGGGGGGGGGTGGAGGATGGAAGGGGAATTGGGAAGTAAAATGGGGTTTAGGTAGGGGGGTTCAATATTTCGGTTGAACTGAAAAACTGACCAAATTTGAATTTGGTTTCGAGTTTCGATTCGATTTGGTCTTCAAACCGAATTCCAAATTAGGTTTTCAAATTGGGGTTCTAATTCAAAAACCAAACCAAAAAGCAAATTTAAAATACATTAGTATTATACTCCCTTCGTCCCACTCAAAGAGTCCACTTTGAAATATATACAACTTATTATGGGTTGTGAGGTACAACACTTAAAATAAGTAATTTACCACCATATTTTTCACTTATATCCTTACTTTAAAAGTAAGGGTTAATTGTGATCCACACATTGTTATATTAGTAAGGATATGTAATGTAAATAAATTTAAAGTGGACTCTTTAAATGAGACCAAAAAACTTTTCAAAGTGGACTCTTTGAGTGGGACGGAAGGAGTATATATTTAAAATTTTAAATATTTTGAAAAGTCTCTGAACTCTGCAGAAATTTATTTCTAGTAGTTGCAAACAATTGTTGTTGTTTGTGCTTCGTAGTTTTAGTTTGTGACTGTGTGAAGATTATCATATTTTGAATTAGATTGTACTAGAGTTCTCAATTTATAACATCTTTAATTATCAGAATAGGTGGGACGAAAATGGATGATATTTTGATGTATGAAGTTTTAATATAATTGTTGCCACTAGCACCTACTCCAAGTTTTTTGCCAACATATTTTAATTTGCAAAACAGTCATGGGAGCAGAATTTATTCTACATTTTTTGAATTAATTCAAATTTGAATCCAAAACCAAGTTCAAATTCGATTTGGTTTGGTTTGATTTTTTCGAGTTTCATTCAAATTAGGTTTGATTTTAGAATTGGGCTTTAAAAAAAAATTAATTCCAAAAACTGAATAGAAGAAATCGAAGAACCCGTAAACCGAACCGATAAACACCCCTAGTTTTAGGGGTTGGGGGTTGAAGAAATTGGATAGTGGGTTTGGGTGTGCAAAAGTTACAATTTTAGTCCACAATTTTACTTAAGTGACAAAATATGGTTTATATTTTTTTTTGAAACATTCTTAATTAGTTCACATTTTTTCAACACTTTTGCAATTTTAGTTCATTTAACAGAAAATTAAAAAATTTATTGGTCACCACTTATTATCATTAGTCAATGTGGACTAAAATTATATAACAAAAAAAAAACCATAAATTGTGGATTAAAACTGCAACAAAGTGAAAGATTATGGACTAACGTTACTATTTTAATATTATTGATTTTAAAATTTTTCTTAAATTAATTTTATTTAATTTTTAAATATATATATTATTTGTGTTATGGGTGATGAATTAATTAGTTGGCTCATTTCATGAGTTAGCGTGTCCCTCACAACTCATTTTGCCATTGTTTTGGTTTGAAACTTAAAAAAAAGCCCAAACCTTTTTTCGGTTCCCAGACAATTTTCAAATCAATTTACTGCAGCACTTCTCTTCACTTCCCCTTTCCCTTCCGCGACGACCCCCCAACAGCAAGCAGCAAACTCCATCGGGTACGGGACGAATCCAGCGATCGGAACTCAAATCTGAGCTCGACTCCGCCTGCTTGGTCCGATCCCCTGTGTCTGCGGACGACTGCTAGGTCGTGGTGAACCGGTCCTCGAATCCGGTTCCTACCTAGCTGCACTTCCGGTCGGCAGTAGTTTGCGGAACCATACTTCGAGCCTCCGTCACCCACATAGCCGACGAAGTCATAGTTTTGAACGGCCTTCCGTGTAGCTGTGAAAGGGCCAACTGCGACGAAGTCTTCGACGCCTTATTTCAGCATCCGCCGTCCCTGAAATCTCCGAATTTTAGGTAAGTTGCACTGTTGACCTATCTACTCAATTCCCCCCCAAACTCGGTATTCCAGCTTGGCTTTGCAATTCATTCGGTTCTGCTATGTATACGTATATATGTGTACACGTAGGGAAATTTTCTGGGCTGCTGTACATTTGGTTGTTGATTTGCTGCTTTCATACCTTCATTTGTGATGTTTGCACTTTGATGAGGAAGGAGATTGCGACTTTCCAAAATGGGATGTCCTCTTTCTTTCTCTGATTTCCTTTGTGCAATGTTGAACTTTGTCCAACTGTTGGGTTAAATTTTTTTCTCCTCTGCACAGAATGCAACTGAGTAGCTATTGTTAAGGGAATTTTACAGCTTTCGCAATGTGAAGAGTTCATTGTACATATGCCCTTCATTCTGGATTGCTGTGGTTGTAGTTGAGTGTGTTGTTGCTCATACGGCTAACCTTAAATAGTAGCCATTAATGTGAATAAAGGTTCTCTGCAAACGAAATCCAGCATATACGTACAGCACGTACATACAGCATTGCCTATCTTTCCTGCATTTACCGTGTAATTGAACTGTTGAAAGAGCAAGAGTTGGTTTCCTTATGTGTACTGCATAATATATCTGCGGCCATTGATCTCGTGCAGGATTTTTTAAAAATTTCGTGACCACGCCACTTTCGGTTTCGGACATCTGTGATGAGCAACTCAGGGAAGGAGATATTCAATCACAGGCATGCACAAGTCTGGAATGTAGTGGAGCGCACTTTCGGAGTAATGAAGAGTAGATTTCACTTTCTCACGGGACCAATGTTCGCATATCATGAGCAAAGTCAGGCAGAATTTGTTGTGGCATGTTGTGTTATCAACAATCTGATAAAGGATACTAACCCTGCAGATGAAATTTTTGCCGAGTTTGCTGATAACGATGAATGTAATGTGGATGGGATGTTAGGTGGGAATGTACAGGGAAATTTTCGTGAGGAGTTCAATAGATCACAGGTCGCCTGAACTGAAATGGGACAACTCCGAATGGGAATCATGCGCCGAATGCTGGAGGATATGCACAGATAAATTAATAATGTAATTATGTCGATGAAATTTTTTGGGGTACAAACGCAAATAAGTTTGCACGTAGAACCTCAGATATAATATGTCAGAGTTTGAATTTCAAATTCCTGAAGGTGGTATGTAATGTTCATATGAACAAAACAGTGGAGGTAATTGTAGGTTTCAAAACATTGTTTGGTATGGTTGTTTTGAAATAAGTTCTGAAAATTAATCTGAAAACTGTTTTCAAAACGATGTTTCTTACAAAACATTCTGAAACTTGTTTTGTTTCAACCTAAATCTGAAAACTGTTTTCAAAACACCAAAGAGAACAGGCCCATTGATTTGTTTATCTTGTAAGTCAAACCAAATTTTTTTTATAGAATTCTTATTTTATTAGAATCATTTTTATTTTTAAATATAATTTAAATATAGATTTTTTTATCATTCATGTTACGGAAAATTTCCTGAAACCCCCCAGTGGTTAGCGAAAGTTATTAATCGCCCCCTATGGTTTAAAAAACTACAAAGAACCCCCCTCTACTTTTTCAATATCTGTAATGTTTGAATTCCCCATCATGTTTAACAGCTTGAAGGTTAGTTTTGTCATTTTATAATTCTTTTTTACTTTATACTTTCTTTTTAAACTTCTTTTTATATTTACCTACCTCCAATAATTAATAAACCCTAAAATATCTCACCCCTCTCTCTCCCCGTATTCACTGTCCTCACTCCCCTCTCTCTCCCTCTGCTGCCTCCTCCATCACCTCTCTCCTCACCTCTATGGCTGCCACATCCTCCTCCATAATCACTCTTGCCGCCGCCTCATCCATCATCACTCTCACCGTCGCCTCCACCTCCACCATCACCTCTCTCGCCACCGCTACAATCGATGAAGAGCGTCATTGTTGTTTCTGGTGACAAATCCACCTCAAAATTTTGGGGTTTTGCTTGTGACGGGTTTGGTTTACTTTTAGAGTTTCGACGCCACCACCGCCTTCGTCGATTTGTCTGTTAAGCCACATATCTTGTGAAAAATAATACAACAAAACTAGGGTTTAGGAGGTTCAAGTCTACAGTGACCCGTCAACAAAATTGATGTTGTTTTGAATGTTCTGATAAGTTCATTTGTTGTGTTTTATATCTATGTTTGTTTGTTGACCCATTTGAATTTGTATTGAGGACACAATGAAAGTCATTTGATGTTATTTTGGTTGATGAGGTTTCAATACAGAAGTCATGTTTTTAAAATTTGAATTTTTAGATCTATGTGAAAATTTTCTTCTATTGAAGCTAAAGTGATGCTGATACTGGGGAGAAAAAATCGTGGGTTAAAAATGAGGTTGTAATGGTTGACCATCGGTGGTCATGAGAAGGTGGGCGCGGAAGCAGTGGAAAAGGTGTATAAGGTGGTAACAAAAGTGAGCGGTAGTGCTGATAAATGATATTGAATTGGGTGAATTGATAATTTAGTCACTTTATTTTGGAAAAGTTAATGTTTTAGTCACTTTATTTATTTTTATTTTTTTAGTCATTATGTCAAAGTGCTAAGTCAAGCACCTAACAGGGAAACTTTTTAAGGGTATTTTGTCCAAATGACTATTATCTAACTGTGCCATCTATATTTATTTATTTTTATTATTTTCTCCATAAAAATATTCTTATCCAAGTGATCACTTTTTTTTTCTTCTGAAATAATCAAACCCTAACCATCACCACTCTTATCCCTCCCACCGTCGCCACCACCTCAGGAGATCAGTTGCACTGTGCCTCCTTTTGGTGCCAATTCAAAAGGGCTACCCTCAATTTTGGTTCCCACAACATGATTCAAACAAACTCGGTATTTTAAGGTCCAATTCTAGCCTCAAAGAATCTATCCCTAACCTCCGATTTCCAGTTCTTGAGCTCAGGTCTAAACACCATAGCCTTTTCAACCCATTCATACGATCGATTAACACCCTGAAATCCCAATCGACCCTCGATCAGCGCTACTGTAGAAACTAGATGTGTCATCTGCGTTCAGAACGCCCTCTTTAGAAATAAAATTTGAGCTGGGAATAGTCAGTGTTAACGTTGAATAGGAAAAAATTAAAAATTTGGGTAACTAAGATAGTCAACAGATTTAGGAGAATTAATTAAATAATAATAAAATTGGGGCAGCGTCGCAACAAGAATGAAGGCAGCCGCTGCATCAATGGCGTTGAAAGAGGAGATTAATGGATTCTTTCTTTCTCCATTGTTCGGAAGCCAAAATGTGACCGACAATGAAGTGGGATTTTTTTTTTTTTTTTTGCTTTTCTTGGAACGTCCGAATCAGATCTAAGGGCATGTTCTATTCATGATTTTGAAGCCAAGTTTGAAACTTGTTTTGAGAAAAAAGTTTTAGACAAATAGGTTTAAAGTCATAACAAAGAAACACACTTTTGAAAACAAGTTTAAAAACTAAAATTTAAAATTACTTCTTTTTTTTTTTTTAAGAAACCAAACATATCCCTTTTTCTCCTCCCTTTTGCTCCTCCTCCACCAGATACTCCGTCGCTGCCGCCACCCCCTAAACCCTAGAATTTTAAATCCGACCTCCGAACAATGGAGAAGAAGAAGAAGAATGAGGACGAAAATGCCATCGTAAAAAGGGATTCCGTTAGTGAGTTGAGGGCCAAGAATGAGGACGAAAATACCATTGTAAAAAGGGGTTCCGTTAGTGAGTTGACGGCCAAGAAGACGAAGAATGAGGACGAAAATGCCATCATAAAAAGGGGTTCCGTTAGTGAGTTGACAGCCAATTTTAACATCATGACTAAAATGGTGCAAAAACGAAAGTAAGGTGACTTAAAAAATAATATAAAAAATAAGGTAACTAAAACGTTAACTTTTCAAAAGTAAAATGACTAAATTATCAATTCACCCTATTGAATTTATTTGTGAACATACTAAATGCTGCAAATTATAATGATTGTGATTCGTACTTTGGTTGGAAACAGAGTATGGCATCATTGGGGTTGAATTTGGAGTGTTTGGAAACATAACCACTGCAAATATGTGGTCTTGGACAAATCGATTATGGTCTTGATCCTTGCAATGTTGGGAACATCTGGAATTTGGGTTTTGATTATGGCATTAGTGATTATCGTCATCTGAGTTTGAGCACTACGGAGGTTTCGGATTCTGGCTTTGGTCTTGATTCTGGGAATGAGTTTGATCTTCCTGAGAACGACGATGTACAGAGGGGAGAATTGTGATTTGCAAAAGAAAAAGGAATCAATAATAAAAGGAAAACAGTAATTAAATTTTAATTAATTTAAAGAAAGAAAAAGGCAAATTAAATTTATAAATATTTGAAAGAAATTAAATATTTTAAATTACCAAATACAAAATTATAATATTTTTATTAAGGGTAAATATATCATTGCATGAATGATAAACATGACATTATATTTGTAAGGGTAAATATGTCATTTTATTTAAAAAGTAGTTGACTTTAATATTTAACTGTTAAAAATGATGAAAAACTTAACGGTTATAGATATCGAAAAAACATAGGGGGCTCTTTGTAACTTTTAAAACCATTGGGGATAGGTTAATAACTTTTTTTAACCACGGGGGGTTTTAGGTAATTTTCCCTTATTAGGATGAAAAATGGACGTGTTTGGTCACTCTGTGGGTCAACTGGTCTTGACCATTACCTATGAGTCAACCTATTTTTTTTAATAGTATTTATATGTTTTTTATTTCAATACATTTAATTTTTTTTTGGGTAAAGTACAACTAACCCCTTCATGGTTTGATAAATAGACAACTTACCCCTCGTGGTTTGAAAGTGGACAACTTACCCCCTTGTGGTATGAAAATAGACAACTTACCCCCACGTGGTTTGAAAATGGACAACTTGACCCCTATAGTTTGAAAATGGATAACTTACCCCTGTATCCCATAGTTTCGAAAGGGATTAAAATAGAAGGGGTAAGTTGTCATTTTTCAAACCATTGGTGGGTAAGTTGTCCATTTTCAAATTATATGGGGGTAAGTTGCCCATTTTCAAACCACATGAGGGTAAGTTGTCCACTTTCAAACCACGAGGGGATAAATTGTACTTTATCCATTTTTTTAAAAAAAATAATTGAATACATATTTTTTAAAAAAAATTACTTGACTTCCAATACAAATTGGTCAACCCAATGGGTAAAATTAGTTATGAGTTTTATGACCCGCTAACTCACGCAATGTCACAAGAAATTCAGTTATCATCCAATAAAACAAATAATTAAAGAAAAGTAAATAGAATTGATTTAAGGAATATTTTAAAAGAAATTAGATTAAAATTGAAGTTTTAGTCTCTTTTGCAATTTTAGTCCACTTTAACTAATGGTAAAATGCGTTAACCATTAACTTTTTTCTAATTTTTGTTAAAAGGACTAAAATTGGAACAGAAAAAATGAAAAAAAAATGCGGACTAATTGAGAATTTTTTGAAGAATATGGACTACACTTGCCGCTTATACAAAAATTATGGACTAAAATTGCAATTTCTCCTTGGTTGAATTCTTTGATGAGGAGTGGTTGGGATACAGGTAACCTCTTTAGGGAAGATGGTACCATGGGACATGCAAGAGGGGAGGGGGAGCAGGAATAGGGTGTTTGGTTGGAGAAAATATTGGTTGGTTAATAATCGCCACGTTATTGTTGGCGTGGTGCTGATTAACCCATTCATTTATTGACATGTGATCATTTTGAACTTAATTTTACTTTTACATTGAATGAATAAATATTATTATTTGTCACTTTTTATCTGCTCACTATTTTCACTCGCAGAAACATTACTACTGTGACACTCCAGATCCACCACCCCGCATGCAAGGGGTTTGCATCATCGAATACCTATTGCTTTACCAAATACCTGCATGGTTCGCACCAGGACTCAAAACTGACAGAACATTATAATAATTTTTTTTCCATTTATTATAATAAAATAAAACTTACACAGCCCTATGGTAAATGAGTTATTAGGGTATGATCCAATCTAAACAATCCTGTCTTCTAGCCGTATCCAAAATTTCCAAACCCGGGTGATCCTAGTGCGAAAAATCATCTTCATACCAAAGATCTGTAATACAATTTTGAAACAGAAAACAGGAAAATGGAATGAGCCCTTGCCCAGTGAGAGTCCACCATTTTCGCAAACATTTACCGGGTTGCAAATATTACCCATGCATACAATTCAAACATATCCTAACTTATAGCATTCATGACTCATGCGAGATTCATAAAACATATAATGAGAATGAAGTGCAGTCGCTTAAAGTTTTATATGAACAAATAACGAACTAGCTAGTTCATATCGAGAATGAGGGGCGATCGCTAGCATGTACACGTACGCTCAACGATGGCCAACTCATCTCGGCATACATAAAGAGGATGAGGGGGGTTCGCCAACGTGTACATGCACGATGAACGAAAAGCAAGCTCACCTCAGCATAATCATAAACATGCATATAGGTACCATATTCTCCATACCGCCAATACTTGAGTTAGAAATGATAATCTCGAGATTATGAACGCAAATGATCAAACGACCAAGCCCTATGCTGGCTTGTGGGATCAAATCGTATCAACATAATGGATCCGACTCAACTCATGTTCATATAATAGATTCAGTGTGTAAAGAAAGTACAACGGAAGCATAACAGGTACATGCATATGCATTCCAGCCGGTAAGTAAACATAACTGGCAATTTAAAATCAAAAAGCATTTCAAACTTTTTTCGAAAGCATTTAAAACATGTCACACAATACAGGTCAATGCACATTCAATTATTAATTGCATTAAAACAGTATCCATTTTCAGTGATAAACTCACCTCGGTCCGAAGATCTAAGATCACATACTAGCTATCTAGCAGATCTGCATGTATTTCAAGTTTCGGTAATTTAGTACTAATTCTAACTAACAACATTCTAATTTCTAACTTATTCCAAAATTTTAATTAATAAGGGCATAATGGTAATTTAGCTAGCTTTCCATTTAAACATATATATCGAGAAAATAAGTATTATAAAAATTATTTAACTTAAAAATAACTATGAAAACGTAATAATTATAACTTTAAAGAAAATATAAGTATTATGCCGCAAAACTGAAATTTAAAGAATCTTTAAATATTATTTCTACTTTATTTCGTAAATAGTCTAAAATTGGACAAAGCTTTTAAAAATTAATATTAAGAAAATAAAGGTGTAAAATCCGTAATACTCGTTAATGTAATTTTAACGATATTTTATAAAAGGATTTTATAAAGAAATACTTAAAATAATTTATAATTTTAAGAAAATTTGGTAAATAATCTTTTCATACTCCAATCGGTTTTTCTCGATTGGAAATCGGCCGGTTTTGCCCATCCTAATTGGAATCGGTTTTGCCCATCCCGATTTGCTTTTGGGCATGAATCAGTTTTCCCTGATTCTGAATCGGCTAAAACCGATTCGTACCCAGAAAAATTGATTTCCAAGTTTTCCTTCGGGTTTGTAGAAAAATTATCTAAAATTCCTTTTCTTCCGTGTTCTTTTGCCTGAAATCCATTCTACAACATTCATGCCTCATCTCTAATATTTCATAACTAGATTTTCCATAATAATTTCAAGATCTAAACTCAAAATCTTTAGAAATTCTTAAAACTTCAAAATATGCAATATTTTGCTAAAACCAACTGAACAATACGTTGAATTCCTTACCGATATGTTCCAAATTCCTCCTAACATTGAATCCACGGCTCCAGAATCAATCCTTAGCTTCCAAAGCATTGTTTCCAAGCTTTTCCTTCCTTTCTCCTTCTTCCTTCTTCCTTCTCCCTCCTTCCTTCTCCTTTCCTTTCTTTTCTAGTTTGGCAAGGCTTTGGTATGGTTTGGGCAGCATTTGGGACTGACTTGGTGAAGGAAATGGTAAAGGGAGGGGGTATTTATAGGCAGAGTTGCCTAATATGCCAAAAGTCTCGTGATTATCTTTTTTTTTTTTCATATCTGGCACACAATTTGTTTTACCCGACTGCTCAATCGGTAAACTGATCAAAATCAATTTTTCCCGATCAATAATCGGTTAAAACTGATTCATGAGGCGGTACCAATCGGTTTTCCCGATTGTGAATCTGTTAAAGCCGATTCATTAGGCGGTGGTAATTTTTTTTATCGTTTTTCCAATTGGTATTACTAATGCATCCCAAATTCTATCCATTCCAATCGGTTTTACCCTATGGTAAATCGGTTAAAACCGATTTTTAACCGATTGGACTCAAATCTTCTCTTCTCCCAATCGGTTTTACCCAAATGGGAAATGGGTAAAACCGATTCACACACTTTTTATTAATTTTCATTTATTTTACTAATTTTCTTATCTTCTAATTCTTATTTTCGCAAATTTTGGTAAATACTTAAGTCATAACCTTCCTAGACACATCATATATCATCAAATTATGAATCAAAGTTATCAGGTTAATTCACATCGATAAAGATTTGAAATTGAAATAACGAAATTCTTTTGATATAAAAATATTTTATAAAATTCACTAAAGAAAATAATTTTTGGACTAAAATTCTTTTAAAATAGATTCCTATATTTTAATAAATGGTCATAAAATAATATTAAATACCTCGATATGTTTTTGAGGTGGATTTAAGTATTGAAATTTTACGGGATCTCACAACTACCGCCATCTATTTTTTCAATAATTCTCAAGGCAGTATTTGCACTTTCCTTATATCTTTTTTTTTTTTTTTTTTTCCCTTTCATATCAACTGGTACTTGTTTTCTCCATTTTCTATCACTATAATATTGAGTGGATTTATTTTCTCTACAAGGTATGATCTTGAACTTTGCATTATCATTGTCTCTTTCATAAAATATAGTTTATATCATATAAAATATAAATGACTATCATTAATATCAGTCCTAATTTATATATATATACATATATATATATATATATATTTGAAAAAGAGCTAGGAAAACTTTCATTTGATATCAAGCGTACATTATGGAGTGCATGATCATGCATAGTTTTTACATCAGACCGCTCTGCTTTGAAGAAAGCAATAGTAGTAAGATGCATCTGTAGTGATTTTTAGATACTGTGAGTCATTGCCTTTAAAATGTTATGAGTTACTGGCTCTGTTCTCTTGTGGCTTTGGTAGAGAAAATTTTATTAGAGGGAAGTTTTTTGTTAGAAATTTTTTGGAGGGAAGTTTTTTTTGAGAAATTGTGTAGGTGAGAGATAAAAAAGTGTAATGATTGTGTTATTTTTTGAATTTATGTGAGTAGGTATTTAGAGGGAATTTTAAAATTTTAATTTTAAATTATTGAAAAAGTGAAGTTATTTCTTTGTGTAAAGTTTTGGAAAAAAAAGTGATAATTCTCTACCAAAGCCACAAGAGAACAGAGCCTAAAATCTATCATTGGAGTCTCCTTGCTGTTGCACTGGGTTTTGAGAAATTGCTTGCTAACCTCTTGACCATCAATTTTGTCTTTTTTCCAATATTGTACGGAGTGTTCGATTCTACAATTTCATATTGTTCTTGAGGTATATTATAATTGTCTCTTAAATACTTTTGTTTTGTAGGTATACTATCACTGTTTCACGTCAAATAAATAAACTCCATTTGGCCTTCTTTATTCCTTAAAGATGGAAGACTATTATCTGGCTCCAAAATGAGTAAATTTATTTTAGGGTTAACTGCGCATAACTCCCATGTGGTTTGGAAAAGTTATGGATGACCCCCTATGGTTTAAAAGGCTACAAATGACTCCATTGTGCTTTCCCGAATGCTATAAAGTTTAAAATTTTTGTCACATTTAACGGTTAGGGGGTATTTTTGTCATTTACTATTTCCTATTTTTTACTTTTTTTTTAAAACATATCTTAATATTATTCTATTTCCAACCCTTAACCCTAAACTATCTACTAATCTCTATCTCTCTCTCTCTCTCTCTCTCTCTCTCTCTTGTGTCCACCGCTCTCCCCCCTTCATCTCCTTCACTCTTACCTCCCCTTCCCCTCCATCTCCATCGCCTTCCTCGTCATGACACCCTCTCCCCTCCCCCATCATTTCCATCACCTTTACCTCCATCTCTATTACCCTTCTCTCTATTCTGATGGCGAAAAAATAGACCACATCGGCCATCGTTGATCCCGCTCTTGAATCAACTTCATCGAATTCGCGTGATTAGGGGTTAAGAGTGAGTTTTTTTTTGGGGGTTTCAAAATTTCTGATTGGGTGAGTTTTTTGGATGAGAAATTATTCGCTCTGGATCTAGTTTGGGCAGCGGTGGTGGCGGAAACAAATCTCTGCAAGGAGGCCAGTTTGGGCAGCGATGGTGGTGGAAAAAAACCTTATCAAGATTAAAGAGATCATGAATTGAAGTTCCCTCTGCAAGAAATTCTGGGTTTGAAAGGACCGGGAGACATCAGCAATCATGCGAGCTCAGCCACAACCAGGGTTTAACTATGGCAGAGAGTGGCCGGTCCAAGGTCGGTGCGGCTCATTGGGTTCAATGATTGGGGTGGCAGATTCGGTTCCAACTGTGAGGGAGGCGGGTATGGGTTTTGTCGATGCTGCTAATAGTCGGGTTATCTGTGTTACCGTGGAGATTTTGACTCCGAAAGCCATATCCACCGGCCTCACAATTCAAAATTGAATTTCCGAAGCAAGATCTATGTTTTCAAACTTCAGGTTTTTTTGTTTTGTTTTTCAATTTTTTTGGGGATTGTTTCTTGTTGATTTCTAGTTCTTTCCAACTCTGGTGATGATTGATAGCTTTCGTTCTTCTGAGAGCATACTTGCGAAAACCAAAATCGGGGACTTGTGGTAGTAGAAATTCAGATGATTATTGATGATGTTTATTCCCGTGCTTTGCTGGATCTTATAAAACTGTTATTAGTGTTTGGTTTCAGTTTGTTTACTTTGTTAAGTTGTATGTCGGTGGCCGATTTTAAGGTCCAAAATGGAGTCCTCTGAAATGTTTTTAGTAGTGATGTAAAATGTATTACTCCCATGGTGCAATGCTATGCATTTTTGTCGTTTAAGAAAAAAAAGAAAAAGGAAAGGAAATTAATGAAAGAAAATTAATAAAACAAAATTAAAATTGAAAGTAAAAAATCAATTTTTTACTTTTATAAAAAATGTTTTACAAAGTAATATGTAAAAAAAAATGGCAATGAAGTAATTTTGTAAAAAATGATTTGTAAAAAAAATGGAAAGTAATTTTGATATTTTGGCAATGAAGAAATTATGGAAAGTAATAGTAATAATAAATTAATTCAATTTTTTTAAAAAAAATAGGAAGAAATCTGAAATGTATGATGAGAAAAGTTAAAAATCAACTTTTCAATGGATTCAAGTCTACAAGTTGTGGGCGCAGGCTGTTAACTAAAATAATGTAGTAGCTGACATGTAATACTAAAGTTTTTTTGGTGCTGATGTGCAATGCTCAAGTTTTGTTGGTGTTGAAGTGCACTGTTAAAGTTTTCTTGATACTGATGTGCAATGCTCAAGTTTTGTTGGTGTTGATGTGCATTGCTTAAGTTTTCTTGGTGCTGATGAACAATGCTCAAGCTTGTTATCTTTTATTCTTGTCAAAGTTTGTTTTGATATTTTCTTTCATTCCCTACACTAATTCTTGCTGTGTTACTCAGCTTTAGTATTTGCAACTAGATAGATGTCTTTGATATGGTTTTTCTGCACTGATTCTTGATATTATTTATAAAAATATTGCACTTTTGGTTCATTTTCTTTATCCTCATTATACTTTTGGTTCATTTTCTATGAAAATTCGCACTTTTGGTCCCTCTTCTTTCATGTTTTGACACTTTTGGTCCTCGTTACCGGCAATCAAAGGTTTTTTGTTGACCAAACCACAGAGTCAACGGTAGTTTGGCCTATATACAAACATAGTCTGACTTGACACAACACTTATATAATTTAGAAAATATTTTCTAACTTTAGTTGAAAATAAATATTCGCCCAAAGAAACATGTATTTACTATTGGAGATTTTCCAATAATTAGTTAAGGAAGAAAGGAAAAACTGAAGAGCACCTGTCCGAGTGGCCATGCGAGTCTCACAACCACTCGGACTATATCCAGTAGCTAATCTAAGTTAACTGGAAATGTAAGAGTACCTGTCCGACTAGGACGTGTGCTCGGATGTGTGCTCGGACGAGCTCTAGAAGGCTTATGATGCGAAGTAGAGTATGCGTCCGACTTGGACGTGTGTTCGGACGAGCTACAGTAAGGTTTTTCCTATCCTGAAGTATTGAATCTCTTCACGAAAAGTGTGATTCGGGACTCAATTCTTATCCGAATTGATTTCCGTTTCTTCCTACCTTTTTCTAAGAGGTGTAACTATTGATTAGCACCCTTTAGAGGTCTATAAATAGACTCCTTAGGATGATGGTTTAGATACATGCAATCATTCTCATCTTACAAGTTATTCTTGCACTTTTTACACTTGTTCTGTAGTTCGTTTGCGTCAGTGCAGACTTCTAACGATCATTTTCATCTTATCTCAAAAGGATATTAGTCTTGAACTCCTTGCACACATAAGGGGACTAATAAACCCTAAAGGAATGTGCATTTGCACGATTTGAAGAGGCATTTACTGCTTTCTACTCTTGTAATAGATTAGGTGTTTTTTTAGAAATAAAATTCATTTTTAGTTGGTTCTTTTTGTGCTGTAAAGTCCCATTATTGTTCAAAATATCTAACATTTACTTATCACAAAAATTTGCATGCGCTGGGACATATGTGATATGAACCGCCACCCATTAGGTTCATGTATGTAGTAGTAGTGATTCTCTCTTTCAATATATATATTTTTTATTGAGAGAGGAAATGTTTATAATCGTGTCTGAGTTTGCATAATTGCTGAAATAACTCATAATTTAACTTGTCTAACCAATTCGAAAAACAATCCATAAATAAGGTGATCAAATAAAAAATTAAACTGAAAACTGAACTGGTAAATTGGTTTCAATTTATCAATTTTAGACGGTTAACCAATTTAGTCTTTATTGCGGATTTTTCCCTATCGATTAAATCAATTAAACTAATATCTACCATATATAATAGAAACTAACATAGGTTTGATATTAGAGTACCATATAGCTACGACATTGGGTTATAATTTAATAAGGATATTTCTTATTTATATCTAATAGAGTTTTGATTTAACTATCTATGTGGATGCCACATAAGATTAAGATTAAATATTGAGTGAATTTATTTGATTTTCTACCATTCAATTAAATAATTTCTTTATCTATTTCTTTTTTTTTTTTACATGTGGCTCTTTCACTCCTTTATAGGAGCAATGCATTTTTATTCTTCCACCTTTTTATATTTTTATTAAAATCATATCTCACAAAAATTATATATATACACCAACAAGTCAAAAAAAAATTTAAACTTTATTTGTATAATTTAAGGATTTTATTAAAAAAAAATTAAAGACACGAGCCGAACTTTCAAGTCACGTACAATTTTTTTATAAAAATAAAACTTTATTATTAATTTTCTTTTCTATACTTATAACCTTAAATTCACAACTTTATATTTTCCAAAAATTTTCACCATGAAGTTAAGTACTCAATTGATAATTGAGAATATTAGTTTTTAACTCCTAAAAAGAATAGAAAAGCCTATTGTCTCTTTGTTTCACCATCTATTTATTACAAATAGAAATAATCTATTGTATGCCTCTTTGTTACACCTTCTATTATAAATAGGAACAAACTATTACTTTTCTTTTACCTTCTATTAGTTACAATCAATAAGGTGTATATTTTCTTTCTTTGATCCATTCTATGAATGACATTTTGAAATATTCTCAACCATCTTCATTCTCCCAACCTTAAACAATATTGGGATTTTCTTTTAAATTGTTGTGAAGTGCATCAAGGTTAGTGAGTTATTATGTTCTAGATATGTTAACTAATTTCTCGAATTGAGAAATTTTATTCTCATATTTTACTATAAAATAATGACATTTTACACATTTAATAATATGTGAATTACATAGATCCTTTCTTGAATTTTCTTTTGCCATTAAGTTTTTAGTTGATTACTTTAATTTGTTGTTTTGTTTCAATTGTTTTGTTGTTGGTGTAGTTTTTTATGTGAAAACTTTTAGTTAGCAAGAGTTGAAGGAGTATTGTGTTAAAATTGTCTTTCCTATTAGTTCACAATGTATCATACTATCATGTACGTAAAACTACGAATCCTGATGTATTGTCTAGATTGTTCCTTTGTTTTACAGGCTTTTGTTATATTCCTTGTTCTTAAAAAAGGTAGAGAAGTAATTTTAAATATACAAAAAAAAAATCATTTTTTTTCAACAACCTCAAAAGTTTCCACAATTCTAAAGTAGATTGTTAATGGAAGGATGTCAAGTTACATACAAAAACAACAAGAATATGTCGAATGAAAGTAGTGTACCGGTAACCATATACTATTGAAGGATGGAAAATTTCTTCATTGATTTTGATATTTTCTTATAGACTCCAATTGTTCTAAAAATGTATTAAATTAAGTTAATAGATGATAAATTTAAACGAGCTCTCATATTCGTTGTTATATTTGTATGCTAGCCTGTGCACAATTAAATTTTTTATTGTTATGATACAAATTAATAATATTGTTGGGCATACACCGTGCATTGCATGGATGTACCGTCTAGTATATATCTACCCTATATAATAGAAATAAAAATCGCAGTTTTGGTCCCTTGATTATACCCTCGTTACACTTTCAATCCCTCAATTATTGAAACTCGCACTTTCAGTCCCCTAATTATCACTCTCCGCCGGTTTGGTTCCTCTTATCGGCAAGCTATCAGGTTACCAGTCATTTTGGGTCAAAATGAAAATTATATAAAATATTTGGGCCAAATCATAATAACTCAAAACTTTTTTAGTGTCTTTTTAGTGCCAAATCATACCCGCTGCTAGCCCGTGCCTTTGTTTTTTGTTTGAAGAAAAATTTCACTTTTAGTTTATTTTTTAAAAACGTTTTGAATTATTATGATTTGGCCCAAATATTTTATGAATTTTTCAAAATGATCCAAATTACCGTTGACTTTGTTAGTCAACCGGTAGCTTGCCGGTAAGAGGGACCAAACCGGCGAAAGAGTGATAGTTAAGGGACTGAAAGTGCGAGTTTCAATAATTGAGGGACCGAAATTGTGATTTTCTCATAATAGAAACTAACATAGGTTTGATATTAGAGTGCCATGTGGTTACCACATTGGATTCTAATTTATTAAGGAGATTTCTTATTTATATTTAAGAGAGTTTTGATTTAACTATCTATGTGGATGCCACATAAGATTAATATCTAATCAAAGGGACTATATATAATTGAGGAATGTTGGACAAACATTTTTTGTCATTTTTGTGTTTGCGGGGGTATTTATGTCCTCATAGGGGTTGGGTTGGTGAGATTGCTTAAGCTTTTCGTTTTTTGTAAGGGATAAAGATGTAAAATGCATTTTTGTGTGGGCCTTTTGTGATATGTGGCGGGGTATTTTGGGGAGGCCATGTTTGGGTTCTAAAAAAAATCTCTCAATTTTTTTAGTGGGAAGGTTGGCCAAATCACTCTTGAATTGGGCCAGCTCATTGGGACAAACCAAGAAAAAAAAAAAAACAAAAAAAAAACTTGCGTTTCACTGTTTTCTCTTACTTCTGTTTTTTAACTTTGTGGACATGAGTTCCACGAAACGACGTCGTTTTGATGATGTCACAAGCTATGAACAGTGTCTTGTTCGTCCTGGTCTTCCGCAAATCCCTCCTGCGATTTTCTTTTTGCCTTCACACATCCGGATTCCCCGGTGATTGCAGACCCAAGCTTGCTTGTGGCATGTGGGTTATTGCTTCTTCTGACACTGAACAGGAAAGAGGAATGACTTTTTTTTCCTGTTTCAGAGGGATGCTTAAAGCGAATTCTTCTCTTCCTTTCTCATTCTTCATCTTCTCAGATTTTTTTTCTGTTCTTTTTTCTCTCGGTGAGTATGGTAATATTTTCTTCCTTTAATTTATGTTTTTCTTTTATCTTGGTGTATATTGTTTTGTGGTTATTGGTTTGTGCTGTTGATTTCTGAAGGATGAGGATATAAAGTTTTCTTTTCCTTTCTTTCTCTACCATTTTCTGATTTTATTTTGCTTGATTTCATCTCTGTTGCTTTTGAGAGCGTATTATTATTCCAATGATGAGAAGTTGTTGGTCTCCTATTACTTCCCCGCCGGTAGCTTGTCTGCTCTGCTTCACGGTGAGTTTTCATTTTTCTGAAATGTGAAATTGGATTGTTTGTTCAAAATGATTCTTGCTATTCACCCCTTTTTTCGATCTTGCGGGATTTTGTTCATTGAATGAAAATATGAAGCACGGGACTTACAGTACGCTACCAAACACCTTCTTCTCTTTTGCATTTATTTGAGTATGATATGCTTTAATTTCAGCCTGTAAAAGTTTATCCAACAGATTTGAGCTGAATTTTACTTTCTTCGCTCCATGTTGTCAATATTAGGGCATCCTACTGTTAGTCATGTTCTGGTTTATGACAATTGAAAATCTCCTGTTTTTTTGGGGGTGTTAATGGCGGTTTGGGAGGGGGAGGGGTAACGGTTTTTGATTGTTTCAGCTTGGAATAGTTTTCTTGAATAAAGAGCAATCGTCATTCAAAGTTCGATCAATTTCTTGCTTTTAATATATTTCTGCATGTATTATTAGTGAATTGGAGGATGCAGCAAGAGAAACACATCAATCATGGAGGTGATCGGATGATCTGTCTGTGAGTGCTAATGGCAAAACGGAATGTAGTGAACGTGGTATCCTTGGACCTCGACAAAAAATTCGCTGGAACTCCGGTGCTGCTTCATTGGGAATACTTTCTCCTATGCCTGATGGAGATACCAGAGATCGTCATTCAGGTCTGTGCTAACTTTTCCTTTCTTGTTGAGAACTAGCTTAGTATTTTGCGGAAGAAATTACAATGTTGTTGCTTAATTCCTTATTGCAATAAGAAATGGTGTCTCGTTTAGCTCAAGCATTAGCTGCATTGATCTGTAATGGAGCTTACAGACATGGTGATGATATTAATTGTTTACCAGATGCACCTCAATTGAAGGCAGGAGTTTTAGATCAAAGCACCGAAGAGACCCGAGAAACTAGCCCTTACCGGCTTCGTAAGAGTGACAATCCCTATCGTCCACCACATTGTCATCAGATTCACGTCTGTTTTTCATTTCTCTGAGACTTCATTCATGATTCATAAGTCTCTGGAACTCATTATTATTTGCTTTAAAGTTTACTTTACATGGTTTGAAGAAACATAATCAACTTGATGAACCTTTTATAAGAATCTGGAAGTTGAATATCTGTACATAGTTGGGAAGTATGGCGTGTGAATAATTTTCATGCACATCTGGCTGCCATTGTAGAATCTGACATGGGATGCTCTCTCAATCTGCACATCTCTGGGAATCAGAGTTTGAGAAGGATTATTAAAAATTCAAGTTAGGCTCAGGCAGTGAATTTGGAAACAAGGGAGGATGACAAGCTAATGTCTGATACACAATTGAATGAGTTGTCTTGTTGCAGCAGAGCATCCAACTCTGTCCAAACAGGTTCTGATGAATGGACTCAAAAAAATGACGATTCAAAACCTTATGAATTTACTAGAGCCACTGGTGCTCTGAGGTATCAGACCGAGTTGTATGATATGGAGGACAATGAACTCACTTTCGAAGATGTTTGGTCTGAGGTATCAGCAAAAATGCGGTTTGAGCAGGAGATGTATGCTCAAACTACTGACTTTGAAGCCCAGGTAAGTTTCCCTGATGAAGATAGTGGCATCTCGACTGCCAATCCATCAAATTCTGAACTTTCCGAAGGGAGCAGCTGTGATAACGGTGTTGATTCTGATGCCGATATCTGTTTGCCCGATGAGAGTACTTTGATTTCTATAGATCATATGATTGTACCAGATTCCTTCATCTTTAAAGAAGAGAAAAACTCAGACAAAGATGAAGGTGCAAGGGCAGCAGCCGCAGCGAGAGTGGATATTTCACATCCTAAGAAGAGATACGCCTGCCAACATCAGATAGTTAAACCACTTCATGATACCAAAGTGGCCTCGGTGGGTCATCAGCATTTGCATTTTCATCAAACTTACCTGCGGAGGCAGAGCCCTTGGGGTGGAACTACTGCCGCCGTGATTCCTCCTTTGTATCCTCCTTTTGGTAATTACCAGCCAGATCTGATGAGCATTCCAATGGGCTTGCACAAGAATTGATAGGTGTTGTTACTGTTTGTAATCACCCCAAGGGGCTCTTGTAAAATCTTTTTTGGCTTGATGTGAGGGGGTATAAGTTCTGTTTATGCTTTTCTAGAAATCAGCTTTTTGAATCATGCATTTGCAGTTAATCTTAGTGTTCTGTTGTTGATTCCATTAGTTGTTACTAATAATAACGTGCACTATATTGCTAAGTCTTATTATTTTGAGTTTGGTCTTGCTACTAAAATAGTCTAATCATCCCTCGTCAGAAGTTTGTTCTAATCATGGCAAATAGAGAGCCTTTTTCCAGTAGCAACAAAGCAATGTCTTTGTTGAAGGCCAGTTTCTTCTTCTTTTTTTGTGAATTTGCTGTTTTTTTTTAAATTTTTTTTCCCTTCTGTTCTCACTTCCTCACTGGTTTTTTTACCAAGCTATGGAAGGCCTGTGCACCTCCATTGGTGGATGTGCCAAAGCTTAAAGAAAGTGTTTATTATTTCCCTCGAGGACCTATGGAACAAGTAAGTCTTTTATTTTATTTTATTTTATTTTACATTTGGTTTAATTGTTTGCAGTTGAGTATAGTACTTTCATGGGCAGATTTGATTGAAAGTTAGGATCTTTGGAATCTATGTTCATGGAAAAATTATTTTGCCAAATTTTGTGTTTCAAACTTGCTGTATTTTGGGGTCGACATGCATTGGATGCTTTCTGTGCTTTATTTCAGTTGGTGGCATAAACAAACCAGGAGTTAAATCAAAGGATAATAATGATTGAACTACCCTCAAAAAACCTCTCTAACATTGTAACCATCAAGCTTATGGCATGGTATTTCATTTTTCTTGAATTTTCTCTTTTCTTACCAAGTTTTCATCTTTCCCTTTGTTTCTGTTTTTCTTTTAGAAATAACTGAAGTTGGATGTGAACTGGATGTTAGCTAGGCTTTGATTTATGTATTTTCCAAAGTTCAAAGTAAGTTATAGTTTCATTAATGCTAGGATTTTTTCCTTTTTTGTAGGCTGAACAAGAGATTGATGAGGTCTATGCGGAAATTGCTCTGATGGCAGATCAAGATGTAAGAACATGATTTATAACTGTTGATTGTGAATTTAAATGTTCTTATGTTATTTGTTTTCTTCATTTAGTAGGCAATCTTATTCCCCTTATTAATCTTCTTTGTGAAAATATCTGCGGCAAAGTGAGATGGATTCCCCGGATTCAAGCACCGCTGACCCCATGAGGCCCACGATTCACTCCTTCTGCAAGGTCTCGACGGCTTCTAATACAAGCACTCACTGTGGATTTCCTGTTGGTGAATTCAAGTTATTTAAAACTGCACAGATGCTCTTTTTCATCTCTGTGAAAGTATCACTTGTTTTGGTTGCGCTGAATCTATAATTTCTCATATGTATGTTCTTAAGTGAAATTTGGTAATGGGTCATTGGGTTTGAGAAGAAAATGATTTTACCTTTTTGTTTGATTAAAATTGCTCCTGATCTTGGAATTTGTAATTCTTACATTGATATTACGTTTTGAAAAATTTTATTATACCTTTTCTCTCTGTATATCATTAGATTCTGCTATTGTTTTAAATTATTTTGCTTGAGGATTCTGCTGGTTTGAGAAATATGACATTTTGTTTGCTCTTTTAGGTGGGAAAAGTGAGAATGGTGTTAAGAACTTTAATTCCCTGCAGTCATTCTTGCCAATTACTGCCTTGAAGGAGGTCGCTGGTGGTTATTTTTTTGTAAAGCCTATTGAGGAGAAGAAGAATTCCTCCTCTTCTGGCAAAGAGCATTGTAATGTTTCTAATTTGTGAGAAAATGTATATAAGAGCTTCGGACTAATCCTTCCAACTTTTTGATGGAGTTGGTACCTGTATTTAAGAAGGTTTGATATTCTCAGTATGTTGGGATTGTTGCTAATTCAAGCTTTATTTACTTGTTTATAAGGTAGGAAACCTCTTGATTCAAGTTTACTCCCAGGATTATGGAATTAAAGAGCATAAAGGTTAGCGGGGATGTTTGGTTTGGAGTTGTTCTTGTGCTGAGTGTAAGATGTTTGGTTTGGAGTTGTTCTTGTGTTTGGTTAGCGGGGATGTTTGGTTTGGAGTTGTTACATTACCCTAGATGAGTTTTAGGGAGAAATGCTCCATAAACACAGAATAAGAAATGAACAAAGAAGTCTAACCTTTAGTTTTAAACTTTTGTTATTGTTTGGTTCCCATGTTTACTTGGTAATTTCTTTTCTATTTTCTGCATCAAATAGTGCTACTTCTCTTATTGCGGGTTCTGTTATGTTCATTTGTTTCATTGTTCTTTAGCATTTTAGTTTTGTTTTATGTGAGGTACTGTTTGTCCATTTTTCCCCAAAAATTGGCTAGCTATGTCTTTTTCCGGCAGAAAAGAAAGATCTTGATGGTGCGTGCTAACAAAATCAGTTCTGCAAACAAAAGGAAGGTAAAGGTTTCATGCTTTCTTCCACCATCCCTTTTTTAAAATATATTTTTCCTCTCTTCATAGTTCTGTTTAGCTCTTTACCTTTGGGCTTATTTGCTTTTTTTTCTTAAATAGTTTTTTTTTTTTTTTTTTTGCCTAATCCGGTTTTTTTTTTTGTTGTTGTTGTAGCTGCAGCTTCAGAGGATGATGACAATTAGGATTTATAAAGTAAGCCTTTGTTTTTTGTTTTTTTTTTCCTTGTATGTTCTTTTTTTGAGCTAATGCTGTTTTAGTGTTCACTGGCTTTGGTTCCCATGTGTTTTTTTTGGTTGAATGTTATGACCATCATACAGAGTTTGGTTTAGTATTAATTATTAATGATTTGAGCTTACAGACGATACAATCTTCTTTGCCATGTTCTGTGAGCTGGAATCATCTGACAAATTGAACTTAGAGTTCATGTTTCTACCCTCTATATAGAAACTAAATTGGTTCAATTGAAACTTTGTAATTCATCCATTTATGATTCTTCATTTTACTCACTTTATCTTGCTATTTTTCTAATTTTTATTTGCTTGTTTTACTCTCTTTCAGGCTGTTGAGAGGTGGCTTGTTGATACAACAGTTTTACCCATACAGAATTCTTTTGGGGGGAAGCATTCACAGGAATTATGATCTATTTACTACATCACAGATTGCATATTGTTGGAGAGGTCAAACTTGCAATCAGACATTGTTTGTTGGCTAACCATGGTTTTGACATTGAGTACCTACAGAGGGTTCTTAGCCATCCACAGGCATG
The DNA here is from genome assembly GCA_016801395.1 of Leptodermis oblonga. NCBI lineage: Eukaryota > Viridiplantae > Streptophyta > Magnoliopsida > Gentianales > Rubiaceae > Leptodermis > Leptodermis oblonga. Next base: position 19,456,446 of record CM028760.1, read on the forward strand.
TTTCCTCTATTTGCTCAAATTTCCTACTGGATTTGGAATGTATTTTTACCTGAAGAAGGAGACCCACGAAGCCAAGAAGAACTTGAAAGGTTAGTTTTAGGTGAGAGCCTCCCTCAGTTTTTAGTTTTCATCTGTTCAAATATTTGATTTTTATGATTTTTTGTGTGTTATGTGCAGTTGTAGGCTGTGGATATAATGAAGCTACTTTTGGCTTATAATGGAATTTAAGTGTTGAGAGATTTGTCTTTGCTGTCTACTTAACTCTTTTGACAAGGAAGGTGAAAATTTTCCCCTTCCGTTTAAATTTCTTTTTTCTGTCTAATGTTGTGCTGTTCATTTGGTTTATGATGCCGATTTTTTTAATGCTTTTTGAAGGTATTCTTTGATGGTTTCAGAAAAAACGGAGAAGAGTATAAATTAGGGTCTTCCAAAGGTATTCTTTTGTCCTTTAAATTTAAATTTAATCTGATATGGTTTCTTTGCTTGTAGTTACTTCAAATCATAATTTACTTTCATCTTCTTTTGTGCTGTGTGCTTTTGTTTGATTATATTTTTGTTTCTGTAATCTTTGGGATCTAATATATTTTTGGTCTGTCTTTGGCCGATTTCTTGCTTCTGCTTAGAATTTTGGGTATACATTTAGCTCTACATTTTTCCCTTGCTGATAACATAAGCAGGTTCACATCCACTCCTTTCCTTTCCTTTCCTTTTTTATACCTAAGAGATTTCCTGTCTCTCAAATCTCTTGGAGTGCCTTTATCTCTTGCTACAACTGTGTGTGCTAAATTGATGATTGTTTGAGCTTCCATGGTACCTAGCCGATACGCAGTTTGAAAAGCTGTTTGGTTTGGCTTAGAGGCGGAAATTCTTTTAGGTAAAAACCATATATGAGCAGTAGAGATTTTTAGGATTTGAGTTGGTTTTATTTTACATGTATTTTCAGATTCGTGTGCTTAAAACAGAAAAGTTCAGAGCTTTATCCGTTACCACAAGTGCATATTGTTGAACTTGAAATCTACTTTTTCAGTCTGTGCGATTGATTATTAGCGATAAAAGATATGGTGCCCAGAAAACTCTAGGTGAAAGGAACCAAGCATTCAATGAGGTGAATATTTGAGAATTTGTTTGAGATTTTTCTAAAAATTCCATATCTCATTTTCATTTCCCTAAAAATAGTTTGAGTTCACTTTGATGAGATAATCCGTGACAAGTTATATGTTGTGGTTACTACAGAATCAACTGAAGCATTATCTCCATTCCAGATGTCCTAAAGACCTTAGAAGACAAATGTGAAAAAGGTGTTTATTGATCTGTCATACTTGATCAAGATCTTGAACTTTTATTTGCTTGTTCAGATACCTGCCTAAACATATTCCGTGGGATTTGATACAATAGGAGGTGGACATGACTTGAACAAACAAGAAACATGGTCTTTCTATAATCTGTATTGTATTCTCAATGTTGAGGAGACAGCAAAATTTCTGCTACTCTTGTAGTACTAATTTGTAATTGTCCGATGAAGTTTAGAAAGAGAAAATTAAAGAGTTGATGTTCAGCAAAACACTAAATATTAATCATTGGAAAATTCCGACAAAAGGAAAAAGCTGGCATTGAAGCAAATCATTGGCAAATGTTCCAACAACAATTTTGTTCTACTCATTCTGCTAATGGGAGGTCACGACTATTTAATCGGTCATCCTAAGTACCATCTTAAATTCCTTTTAATTACATATGCTGTAGAAAAAGTCCCATAAAGGCAGTACTAACTAAACTGTTAATTAACAAAAACAGTTTCAAATAATTCAAACATCAAACACGCATGGAAAGACACAAGAGGTCCACATTTTCATTTTTTCCTACATTTTTTCACGGTTTAAGTTCACTTAAATTGTATGCCCATTTTTGTTTTTTTGTCAAACATAACAAGGAAAATTTCATATTATAAAAATATCAAATACAAGCAGAAAGAAAGAAAACAATTCCTAATAAAATAAAGCAACCATAATACTATAGTAAGCTTACTTATCTAAATTAAACCCAAGAGAAGTAATAGAAACTCACGGCGCGGTAGCGCTGTGTGATCCACCTAGTAGTTAAATATTGAGTGAATTTATTTGATTTTATACCATTCAATTAAATAATTTCTTTATTTATTTATTTTTACATGTGCCTCTTTCACTCCTTTATAGGAGCAGTGCATTTTTATTCTTCCACCTTTTTATATATTTATTAAAATCATCTCACAAAAATTATATATATACACCAACATTATTATAATTTATGTTGTTATGTTAAAAGTTATGTTAATTATGAATCATAATTTATGTGTCTAATGATTTTATAAAGTTATTTTTTATTTATTCTATTTATAACAAATAAAAATTTTCATCCGCATAAAAGTGTTAAGATTAAATACATGAAAAAATTTTGTCATTAGGAAAGTAACATATAACGGTAAAATTTAATATAATTACGTACAAAAAAAAATTCATATTTGTTTCTTGAACAAGACCATCGGTTAATTAGTTGATAAACCAGTTAATAAAATCGATCCATAAGTAAATTTACTGTCGATTAACTAGTTTTTGTCAAAATTAACTAAATCGATATTAATTGAAACCGATTAATCAACCGCTGTTGAACACCTTTGCTCACAATATCTTCCACTAAATGCCCCTTAAGAACAGCCATAATTCAAAAAATGTTAAAAAGAAAAGGGTCATTTACGTCCTATTACTCTTTTGTATGCTTGAGCTTGACATCCAATAAAATGTGTCCTATATTCCTATTCCACGTCCATTTGCTCTCTTTTTGGGTTCTTTTGTACTTCACCGCTGGATAATTCCATGTTCCATCCATCTTACATGTGACTTGAACAGAGGAAAAAAACAACGGAAATAACACAAAAAAACAAAAGGCCTATTTCGTTCAAATAAAAGAAAAGAATTATTATTCAAATAAAAGAAAAGAATTATAAAAGAGAAAGATAAAGTGGATAGAGGAACAGAACAGAGAGAGAGAGAGAGAGAGAGAGAGAGAGAGGGAGGTAGACAGACACAGAGAGGCAAGGCAACAACGGGGGGTTAGGAGAGAGAGAGATAAGTAGAAATAAAAAGTATCTGTAAAAAAAATAAAATTAGAGCTTTGACTCTCTCTCTTCAATGGCGGATTCTCACTTATGTGAACAATTGTTTCTTCAAAACATTTCTCTTCTCCAACAATCCTCTTCGCATCAATAACGCAAATCTCTTTTCGTTATCCACGACCTCCCCCCCTTTTGATCCTCAATCTCATTTGGGTTGTTCTCTTCTCATTCCCCCTTTTTGACACCCAAAAGATCAGGTGAGCTTTGGTTGCAATCTTTATTTATTTATTTTTTTGTTTCCTTCTCAATTTCCTTTATTGGCATTGTGAAAAAATTTGCAGTTCAATTTGCATTTTTGAGCCTTAGACTTTTCGTTTTTTTTTTTTGGATTATTCTTTTTGTTTTTGGTTTTTAATAATATATATATTTTTTGGAATGCAGGATTTGTATTTCCAGATTTCTTGGAGATTCTTGATTCTTTTTGGTTAGAATCAATTTTTATGTTTGTCTTTTAGATTTGGGTTCTGTATTATTTTTGGTAATCATTATGTCGTACGGCGTTGCTCAAAGCTATAAGTGTCTGATTTGACAGATTGAATTTGGATTTGTTGTTATTTCTTGTTTCTTGCGGGTAATAAAGTTCGATTTTTTCATTGGACATTTCTTTTTCCTGAATTTTTTTTTCCAGGGTTTGCTTTTAGTATCCTTGAGACACATAACAAGCAAATTGATAAGATTAGCAAATTGATAAGATTTGATCTTTTTGAGCTATGGGCAACTGCTGTGTGACTCCAGTTGGCTCTTCTGGGAAGAAGGGCCGAAAGAAGAACAAACCTAATCCATTTTCTATTGACTATGGTGCTAATCATGGATCTGGAGGTGCTAATAAGCTTGTTGTGTTGAAACATCCTACTGGTCATGATATTCATGGGAGGTATGATCTTGGTGGGGAACTGGGAAGAGGTGAATTTGGGGTCACATATCTATGTACTGATGTGGAGACTGGTGATAAATATGCCTGCAAATCCATTTCCAAAAAAAAGCTTAGGACTGCCGTGGACATTGAGGATGTGAGGAGGGAGGTTGAGATTATGAAGCATTTGCCAAAGCATCCTAACATTGTTACTCTAAAAGATACTTATGAGGATGATGATGCGGTTCACATTGTGATGGAATTGTGTGAGGGTGGTGAGTTGTTTGATCGGATTGTAGCAAGAGGGCATTACACAGAGAGGGCAGCTGCAGCGGTCATGAAGACAATTGTGGAAGTAGTTCAGGTATAATTTTCACTTTAATGGGTGTTAGTATATTGCTACAGACTTGAATATTCCTTAACTTTTTATTAGATTGCTCTAAGTTTGTGGAAATGGTTTTATGCTTTTTGCTAGATACATGTCAAGTTAGCTGTCATTGGAATGAGTTGTGTTCAATATTCATGTCTCTCGTTTTTAAGCCGAATTCTGCAATTTGAATGGAACTTTCCGTCTTGTATATACATTTTAGCGTATTCCTTTTGAATAGTATTTTCTATTTCCTGGTTGAGCTTATGAAGTTTGTGTTTTCATTATGTGTAGAATCACTTCATGAACCCGAAATATCCTTTCCTATGTGTACTTTGTGACAATGTTGATATTTGTCCCCTGTATATTTAGTCAAATTCTCATACTTGAATACGTTTTTTGCGTTGTGGCTTCTTGAATTTTATGAAAATACCATTTTACAAGTGGTTTATTTGAGTTTTGACCTTAGAGTTTACTTTGATGATGATGATATGTGCGTGCGTGCGCACGTGTGTGTGTGTGTTGTATTTGGCTGGGGTAACTTCTGATGCCATGTTAAGACTGGTACTTGTGTTACTCGAAGGTTAAACCACCCTCTCAAAATAAGTCTTACTTTCTCCTGGTAGGTGTGCCACAGAAATGGAGTGATGCATCGTGATCTCAAACCAGAGAATTTTCTTTTTGCGAACAAGAAGGAAACATCAGCTTTGAAAGCAATTGACTTTGGATTGTCTGTGTTTTTTAAACCTGGTAAGGCATTTTGATGATGTTTATGTTGGTTGCTGGGTTGATATTGCTTCTTCTCACATGGCCATAGTTGTCTGGTATTGGATCTTACTAGATGATTTGGTTTTGGAATACAAATTTTTTATGTTGCGTATCTGCTTACTTTTCTGCTTCAATAAACATTGAACTGCTTTTGTAGGTGAGCACTTTAATGAAATTGTAGGAAGCCCTTATTATATGGCTCCTGAAGTTCTTAAACGGAATTATGGGCCAGAGGTTGACGTGTGGAGTGCTGGAGTTATCCTATATATCTTGCTATGTGGTGTTCCACCCTTTTGGGCAGGTATTGTCTGACATGAAATTTAAAGCTGTGGAAATGCACTTTTTGTTATTGAGTGCGTGTTTAAATCATCATGGCTGTTCAATAATGTTGTAGTTAGTTAGCTAGAAGGAAAACGTGGGTATATATCTTGGTAAAGGTTAAATCAATGATACCCTTGGATGATTTTAGAGGTGTAAATGCTTATCTTTTTATGCCTTATGAGCCACATATTTCGTAGGTTTACTGCCTATTCCTAAATAATTATTCTTTTGTATTTGATGCATTTTGAAGCTCTGGTATTTTTTAAAAAAATTGAAAAAACTTGTAGTTAGGAATTTTCTTTTGATGCCCTACTTCATTTGATACCGCAGGATAACTGTCATGCACACAATTATTAATTTGATGGAAAAGCATGTACTTGGTGCAGGGCTATCTTTATTTACTTTGAAGATGTAATTGTTGGTTTGTCTTGTATATTTCGAGGGTATCATCATAGGATTATTATCATTTGTGCAGAAACTGAACAGGGGGTTGCTCAAGCTATCATCCGGTCTGTCATTGACTTTAAGAGAGATCCATGGCCTAAAGTTTCGGATAATGCAAAGGATCTTGTAAAGAAAATGCTTGATCCAGATCCAATTAGGCGATTCACCGCTGAGCAAGTTCTTGGTAATGTTTAATATGTCAAAGATAATACAGTTCATTTATATAACTTAGGCTGTTCATATCTGACTTTTATTGTGGCTAATGCATACTTGAATATAGAGCATCCCTGGTTACAAAATGCAAAGAAGGCACCAAATGTTCCATTGGGAGAGACCGTTAAAGCAAGGCTCAAACAGTTTTCTGTGATGAACAAGTTGAAAAAAACAGCTCTGAAGGTAGCAATATGATTACATTTACAAATATTGGTTCTTGATCAAGTTGCTTGATCCTTTTTTCTGTAGTTCAGCTACAATGATCTATGTCCTAACTTTATGGGAATATTTGTTGAACAGGTGATTGCAGAGCATTTATCTGTTGAGGAAGTGGCTGGAATCAAGGAAACTTTTGAAATGATGGATATTGGAAAGAGTGGAAAAATAAATCTCAATGAGCTCAGAAATGGTTTACAGAAAATGGGCCACCAAGTTCCTGATGCAGATCTTCAAATTCTTATGGAATCTGTAAGTATTCTAATGCTTATTTTTTGTTGTCAGATTTTGTATGAGTTTTATATATTGCTTCTTGTTACTGCGGTAAGCTCTTGATTCTGATGGTACTCCATCGGAGCTTTCCATCCTTTGATTTAAATGCCCTTCATTTGTCTTTTCTTTATGCCTTTTCTACTTGCAGTCAGAATTCTTGGATTGTCATTAAAAGGAAAATGTTGCTTATTAAGGTCCTTGAAATTCTCATTTTTTATTCCTTTTTACCTTCTTCTTGCAGGCTGATGTGGATAAAGATGGAGCATTGAATTATGGGGAGTTTGTTGCTGTTTCTGTTCATATTAGAAAAATGGCAAATGATGAACACCTGCACAAAGCTTTTGTATTCTTTGATAGGAATCAGAGTGGTTTTATAGAGATTGAAGAGCTACGAGATGCCTTGAGTGATGAAGGTGATGCTAATACTGAAGATGTAATTGCTGCCATCATGAATGATGTTGATACAGATAAGGTCAGCTTTTCTTCGCCTATTATTGGCAGTAATATTCTCTGGCTATGCTGGTAGTCTTATTGTCTCCGTACATGCAAAATTACATTATGGGACTGATATTATGCCAATTTTTGAATCATGTATCTTGACAAATGAATTTTCTGTTACTTTTGTTTTTGTTTTTGGGGTTTTAGTATGTGTCCATATAAGATAATTGTCTCTTATATATGTTCTTTTTTGGATTTCTGGTTGCTGCTGCTCCTTATGACATATTAATGGCTTAAATATTTCTCCTTTTCCTATCCTGAATATACTCATCCTTTTTCTTTATTTTTAGGATTCAACAGCAAGAAAAATGCTGTTTATAATCTCTGGCATTGAGCATACCCCCTAGAGTTTGTTAATAACAGATTGACTTTGACATAACCTTACTATTGTACTTGTATAATCTACTATCATTAGGCTTTTAAGATTTAGTAAACTACTCTCTCGTTTAACTTGACTGGCGTGTGGTCTAACCCTTCTACAATCTAAAAGCTAGCTGAAGAGATGGTGTGTATAATAAAGATGTGGACTAGTAAAAGAGTATATTTGAGCAAGTCTGCAAATTGACGTAAATGATCTTCACATCAAGTGCTGACACCACATAATGGGCCGCCAAAGACTTAGGTGGTGTTGTTGATCTTCAGAGCAAGTGTTGCAACATAGAAAATAAAGGAAATAGGGAAGCTATGGCTGCCCTCAGTCCCAACTTAATGAAAATGATTTCCAGCACCCTCTTATCACAAGAGTCCAAGCCGCTGCCATCCTTCTCCCCTATGGTGCTGAACTCCCATCTTTTGATTTCTAGTTTTCTCCAACTTCCCCTGAACCTCACATTTTCCGTGTCCCGTTCTTACTTCTCCCATTGCTCTTACCCCATCCTTGGGCCTCTTCTCTCTCTGCTTGGCTGGTACTGCTTCCTAAAACTCTGGAACAAAATGGAGACAGAGAACAGAATACACACCCTGGAATGTGATTTTCCCAAGTATGGTAACATGTAAAATCTCCAGCATAAGATAAATTGGGAAAATTATACAACAGAATAATGTTTGTTGAACTACAATGTTCATGTGACTCGCTTTCCTAATCTGAAGCTAATGGCTGTTCCTTTTATGTTAAGATTTTAAAGTTCCATTTAATAGTCGAGGGGTCAACTTTTTCTCATGACAAATATATCTGTATCATCTCTGATTTTCTAGCTATTTTATTTGAAGGTTATACCTGTCCTAAGGGCAATGTGCTGATCCTGCAGAAGTTAGCCTATTTTTGCATCAAACCATTTGTTTGGTAAAAATAAGTCCGCTAATCATAAGCCTTCATTGTAAATCAAAAATTAAAGTGATCCTCCAGAAACGTGTAGGTGTTCTATGTTCCTATAAGTTCCACTGAAAGTCCTATTTTTCCTCCCTTGAAAGTGGTAGAAAAAGATACACAATGATTCATAGATCAGAAATTTATTTTCTTCTTCCTGCTCGTTTAACTTAGGTGGTTCCAAGCTTATTGTTACCCGTTGCACTCCCTACTGTTGTAAATAGCCAAAAATGGTTGATTATTAATGTGATGTCTTAGGAAAATTGAATAGTGACATTGATGGCATTTCAGCTGCAATGCTGATGGTAGAGAAGTTATGATTGATATGTGCAACTGAGAGGAGGTTGGGAGAAATGGGCTGGGTAGTTAGTAGTGCCGGGATTTCTTTTATGGTTTTGTGTTGGGATGCTGTGAGGTGAGAGGAGGCCCTATTTGGTCTTTTTACTGAACTGAATTCCTTTTTAAGTTCTATTCGTCATAGTTCTTTTGCTATTCAAAGAAAATGTTGTGGTTAGGTGGTAACAAATTCCTGCTTACCAGATCAGATTTCAGTTGTGAACCGTTGCTCTTTGAGGTCATTGGTATATTTTTCTAGTCTCAAAAAGGAGTATCTGATAGTCAGTACCACACGAAACTAGAATGCAGCAACTGAGGAAAGAAAGCTGGAATTCATATTTTTGGTTGTTCTATTTTCCTTGTCTGCATATGTTGGATGCCAGCATTATCTAATGCAAACCCCTAGCTTGGGATCATCTGTTCTCTAGCATTCTGTTATCTGACTGAGGGTCCATTTGTTCCATGCTTTGCTTTTCTGTGGTGGATGACAGGTTGATGAAATGAAAGTCACAATTTTTTTTATATCCATTTCCCCCCCTTCTTGCTTGCTTCCTTTTCTCTAGGGGTTTAGGGTGGGGTGAGATGATGTTCTCCTATATATACTCATTTTAAGTTGTCCAAAATTTTGGTGGTTACCTCCATTGGAAAGTAATCCTTCCTTGTTATTCTTATTACTGGAAATTCACCATGTGTTTTTGATAATGTGCAGGATGGACGCATAAGTTATGAGGAATTTGCTACAATGATGAAGGCAGGTACTGACTGGAGAAAGGCCTCTAGGCAATATTCTCGAGAGCGGTTCAACAGTTTGAGCTTGAAGTTGATGAAGGATGGCTCATTACAAGTTGCAAACGAAGGTAGATAAACCAAGTGAAGTTGGGAGACCATCAATAATTATAGGGAAGGAAAGAAATGCAGTGAAAAAAGGGGCATTCTCTCATTTCAATGGAGCTTAAAACTGTCTTTTAGAGTATGCTCTCTGACTCTTTCAAGTTTGACATTTTCGCATCATCCTACTGGCAAAACTGATGGTGACCGCTCGAGAACAAGTCCTACAAGTTTCAACATCTGTAGGTTTCAGCATTTTATTTTTTGGGTGGTAGCTGTAGAAGATCGATCGACACGAATGAAAAGCTGATGAGGTGATTATTATTCTGTTGTATATATATTCTACCTAGGTGTAGAGAGGCCATTTCATTTGCAAGGAAGAGAATATTCTGTAGCCCTTCAGTCCTGATTGTTGCCTGAAAAAAATGTGTTTTCTACTCTGGATCTCATTTCAGTCATTCCATCTATTCTATTAGACACAGATTCACTGTGGTACAACAACTTCATATGATTTCTCTTGGGACATGTTAATTGGAAGACACTTTTTACAAAATACATGATACTTTTTAAAATTTTAAGTGGTGAAAAGACAATAATATTTTTACCTACACTCTTATTTCCTCTTCAACTCTTCATTTTACTCTTTAACTTAACTCTCATTTTTCTACTCCAATTTTTTCTAATTTTCTTTCACTCATCTCCATTCCTTCTGCAGTTAAATTAAGAAGAAAATTACTTTTAAAAAGAATCACCCCAACCAGACAATTCTATGGAAAAGAATTGCCCCGACCAGGCGATTCTATGGGAAAGAATTGCTTTAAAGAATCACCCCGACCAGGCGATTCTATGGGAAAGGATCGCCTTAGCCGGGCGATTCTTTTCCATATAATCGTCTGTTTGGGGCGATTCTTTGGAAAAGAATCACCCGGATGGGGCGATTATTTTTAAAAGTTATTTTCTTCTTACTTTTATTGTAGAAGGAAGTAGAAAGGGGAAGGGCAAAAAAGTAATTTTAAGTCTAAATTTTTTAAAAAGTATCATTTATTTAGTAAAATATGTCCTTCAATTAACAATTCCGTTTCTCTTTTGTGTGCAACTTGACTCTAGTCATTATCAATATCCACCAAGCTGACCAAGTTGAAATCATCAAAGTGTCTTGGAGCAACTTTTTGGGTATCAGTGTCATGCTTACGTCTGGTCGTAATAGCATTTTCATTCATTTAGCAATGGATGAGCTTTACAGTGTCCAGCCAGCCAAAAGAAGCATATGATCACAAAAGAATTCAAGCGGGTCTTTTGGTGAACGAATTCTACACGAGTGAGAGAGTTAGAGTCGAAATGAGGATTCCTCACTTATTTTTTTCATTTTTAGAATTGTGCATAAGAGTTTCTTTACATTAGTTTCTAAGTGTTGAAGGAAATAAGAATCTTTATTCCTTCTTCTTTTTTTATTACTCGTATTAGAGATAACCACGGTTTCGGAACCGCCAGTTATGGTTCTAAAACCGCTGGTTACGGTTCATAAATCAGTGAAACTGGAACCGGAACCTTGGGGGGACGATTCCGTACCGGTTCTAGAACCGCCTATTCCGGTTCCAATTCTAGTTTTGTCACGGTTCTGATTCTAGTCTGTCACAGTTCCGATTCTGCCACGGTTCCCGTTCCGATTCCAATATTTTCCGTTTATTTAACAATTTTTTTCGTTTATTTAAAAATTTTAACTTATAAATGTTATTTTATTTTGAATCAATTAATAACTCAATCATTTATAAATAATTAAAATTACAAAAATAAAATAAAATCAGTAGCGACGGTACATACATTTAAACAATTAAATGATTTATATAAAGATCCAAAAATAAATTGTGAAAAAATATATATACAGATGAATAATACCTCAATATATTATTTAAAAAAAATTAAGAGAGTGATGCCTTGTTATAAATCGTGAGAAATCAGAGTTTGAACTTTGAAGCATTGAAACTTTTACAAAATAAATACATCTTGAATATTTAATATAATTCATCTTCATCATTTGCGGAAGTTGCGGTTGGATCTAATTTACTTTAATAATTAATTAATTTTAATTTAATTTAATGCTTATTTATATCATATTAATAATATATATATAAAAAGTATACTATTAGTTTATATATTATTATAATATATATTTAAAAATAGTTTATATATATTATATGTTAAACATATAATATAATTATAATTACAATTATAAGAAAGAAGTTCAAAAAAAGCAAATAGTAGAAGTGGTTAATTAACTTTGCTTAAAGCCTTTCAATTCTAACAAAGGGTTGCGTGTTTGAATCTGTGCAAGAGGAATGTAAAAATTATTATTTTTATGGTTCTCACATTAGAATCGGAGGGTTGGACCCTTTGAAACTGGAGGGTTAGAACCGACAGTTCTCAGACAAGAGGAACGGAACCTTAACCGCCAGAGGCGGGTCCGGTTCTGGAACCGGGGGCCACGGTTCCTGTTCTGGTTCCAAAATCGGCGGTCCAGTTCCGGGTCGAATCGGAACCGTGACCATCTCTAACTCGTATTGCCACGGAATCTATTCAATTTGTAAATTATTAAAAAGGGTTAATAATCCTTTTTACCGCAAAATTTAATAACCTTCACCAGTTGTAACATGATGCGCAACTATGAAGATCTACAACAAAACAATCTACTCAGACATCTTTGCCTCCATTAATGGGTAGTGAAGACAAAATTTGAATTGTTGATCCATTACTTACATTAGGGGCATACTATTTACACTAACCATTTTACTATTCACAGTAATATTTTTTTATGAAAAGTCTAATTTGCCCTTTTTGGTTAAAAAAAAAAAATTCTTCATTTTTCACCTATAAAAGCAAAGCTTGCCCAGGATATTGTGGACTTGTTTTCTATTTACACCAACAATTTTATATACAGTAATTCATTTATCACTGACACGTTTATTCAAATATGGCCGGTATACCCTAGGACGATCCATATTACACTGCAAGTAAACACTGTATATATTTTTTTACTTGAAATTAGTTTGCCTAAAAAAAATCTCTGTATATCCCTTCATTTTTGGAAAAAAAACCCCCTGTGGGCGGAATTTTTGTCCCGGATTTGCGATTATCCGGCCGTTTTTTGCCGTATCTGTAATATTTCGGCCGAGAAGACTGTCTCCCCGGCCGAAATTTCGTGGAAATACCACCGGACGTGGGCGGTATTTCCCCGAGAAATACCGCCCGGTGCCTGGCGGTATTTGCCCCGCAAATACCACCGGTGTCCAGCGGTATTGAGCGGAGAAATACCGCCGGCGGCCGGCGGTATTGACCGAAGAAATACCGCTAGGCACCGGCCGGTACCACCGGCGTCCGGCGGTATTGACCCGATAAATACTGATCGGGCGATATTTCTCAAGCAAATACCGCCGGACACCGTCTTCAACGAGTGGACCAGCATTCAATGTGGGTCGAAGTATCTGGTTGCCTGGTTGGTTAAATGCTGTTAATGAAAATAGTAATTCATTATTCTTAAAAATAGGACCTGGAGACTTTTTGGTTCATCATGCTATTGCGCTGGGTTTACATACAACTACATTGATCCTAGTAAAAGGTGCTTTAGATGCCCATGGGTCCAAGTTAATGCCAGATAAAAAGGATTTCGGTTATAGTTTTCCGTGCGACGGCCCGGGGCGAGGCGGTACTTGTGATATTTCGGCATGGGACGCATTTTATTTAGCCGTTTTTTGGATGCTAAACTATTGGATGGGTTACTTTTTATTGGCATTGGAACACATCACATTATGGCAGGGTAACGTTTCACAATTTAATGAATCTTCCACCTATTTGATGGGCTGGTTAAGAGATTATTTATGGTTAACCTCTTCACAACTTATTAATGGATATAACCCCTTTGGTATGAAGAGTTTATCGGTCTGGGCATGGATGTTCTTATTTGGACACCTTGTTTGGGCTACTGCCTCAAATACCGCCGGACACCGGCGGTATTTGAGGCAGACACACCGCCCCGGCGGTATTTTTCGGCGAAATATCGCCGGCTGCCGGCGGTATTTTGGTTCTAAATACCGCCGGTTGCGCTGGAAAAAAATTTGTGGCTGCGGTTTTTTCCGCCAGAAAGCCCTTTTTCCCTCAATTTTTTTCGCCCGAAATGGCCGTGATATTCGCAATATCCCTCCGACCTATGCTGATTATAATTCTGTCACAACTTCGCCTCTCGGCTACAAGATTATTGCGAAATTTATTGGTTGCAGCTAAATTTGACGATTTAAGTATGCTGAACCAGCTTTTTGTATTAACAGGATTTTTGTATTGAGAGGGATGACATTTATGCTGACCACACCGATGTATTTCAGATGAACGAAGAGTTCAGAAGTAGGGAAGATATGATTGCATGGGTTAAAGCACGAGCAGCTGAAAACAATATGACTGCAAAAATTACTTCCTCTTAGAAATGTTGGGGCTGTTTTTTACAAGAGGGAGAAAATGTAGAGTTGAGATAGGGTGCGATAGATCAGGACAAGTTAGAGATAAGCCACCCCTACCTGAAGGGAAAAGCAGGCGGAGCAATATAAGCAGCAAGATGACAAACTGTCCATTTCACCTGAAGGGACGAGAAATTATTGGGGGAAATTGGAAGTTAGAGGCCATAAACGGTAAGCACAAGCATGAATTAGAAGAAGTTCGAAATTGGCATTCAGCACAGTCACGATTAACAGAATTAGAGAAGAAGAAGATTGCAGACATGTCAAGTATTAACATCAGGCCGAAGCATATATTGGCCCAATTGCGAGCGGATGATTCGAAAAATGTTAGCCACATAAGACAGGTGTTTAATGAAGCAGCAAAAAGTAAAAGGGATGCGAGGAGAGATATGACAAACATGCAGTATTTCTTCAAACTTCTGCATGATCACGAATACATCTATGCGCACGCAGGTGATGACGACAGTAATGCATTGGACACATCTTCTTTGCACACAAGAAGGCGCCTCGTCTACTTGTTTTATTTTCGTACGTGTTGTTTATGGATACGACGTATAAGACAAACATGTATGACATGCCTCTGCTGTAAATAGTGGCTCATGTACCCACAGCTCAGTATGTTCATATCGTTTTCGTTTTCATGAGGGATGAGACTAGCGGGCAGAATTGACCTTCTCCACTTTCTTTTTTCGATATGCCCAGCGGCAGAACTGACCCAATCAAGAATTGCGCACCTAAACTACATTTGGGAGGGTAGACTGCAAATAGCTCCCACACTAGTTTTCGAGCCCTGAATTGCACCCGATCCAGCAACTCCTGCTTTCCACCGAACACTTTTCTATAGCATGATGTTCATAGCTACCAGCAGACAACTACCAGAACAATATCCGTGACTTCTCCTGGCAGAGCCTAAAAATCTTCATTATCCCGGGACCAAAATGAACTCAAACACTCATTTAACGTTAAAACCCCCTCTGACTCAGCCATAGGGTATCGAACCAGTACCCCCATATCTCCTTGGCCCACTGAAAATGGAAAAAAAAGGTGTTCCTGCCCCCGTCCATGTCGCAGAAAGGACATTTATAGGCAAGCGAAAACTCAATTCAATGTAGCACATCATCCAGTGGAGAATACGATTTCTTAACCGCCACATAAATACAGACATCTTAACTGGAAGCGGCCTTCTCCAAAAGCAATTGAAAAATTGTCGTGGCCTCACAGCAGAACCAAGTCGTATGCGGACCTGACTGAGAAGTCCCCCCCCCCCCCCCCCCCCCCCCCAACCCCCCAGTTTAGCTTTCACACCTGACGATCTGGAGGTGGTAGAAAGTTGAACCTGAATTCCTTAATCACCTGTAATACTTTCGCCGAAAAGACCAGCTCCATCCGTGGCATCAACTCATGTTTTCGTAAGCAAAAGCCGCGCAGGGTGAGTACGGGGTCCTCAATCTCTGAATCCTTCACCAGCTCTGCTAAAAACCCCTTCCCTGACCAATTGGTATACCAGAAGAGTGATTTTCCATCCCCTTTACTTATACCCGTATTATCTGTCATAAGGTGTCTAACCTCCTCCATTCGACTCCAAACCCTAGATGTGCGCGTCGAGGGGGTCAGACCACGGATAAATCTTTAAATAGCACTGCTGAATTGTGCAATTTCCACCATAGCTTACATGAGAATGCTTGCACCATGGACGCCATGCTCTTGATTCCCAAACCATTATCCTCGACCGGTGCTGCGATCCACCACCAGGCCCGCCAATGGCGTTTTGAAATCCCTTCATTTACCCTCCAGAAGAATCTTGCAAAGATCGATTCAATCTCCGCTATAACACCATTAGGCGAGGGCAGCGCCGCCCAATAGTGTCCAAATTAAGTGATGCAAGTTAATAACATATTTGAAAATTAACACGAAAACAATTACTTAAAAATTAACACAAAAAATTATCATGCATTATAATGTCCAAATTATAGACACGTAATTATAATGTTTACCTTAACAATTAAAAATAAATTATTAATAGAAAAAATAACAAACAGTGTTGGAACAAGGAGTTCGGCCCCTTACCCCTTGTTCCGGCACTATTTTAAAATTTTTTTTTTTGTTAATCTTTTATGATTAATTGTTATGGTAAATTTTATAATTAGTTGTGTATAATTTAGACATTCTTATGCATGGTAAAAAAAAAAAAGAGGATTTACCTAGTCTGATGGTGGGGGTGGTATAGCTAGAAGAGTGAATGTGAGAAGTGAATGAAGAGGGTGGGTAAGAGACTTTATATGGGTGGAAGTTCTTGAAAGAAATGAAAAATACAATGTCTATTCTGCATTTAGCGTTTTTGTGTTCTGTGTTTAGCATTACTAAATCAAATTATTAATACCATTGTGAGCCGTCTCCTCCTCTCAAATTCTCTCGCCATCTCAAACCCTAAAAAGTTTCTCTCTTCTTCTCTCACCCTTATCTGAAATGAGGATAAGGGAATTAGTTTTACTTTGATTTTTGTTTCCTTCTTTTAATTCTACTTAGTTTTAAATTTTAGAGTCTTTTATCAGAGTAATTCAAATAATTATTTCTCTCTATCTAGGTGATTTTTCACTTGTTTGGTGATTTTATCCCTAGTTATGGTGTTTCTGTCCCTAGCTATGATGATTACATTCATGTCTATCGTGTATGAGAACTCAGTTGAAAATTCAGTCTTGGCGTAATCAGTGGTATATCCGTGACTGTCAGTACGAGATTTGTTCAGCTCAAAAGTAAAATATTTATATTTCTACAATGTTAAGATATATATATATATATATAATGTATAAACTTACAATTTTATAGATAAAATACACTGTTGTGGTCTAGATATGATAATTATTGGATCAAATCTTTTGTAATCAGCTGTACTTGCTGTTTCCTAGTCAGAAGTCAATTGTTGTTGGATGGTTTATAGTGCCATTAATGAAATCTTTTAATTTTTAGGAAAAAAAAATCAGATTATTAATACTAATTATTTCTCTCATGTATCACCGATTTTTAAAACCCTAGCTACTGAAGTATATGCACAGCGCGAGGAAAGGTTCGGGTCATTGTCAACTTTTTTTGCCAAACAACTAGTGGAATTGATCTGAGAGAGTACGGATTATTGTCATTATTTTGTCAAAATCGGCGGCACTAATTGGAGAAAGTGTGGATCATTCACTACTAAGGGGCACTTGGTTGGGGTAGTAGAAAGGGCAATGAAAGTCACTAAATACTGAATGAGATTAATGATGTTTGATTGTGGGTAATAGAGTCAAAATTTCTAAATCACTCATTTCTTTCTAATACATACCCCCATGTTATTCACAACTCTTATTGAGGAGTGAGTGAATATTATTTTTTTTATAAGAAAAACCTTTATTTCTATTACTCTTTCTTTCTCTACCTCTATCATTATATTTTCTCTCTCTACATTTATCTTTTTATTTTTTTTTTCTCTCTCTCTATTGATTTTTTTCACTTTCTCTCTCCACCTTTTCTCTCATTTTCTCTCTCTACTTGATTATTTTCACTTCACTTTCTACCTCTCTTATTTCATTTTCTCACTCTATATTTTTTACTTTCTTTCTCTAATTTTACTATCTCTCTATATTTCATTTCTCTCTGTAACTTTATCTTACTTTTACTATATTACTTTCTCTCTCTACATTTCTCGTTTTATTCTCTCTCTCTAACTTTATTAATTCACTTTCTCTCTCTAAATTTTTTTTTCTCTCTTTATGTATTTGTTATCTCACCGTCTCTCTATATATCTCCTCCTACTATCTCTCTCTACATATTTATTTTTTTACTTTCCCTCTCTAATTTTATCCTTTAATTTTTTTTCTCTACATCTATTATTTTACTTTCTCTTTACCTTTATCCTTCAATTTTTTTTTCTCTTCTCTCTCTAACTTTATTACATCACTTTCTCTCTCTCTCTATATAAATATATCTCCTTTTACTTTCTCTCTCTACATATCTACTTTTTACTTTCTCTCTCTAATTTTATCCTGTAATTTTCTCTTTCTTTCTCTACATATCTATTATTTTACTTTCTCTCTCTACCTTTATCCTTTAATTTTTTCTCTCTCTAATTTTATTACTTAACTTTCTCTCTCTAAATTTTTTTCTCTCTCTAACTTTATTACTTCACTTTCTCTCTCTCTAACTTTATTACTTCACTTTCTCTCTCTAATTTTTTTCTCTCTCTACGTATTTGTTATCCCACTCTCTCTCTTTATATCTCATTTTACTTTCTCTCTCTACATACTATTTTTTACTTTTCTGCTCTAATTTTATCCTTTAATTTTCTCTCTCTCTCTCTGCATCTATTATTTTACTTTTTCTCTCTACTTTTATCCTTTAATTTTTGTCTCTATTTGTTTTTCTATCTTTGTCTACGTTTATCCTTTAATTTTTTGTCTATATATATATATATATTTTTCTATCTTTGTCTCTCTACCTTTGTTATCTAACTTTCTCACTCTATCGTTCATCTCACTTTCTCTCTCTGCATATCTTTTTTTACTTTCTCTCTCTACATTTATCATTTTACTCCCTCTCTACCTTTATTATTCTATTTTTTCTCTCTGCATTTTTTACTCTCTCTTTCGCTTCCAACATCTTTTTATTTTTACTTTTTTATATTTGGTTATTTTTTTAATATAGTGAGAAGGGAAAAAATAGAATTTTAACTGATTGTCATTGCTAATGATGAGTTAGACCAAGCATTATCAATCACAATGATACCCATTGCACAATTTCAACCAAAAACAATTGACCCCTCAATCATTTCTATTGCCATTGACCCCTCAATCATTCCCATTGAGGAATTTATATCAAGCGTTCTCTAAAAGAATAAGCCCTACAGACATAAAAAAAGAGTATGGTAATATAATGACTTTTAGAGGCATTTACAAAAGATGTACCATATTCTTGTGTAGCAATAGATAACATAATTGTACTTTAAAGTGTATTTATAGAGAAATATTCTTGTGTATTTAAAGTGTAATCGAAGAACCCCATACGTGCAACCTATTCAAAGGCTACCCGGGGCTGAACAAATTTCAAGCGGTCACCTCTACAGCTCACATGATGCTGAAATTCCCTAAGCAAACCGACGTCGCCGCATGCTAGCGCGACGTCCAGGCGGCTAAACAATGTTTCATGGCTTTGCTAAAGGACATTGAGAAGCCCAAGGGAGTGCACACAATGGAAGACCTCGAGCCCCCCAGGACAAGAACCTTGGTTGGCTGAGGTGAAAGAGATTCTGCATGGGGAACGACCCAACCAAACTGATCAAGATAGAAGAAGACCTCTCTGCGGACCTTGAGCAGCAATTGGTGAGCTTGCTATAGGAGTTCGCGGATATGTTCGCATGGTGTGCCGCTGATATGCCGGGCATACCCCAGTAGATCATAGAGCATTGGCTGGTCATTGACCCATCCCAGTACCCGGTAAGGCAGAAGAAAAGGAACCTCGGGGCTGAGAGGAGTCAGGCAGTTGCAACGGAGGTTAAGAAACTCTTAGAGGTCATCATTATTCGCGAGATTGATTACCCAGAATGGTTGGTGAACCCTATCCTGGTGACAAAACCTGACAAGTCCTGGAAGATGTGCGTCGACATCATGGACCAAATAAGACTTGCCCCAAGGACTTGTTCCCGTTCCCTCGAATCGATATCCTGGTGGACTCCACCGCAAGATTCAAGTTCCTTTGCTTCTTAGATTCCTACAAGGGTTACCGCCAAATTTTCCCCCATCCCGACGGCGAAGAGAAGACGTACTTCATCACCGAGAAAGGAACATACTACTACCTGACCATGCCCTTCGGCCTGAAGGCGGGTGTGAGACCCCAGATTTTTGAGGTATTAATTATCAATATTTTGAAGGTCAAATTTATAATTTTGACCATTGCCTTATTCTTTATGTGAAATTATAGTTTCTCATTTAATTAAATGGGTGTCGTTATTGCTATATAGGACTTAAGGGCAAAATGGTAATTTGCCTCCCACTCAATTAGTGATTAATTATGGAGCGAGTATAATTAATTTCATTAAGTATATTAATTATTAGTCACGTTAAGATTTTTATTAGGAAAATCTTGGTGTACCGCCGGTGCTAAGATTAAAACAAGTAAATTGCGAACTACGATACTTTCTAAATTAAGAGCTGAGTTTAATTGGAGTAAGAAATAATTTGGAAATAGAATCCTTTAGTTATAAGGAAATTTCAGATTTATAAAGGTAAAAGAAGGAAATAAAATAAATGAGTGCTTACCATTTAATTATGTTATGGGTAATTGAGGTCACGCTCTCTCTCTCTTTTCTCTCTTCCTCTCAAACCCTAGCCTCCATCTTCTTCAATCTTCTTACCCTATCTCCCTTTCATGGGAGATGGGGGAAATAAATTTCTTTTATGTTATTTGTTTGTTAGTTTATTTTTGTTAGAAAAAATACTCCCACAGGATCTTTGAACCACTTATTGGAAGAAATATTTCAACAAGAATACTACAGCGGAATTGAAAACAGAAAAGAAAACACAGCAATTTAACGTGGTTTAATCCACGGGAACTATTCCAAACAAACAGAGAATTACAGAATAGAAGTGTTAACCTCTTTGCCCTCAATTCTATTCTACCCTTCCCCTCTACCGTTCTCTCTAGCACACTCTCTGTCTAGAATGAGATCTGTCTACTACTGCTCTCTGCTCTACAACTACTTCTAGTCTATTACAAACAACGTCTATTTATAATAAAACTAGAGAAACCCTATTGGGCTTAGTTTCCTAATCTATTCAGAAGTAGAAAAGCCTAGCCCAATACTTATTGTATTAAAAATTTGAGGAGATACCCCAACAATTTTTGTCTTCATCCATGATGAGAGTTTTTCATTCTCTCATAGTGAGAGATCTTCTCTCCCTGAATAAACGGGAGTTTCTCCCCAATATTAATAAATGGGTATTTTAGTGAAAATTCAGTCGGTTAGGAGTTTTCATCCGAAGATTAGTGGCAGATTCGAGATTGGATTCATACTTCGGTACGTGATTTGTCTTGTGGGATGACTATTTTTTATTTTACTAGATAGATCTATACGGATTACTACTTGTTTAGATCTATATAGGTTTGATTTAGTTTATTTTCAACTGTTTGTATCTGATTATTATCAGACCAAGTTGTATCACCGATTCCCTCTTAAGTAATGAAATATGAAATTTATTATCAAAAATGTGATGGGTAATTGATAATTACTTTATTAAAATGCTTTAGCTTAAGGATCTGTTTGGTTCACGAGAAAGTAAAGTTTTTGAGAAATATGATTTTTGGGAATTTAATGATTGCTAAGGAAAAAAAAAAAAAAATTTGTGTTTGGATTGGTTAGGAAATGTATTTGAGAATTTAAACATGAACTAAACTAAATATCAATATTACTTTCAAATTAAGCTTAATGACTTTCTTATAAAAATATTATTAAGTTAAATAGTATTTAATTATAAATTAAACTACAGTTTTAAAAATCAAATTACATGCCAATTACTCATCCAAAATTAATTAAAAATAAAAAAATTATAGATTTGATTATTGATATATAATGTAGTTATTAATCTAGCGAGAATTCAGATGTGTAAGTAAGTAATTGGAAAATCAAATTTTCTTGTTGTAAAAAGAAATATAAAATTGTCACTCGATTTTTTTTCAAATTTAAAAGGCAGAGAAATTAGAACATTAAAATATGACACATAAATTTTCATTTAAAATATTATTTAGTTTTATAGCTAATAAAAGTTAACTATAAAGACTATTATATGTGAAAAGTATATATGTTATTTTAAGTATATTTATTTGGACATAAAATTAAACTAAACAAAGTTTAGTTAGATATAATATATATGTCCCTTCGGGGACATCCGATAAAATTGGACCGATATAATATATACTAAAGTAAAATTTGATATTGTGGACGATTGGTTGTAACCAATTAGTTAGACGACTTTATACAAAGACAATCTTTTACATTTTTTCAGGAAAACAATCTATATAAATCCTTCTTTTCAATTTTATGGTTTTTTTTTTTAAATTTTATGGTTGATATAACAAAAATATAAAATATTTGAAATAAATAAGGTTAGTGAGTGTCTTTTCTGAAAATTTGTGACCCGTGAAAAAAAAATACCAGATTAAAATATGATGGATTCTTTTTTCAGAAAAATAACACTTATTTTCCCTGCATCGTGGAATTATTTTCTTTTCCCAATCAATTAAAATCAATTCTAAACAAAGGAATTTATTATTAAGAATCATATTACTTTTACTGGCCAGAATCACTGTAAACAAAATATGCCATAAAGGTTAATATTTTCTTATTAGCTTCACATGTGAATGAATTAGATTGATTCCAATCATCTCCCAATTAATTAAGTAGTAGTTTAAGGAAACAAAATATTTGATTGCTTAATTTAATTAAGCACACACACACGCATCATGGAAATTAGAAAGGAAAAATATTCCTACACCCTAATTGCCTATCTACCAATCTCGGCTGCACTCCCTCCTCTATATAAAGAATATGATGAATCAATGTGATTCATTTTTCCTCACTCCCGAAGACAACAAAAACCCATAACAGCATCACCTTTTGTTTTCTTTTCTTCCTTGCCGCCACCATCATCTCGCCTTCTCTCGATTTCTTCGTCTTCTTCTTCATCCATCAAAGAATGAAGCCTTAATTCGTGGATTCCAACACAGGATTATTGTTCTTGGATGTAAAAACACCAAAATCATCCATCGACCAAACCCACCCTTTTTAAAATGAGTAAATTACATTTACCTCATTGAGATTTGTCCAAAGTACCATGTATCCCTTGAGATTTGTGAAAATCACAAAATGGCCCCTAAATGTGTCCAGAAAACAAAATTATACCTTTGAAAACAGGATTGATTTTGAAAAATGTTGACAACTGTCGAAATAGAAAATTGTTATACCAATATATCCATAATACGAAAGATCAAAATACATAGACAAAAATACCATTACTATCCAGATCTCTATTTACGATAAAATGTGAGTGAATAACTTAATGTTATTTATAATAACTCCATATTCATAAACTACCATTTGTTAAACGGTATTCAATTATGAATATGAGGCTACTGTAAACAAGATTTAGTTATTCACCAATGATTTTATTGTAAATGTTGAGCCGGTTAGTAAATGTATTTTTGTCTATATATTTTTATATTTCTTATTAAGGATATACTAGTTTAAACATTTACTATTCAGACAATTGTCAACATTTTTTTTCTTTTGAGTCCCGTTACAAGGGATAAAATTATTATATTCTCATCACATTCCTGGGGTATTTTGTAATTTTCACAAATCTCAGGAGGTATTTAGTAGTTTGGGCAGATCTCCAGGGAGTTAAATATACTTTACTCTTTAGAATTGTAGGCGACATCAAACAGAAGGCTTGCTACACTACTACAAAAATGACTTTTAATGGCGATTTTTTAGGGCTTTTAACGGCGGTTTTCGGCATTTTTGAACCGCCATCTATCCGGCAGCCTTAGAAAGTTTACGGACTTCTATGGCGGTTGTGAACCACCATAGAAAGTTCGGACTAAAAACCGCCGTAGAAAGTCCGAACTTTCTACGGCGGTTCGCTTAGGAACCGCCGTAGAAAGTTGGCTTTCTATGGCGGTTTTGAAAAAAACCGCAAAAAACCGCCGTAGAATGTCTACTTTCTACGGCGGTTATCTTCAAAACCGCCGTAGAAAGTTAACTTTCTACTGCGGTTTTGAAGATAACCGCCGTAGAAAGCACCAAATTTGTAAAAAAAAAAAAATTAATATTTTATTTTTTTCTCTACATTCAAAAATATATATAAAAAACAGCAAGAACAGCCTTAGAAAGGTTTTGATATATATATATATATATATATTTCAACTTTATTCAAAATATATATATCAAAAACTTCCATGCTAATAAACCGAACAATCGCCAAACTTCACAAAATTTTTGCTTGCATCCATCAAATTCTAATTAATTTAATCATTAATAGCAAGAACAATACAATAATCACCGATATAACACTAATAAAATTCAAATTTAATCATTCATCATCTCACCAAACCCGAATTTAACACTAATAATAAACCCTAGGCCAATCACAATAATCAAGTAACAATAAAATTTGTAAAGCTTAAATAAAGTTGAAACTATTCGATATTACCTTTTTTATGATTTGAAGCCCACAACAAGGACCGATTGTGGTGAAATTATGATGGGAGATTAACTCCAAGTGGTGGGTGATGGCCGATTAAGAAACCATCTCCGGAGTTGGGTGACGGCGGATCTTGTTATCAACGCCGCAGGAAGAACAGCTTCGGGGGAAGACAAGAGAAAAAACCGACGGAGAGAGGATGGGCGTCGGCAACGAGAGAACTCTTCGGTTTGCTGGAGATGGAAACAGGGGGAAGCCGCGGCTGGTAGGAGATGGAAACAAAGGGAAACCCTTAAAATTCAAACAAAATCAAGTTTCTATGGCGGTTTTAATAAAAACTGCCGTGAAATGGACTTTCTACGACGGTTTTAATTGGTTTTAATTAAAACCGCCATAGAAAGTAACTTTCTATGGTGGTTATGAAGAAACCGCCATAGAAAGTTACTTTCTATGGCGGTTTTAATTACAACCGCCGTAGAAAGTCCATTTCTACGGCGGTTTTAATAAATCCGCCGTAGAAGGCCCGTAATTGTGAATTCTCGCCCATTCCTCTATTATTCCTATTAATTTCTAGTTTTTCTTCTTTTGTAAATTAACCCCCAAATTTTTTTAAATTTAATAATAATTATGTACTTTACTATTTATCAATTTTTATAGTAAAATTCATCATATTTATTAATTATATGGCGGTTAGAAATATAACCAGGGACTTTCTACAACGGTTAGAAATATAACCGCCGTAGAAAGTCCCCTTTCTACTGCGGTTTATTTCTAACCGCCGTAGAAAGTCCGTACTTTCTTTTTAATGGCAGTTTTGGTCTTTCCGCCATTAAAGCACCGCCGTAGAAAGTCCATTTTGTAGTAGTGCTAATTGCGATTATGTTGTTCACCTAAACTTGTTTATAGGCTATATATAACGTTATATGTAAGGCCAATGTTCATTTTAACCTCTACTGTTTTATTTTCGGGTCAAATAAGCCCTTAATGTTATGTTGGATTAAAATAAGCCCCCGACATTATAATGTAGGGTCAATTGAGCCCTCTACATGTAAATGTTCATTAACAGAGTGGGGCCAATTTGATCCAGTTTCTTAAACACATTGGTGTATTTTGACAAAAAATGCTAGGGGCTTATTTGAACATAACATATAATGCCAACGATTTATTTGTACGCAACGTAACATTAAATGCTTATTTGGTCTTAGGGTCAAACAGAGCTAAAATGAACATTTGCTTGTTAAATATGCTTATAGCTGGAAATTAAATAAAGTTGTATCAAAAAATTATTTGTAGTAGTTGTTTCCAATTTTGTTTCAAAAAGTAGTTTTGAATGAGATTTTGATAATTACATATGAGGATTAATTCTCTTGTAAAGCGAGTTTATGTATGCGACCATTGTTACGCGTTTTTCCCCCCTTCTTTTTTACTTCCAAACCATTGCACAAAAAAATTAAAATAAAATTAATACTTGTGTATACTCACATTAAGTAAAATTATTTTTAAAAAACTACTAATAAAAAATAGCAGTGATACTCATGAATAGTAATAGACGAGGAATTAAAACACAAAGTAAATAATAGTAAAAAAAGTGTTACTCTTCAGAAGTAGCACTAAGAAAAGGAAAAAAAGAAAACGACTGCTACTCTTGAGCTGCAGTGCGACTTTTGAAGAGTATCATTACTATTCTTGAAATAAAAATCACTTTTATAGTTTGAAAGTGTCACTCTTGTAGATTGAAAGTATCACCTTCAAGCTGCAAGACTACTTAAAAAAATTAAACTAATAAAAGAGTTCCAGGGACATGTGCATACTCACATAATGTCATATGTATAAATTGCGTTTCATATGTAAACCCACTTCACTTATATATTTGTGTAAAGGCAACCATCAAAGCTTGGCCATTAAAAGCACAAGTATAACGCAAAACTCGTTTTGACTTCTCAATATTTTATCAGTTTCATTCTAGTGGGTGTGAGATATTACATTCTTCAAATCAATTCACAGAACAAAATATATATATATATATATATATATATACATATACATATACATATACTAGACGTGGACATCGTGCGCTTGCACGGTGATTGCCCAATAATATTATGTGATAATATGAAATTTTGTTAAAACAAAGTACAAAAATGAATAGCAATTTATTTACTATAAAAATATTGTGTTAGAAATGATATACACTTGTTAAATATCAAACAAATATTTAGGGAAAACACCTCATAACCCCCCTGTGATTTGGGAAACTTTCAGATGACCTCCATATGGTTTAAAAAGCTACAAATGACCTCCTTGTGGTTCAAAAGTATATCAAAAACCCTCTTGTGCTTTAAAAACTACAAAGAACCCCCCCCGGTGGTTTTTAAAATGATACATGAAACCCCCTTGTAGTTTCTAAAATTTTAAAGAACAAGCATAAAAAAATATTCAAAACCCCCTTGTGCTTTCAAATGTGTGAGGAGGTTTTTTGTAATTTTTAAAAACCACAGGGGGTTATTTGTAGTTTTTAAAACACAAGGGGGTTTTTGGTATACTTTTGAAATCACAAGGGGTTCATTTGTAGCTTTTTAAATCATAGGGAGGTTATCTGAAAGTTTCTCAAACCACAAGGGGGTTATGAGGCGTTTGCCCAAATATTTAAAACTTTTTCAAAAATATATAATTGGCTCACTTTTTTTGTGTGTGTATTTACATAATTTGAACTTATTAGATATGTATTAGGTATATTGAGTATGAAATAAAACCACATAATTATTTTTCATGAGGTACAGTCTAACATAATAGAATCTGAAAACAAAAGTATTTTTTCATGAGAAAAGAAGCATACATAATATCCACATATGAATTTTTTTTTTTTTTGAATAAAGGATCTAGGGATTTTTTTGCAATGGTTGCCCTTTGGTCTCAACTTCACAAGAAGCAAGTTTATTTGTCTTTCTGAACTTTGTCTACGGTCTTTATAGCTCACAAACACTGAAAGTGACTTCTTGACAGGCTCCTCCTTCTGGGTATTTTAAAGAATATATATAATGATAAATGACTAAATGTGGAGTGCTTTGACTTAGTTGCTCTCTTTCGATGTTTGGACACGAAGTTTGTAAAGGATACGATGTATATACTGAGCTAGATATTATCTTTATATCTACTAATATCACATAAGAAAACATCATACATCTTCTATGCCGTAAAAAAACAGAGGAGAAACATAAGAATAAGCAACACCAAGTATGATTTCATTAATTTTAGGCATGCAAAAAAATATGAATTGATCAATATAGGGCATGTTCTTTATGTTAGGTTTGAAACAATGTTTGAAACTTGGTTTTGGAAAAACTTGGTTCTTTAGCATCATCAAACCACACTACAAATGAAATCAACACCCATCTCAAGATGAACGCATGTAAACTAACTTTAGTTCCAAACTTTTATAAATAATCATGTACAAAAATTGATTGAAGAACACAATTTAAAGGAAGAGGGAAAAAAAGAAAAAGAAAGAAGAACACTAACCACTTGTTTTGATAAGGTGATTCATGAGATCTCTGGAGTATGAGTTGGGGAATTTGACCTGATTGTGGCAACTTTTTCAAGTGAAAATTCAGATATCTACGGAGAAGCATTTTTCTTCGTAAAACTATAAGTTCCTAGTGCATATCTGAATTTCCGCATGACCTTTGTCCCTAATGGGCTCTTAGAATCACCTTATCGTTTTTTTTTTCTTTTGCGCCAATGCTATGCTAACATGTCCTTTTTTTTTTTTTTTTCATTCTAATATACTGATATTTTTGTTGTTTTAGACTTAACAAAGCAAACGTATAAGGAAGTAAAGAACTGGGAGTGAAAGTGTCTCATGAGGCATTAATCAATAAATTAAATATGATGAATAAATTAAGTGTGAGTTTGGTATCTGTGCAAAAAAGATTTCGTGAGATTAGATACAAATGAAGGCCAAGGTGTCCGACAGTCCAAGATTAATAAAGCTAATTATATAGGGAAATAAAAGAGGAAAATTTAATATAATAATGAAATGGGTAAGTTTTGAAACTTGTGAAGATGAAAGGAAAGGGCATGTTAAATGTTAAGGTATGATTAAATATATGATTTATTAACAATTCACAATAAATACAAATAAAATTTTTATTTTCCACAACTGATCAAGGAAAGAATACAGTGAAATATTAGTAATTATAAGTTTTATTCAAGTAGTAGCCAAGTAGCAAGTAATATGAAGGAGTAGATGATGTGGCAGCCAAGTGGCAATAAATTACATTAAATAATAGGCTTACGTGGCAGCCAAGTGGCAAGTTGAGATGAATCTTATGTTAGTTTATATTATATTTGGTAGATATATATATAAAATTTAGTTTTGAACACATCATTCAATGAAAGCTAATCTCTCTCTCTCTCTCTCTCTCTCTCTCTCTCTCTCTCTATATATATATATATATATAGAGGTTAGCTTTTCTTGAATGATGTGTTCAAAACTAGTTTGGTTTGAAATCGTATATGGTGTGCATAAAATTGAACTTCCATTGGGCCTGGTCCAATGGACTAAAGCGAAGAAAAACAGTAAAGATAAAAAGACGCATAAGAAGTCCAGAACTCTGCTTAGGTCGGATAGATCCTTAAAACCGAGCCAAGTAGTATCTCGGTCAAAGGCTTAGGTCGGATAGATCCTTAAAACCGAGCTAGATAGTATATCAGTCAAAGATTTAGGTCGGACAATGACTTCGGTATGCCTTGTTAGTTTCCCTCATATCTATATTCTGATAATCGGCCTAACCGAGCTAAGACAGTTAGGTCGGATTAAGCTATTTCACTGACACAGTAGGTAAAGATCATCATAGGGTTAGGTATATATTTTGAAATATATGCAGAGATTTCCCAGATCTTCAAGGAGAAGAAGCCCTTGAAATCCGGTCAGGATAATACAAAACGTACACGCCACGGTAAACAGAGGGGAGCAGGTGAGCATGTCAATCATGAAGGTTCAACGGGTATATCTTAGTCTGGAGGTATATATACTAAGTCTTCAGACTTAGTGAGGTACGCAATTTTTACCATTTGAGTTCTTTGTCAATACTATTTATCTTCTTCCACCTCTCTAACTTGACCGTCGGAGCCTATACAGGGGGGAAAGCCCCGCTTTTCTCTTGGTATTTTACAGTCGTTGCCGGAATAGTCTGTAATCACGGTTTTCTTCACAATTCTTGCTGATCCGAGCTACCCAGCTCGGTCCCCAGTTCGGTTGTCTCTCTTTACAGTGAAGTTTCCATCAGTTTGGGCAGTGTTGTTTAAGAGTTCTCTTTGGGCCGTAAGAAGCATCCCAAGACAAACAATTTTGCATCACATCAACTGGCGCCGTCTGTAGGGAACGTTTGATCAAATTATTTCATCAAATTTTCTCCACTTTTAAAGAAATTTGTTGAAATCATGACGCAAGCTCAAGATTGTTCGGGAGTGGGTGCTTTTTCTTCCAACACCACCGTTGATCCCCTCGTTACAACCGCGATAGTTCCAACCGTCACCATAGTTTCTACCACCCCCAACGCTCCACCAACTACCGCCACCGCTGTTGAGCCTCTCACCCCCCAGCAAGAACAAGCGGAAAGAGAGAAATTTTACCGTCTGTTTCCACAATTATTTCATCTGATGAACCCTGGCCCTCCGGTCACCTCTACTCCCAATTTAGAACTCCCCGTCTCAAGTATTGCAACCACTATCCCAAATGTAATTAACGTAGAACATCCCTTTAGTTTGCAAGTTATCCCTACTATTCCTCCAGGAGCTCTGTTCAATCCCATGGCCGATCCCTCCGTTGTTTTGATTTCTAGTCTTCCCCCCAATCTATCGCTGTTTCGGGATGCCCTCCCCACTCTGGGGGAACTTATCCTTTTTTAGGGTCTAACTACGTAGCTGGTCTCCCTACCCTCTCTACTGCACCTCCTGTTTACACCACCTTAGCCCATACCCAGGTCACCCCTACCTTTCCAGCTCCTTTCATGATTCCTACCGCTCAGCTCAATAATTACCCTTTCATGTCGGGTCTGCCTTTTCCTATGTTAGGACAGCAAGTGAGTCAGTTAGGTCAGCCTGGTCTGGGCCCACAGACGAGTCAGATAAGTCAGCCCGGCCTAGGTCAACCATTAAGCCAGTTTAGTCACCTTGGTCCTGAAGTTACCAATTAGGATATCCTGGATACCAAGCACCGTCAAGCCTAGCTCAGTTTCAACATTACGGTATAGGCACAAGCCGAGCCATGCAGCCCCTCACTGGTTACTCTTCCTTACTTAACCCGAGTTATTACCCCGGGCCCAGCGCGGGAAACTTCGCAACTGGAGGGCCACTACCTGCTTATCTCGGAATGGGAGGATACCCCTTAGGTCAAACAGGATACGCCCAGCCCGGTCAAGCAGTCCTCCCTGGATTCGGATATGCTCAGTTGGGATGAGCCGGGCCCACTTCTCGCGTGTCTCATCCATTTGGTTGGGAAATCCAAACAGCACCATTCCCCCCGGGCTACAAAGGTTTAGGTAAGGTTGATAAGTACGACGGAACTACTGACCCAACGGCTCATTGGATGCAGTGCATGAGTGTCATGGATGCCGCCAATTTGTCTGATGCCAACCGCTGCATGACATTCCATCTAACCCTTAAAGGTCAAGCTATAAATTGGTATTGTACTCTGCCTCGAAACTCCATTCCTTCATTAGATCAATTCGGTGATTTGTTTTTAGCTAATTTTACGGGTAACAAGATACTGTCCAAACCTATTTCACACTTAATGAACATAACTCAAAGGGTGGGAGAGGGGTTGCATGCCTACATAGATCGGTTTAACGTAGAATCTAGACAATGCCATGAAAAAGATGATAGGATTATGATGGGGTCGTTTATTAACGGGTTACGGTCAGGACCTTTAGCTACTGAACTTGCCATCCGACCCCCACACTCTTATTTTGAAATGGGTCACTGCTGTTAACTTTGCTGTTATTGAGGATGCTGCAGCCATAAAACAGGAACGAGAAAGAGGTTTTTCCGACTTATACGGTAAAAGAAAAGCTTCTTCCCCGATTCCTCCCCCAGGAGGAGGTAAGGAGCAAAACTTTGTGAGTACTACTAACACTGGCCCAAAGGCTGGGGTAAGTGTTAATGCTGTGCAGGTGGTCGAGCCCTTTTCCGTGCCACGAGCCGACATATATGCGGCCATCCAGCATCAAGGGTTGCTACCTCCAACCCGTCCCATGACGGGTCCCACCGATCGGCTCAATCCTGGCAGGTATTGTAACTATCATAAGCACATTGGTCACAATACTAATGATTGTCGAGATTTGGCTGCAGAGATAGCAAAGCTTATTCAAGCTGGGAAACTGCCCCAATATACACAAGTGGCCCCTTTGCCTAAACCCTCGGTTTCAGCAACCCGGGAGCGACCTACCGGATGTTACCGGTGTGGAGAGCCCGGTCATTTTGCCCGAGAATGTTCCCAACCCGACCCCCGAGCCCCAAACGCTGGGTCTGGAGCCGACCTGACCATAGCTGGGGTCGTGAATACCATAGCTGGAGGACCGACCCAGGGCGACTCTAATCGTCAGAGAAAACAGGTATATCGGCAAAGAAATAACATTTTAGGTAAGCGTAAAGCGAAAGCCATGGCATCAGTAATTACTTTTGATGCAGTGATCTTTTCTTGCCTTATAATTGTGATGATCCACTAGTGATCGATTGTTATATTTCTAATTATCAAATACGTAGGACATTGTTAGACACGAATAGCTCTAGTAATATAATTACTACCAAAGCATTGGCAGGATGTCAGTTACATAAGGCACATTTAAATTCAGTACGTACACCCTTGATTGGCTTTGGCAACCACCATGTTATTCCTGTGGGACAGTTAAGCATACCGGTCATGTTGATAGCTGGACAGCTAAAACGTACAGAAACCATAGATTTCGTGGTCATTGATGAACCCTCACCTTATAATGAATATCTGGGTCGGCCTGGACTAAATCAATTTCAGGCCATTGCTTCTACCATGCATATGCTTTTAAAATTCTCCACCATGGGTGGGGTGGCCTCTCTTCGTTGTGATGTCATACAGGCTAAGCAATGTTACACGGCTTCCCTAAGAGAACAGGTGCCTATGGATCGGAAATCAAAAGATGCTTCTGCAGTCACCCCGACCCCCGCCCCGGGCTTCGCCGCCTACTCTTCAAGGAAGTATTGCTCATCCCATTAACATCACCGACCTGGCAGGTAGCTCGGAGCGATCCATTGAAGCAGGGGCTGAGGTGAAGATCGTCCCCTGACTGCCGACCCAAACAAGGTAATTAAGATAGGGGCCGATTTACCTCCTCAGTTACAACATGATTACTTAACCTTTTGCGTGAGTTTGCGGAAGTCTTTGCTTGGGGGCCGGAAGACATGCCTGGCATTTCTCGAAATATCATTGAACACAGGCTATCCATTGATGCCAGTCATAAGCCGGTTCGTCAACGAAAGCGTAACCTTGGAGGAGAACGCAGCAAATACGTAGAGATCGAAGTCAACGCCTTATTGGAGGTACGTATCATTCGAGAAGTAGATTATCCTGAATGGCTAGCTAACCCTGTATTGGTTCCCAAGCCCGATGGTTCATGGCGTATGTGCATCGACTTCACCGACCTAAACAAAGCCTGCCCCAAAGACTGGTTCCCCCTACCCCTGATTGACATTCTGGTCGACGCCATAGCTGGATTTCGCTTCCTCAACTTCTTGGATGCATACAAGGGCTATCACCAGATCTTCATGGCTAAAGAAGACGAGGAAAAAAATCCTTCATCACGGATAAAGGTACTTATTGCTTTATTACTATGCCTTTCGGTTTGAAAAATGCTGGGGCTACCTTTCAACGCCTAGTAAATAAAATCTTTAAAAATCAGTTAGGTCAGAACATGGAAGCATATGTTGATGATTTACTTGTTAAAAGTAGGGATGAGTCTGCCTATTTGCTTGATTTACGTGAAACGCTTGAAACTCTGGTCCAGTATAAATTAAGGTTAAATTCGAAAAAATGTGTTTTTGGGGCTACTTCGGGGAAGTTCTTAGGTTACATGGTTTCTGAAGGGGGTATTTCGGTTAATCCAAAGAAAGTAGAAGCTGTTCTGCAAATGCATCCACCTAGATCAATTCGTGAAGTACAACAATTAACGGGTAGACTAGCAGCCTTAAATCGGTTTTTAGCTCGGTCGGCAGAACGAGCTTTACCATTTTTTAGCATTTTAAAGAAAACAGATAAATTTGTGTGGACCTCGGAATGCCAAACTACTTTCGAACAATTAAAAACGTATTTAGCTTCTTTGCCATCTTTAACCATGCCAATTCCTGGAGAACAATTATACATGTATATAGCTACCACTGAATCGTAATTAGCTCGGTTTTGCTTCGAGAAGATAACCGGGTTCAAAGACCCATCTATTTTGTTAGCAAAGTTTTGCAGGCAGCAGAAAAAAACTATTCCGGCCTGGAAAAATTAGTCTTGGCGCTAGTTCATTCCGCACGACGTCTCCGGCCTTATTTCAACTCCCACGGAGTCACCGTCTATACCGACGCACCTCTTAAAGCCGTCTTGCAAAAGCAGGGGTTTCTGGTCGTCTCACCAAATGGGCCATCGAATTAGGGGAGTATAATATCACCTTTGCGCCTCGCACCGCAGTCAAAGGCAAGTATTAGCAGATTTCATAGCTGAGGGAGTATCAGACATCCAGGAAGGCACGCCTGGCCCGTCACAAGAAACCGACCTTCTTTTAACTGTGGCAAAAGGCGATGATTCATGGACACTCTACGTAGATGGTGCCTCCAGCCAGTCCGGATCGGGTGCGGGGATCATCCTCACCAGCCCTGTTGGGGAAGTCCACACTTATGCTTTACAGTTCTGCTTTACGGCCACCAATAATGAAGCAGAGTACGAAGCCATGATAGCCGGTCTAAAATTAGCTCGGAAACTGGGGGTCAGAAATCTAAAAATTTGTTCAGACTCCCAGCTTGTAGTCAAACAAATTTTGGGGGAGTATAAGGCTAAGGATCGGCAAATGGAGGAATATTTAGCACTGGTGCAACAGCAGTTGAAAATTTTTCCAAAATGGACTATAGAGCGGGTTCCACGAAGTAAAAACACAAATGCAGATGCCTTGTCCAAATTGGCTTCTTCGGTTTTCTCTCATCTAACTAAAAGCGTTCTAGTAGAAGAAGTACAGACCAGGAGTACAGCCGAACCAGCAATCTTGTCCATAAGTGAAGGTCAGGATTGGCGATTTCCTCTATGGCAGTATTTACAAAATGGTACTTTACCAGATTCACGAAAGGAAGCACAACGAATACGAAGGAAGGCTGAACATTATCAAATAGTTGGGGAAGATCTGTATAAAAAGGGTTTCTTGATGCCCTTACTAAAGTGCCTGGGTTCAGGAGAAGCAGAAGCCGTGCTAAAGGAAATACACCAGGGGAACTGTGGGTCTCACATTGGGGCTCAGAATTTGGCCAAGAAAATAATTGGGGCTGGGTTTTATTGGCCTCGGTTATTTCAGAAAGCAGTCGAATATGTTCAACGTTGTCCCAGTTGCCAATACAATGCGACTATTCACAGGTTGCCAGCATCCAGCTTTACCGGGATAATTGCTCCTTGGCCTTTCGCGGAATGGGGGATAGATCTTATGGGACCATTTCCTAAGATCGGTTCTTGTCATTATCTAGTTGTGGCCATAGACTATTTTACAAAATGGGTGGAGGCCGAGGCATTGACGAATATTACCGGGCGAACTGTAGCTCGGTTTCTTTGGAGGCAAGTCATCTGTCGGTTCGGCGTGCCCAACTCAGTTATCTCGGATAATGGGACCCAGTTCGAATCCAAGGAATTCACGGCCTTGTGTTCAAAGCTTGGTATCACCCAACGTTTCGCATCTGTGGCTCATCCTCCAGCAAATGGGCAAGTGGAGCTCACAAACCGAACTTTGTTGCACGGGTTGAAAACCAGATTAGAAGATAAGGGTAAGAATTGGGTAGAACAGCTGCCTCACGTACTATGGTGCCACCGGACTACGCCTAAATCGGCTACGGGAAAGACTCCTTTCGAGCTAGCCTTTGGGATCAACGCTGTCATACCCCCAAAAATACAAAGTGGTGCGCCCCGAGTCATGCACTTCGAAAGGGACCAGAATCAGAGAAACTTGGAGCTTAGCTTGGACTTGATGGAGGAAGTTCGGGACACTGCCTACGTACATCAATTAAATTGCAAAAATTTAGTTCGGCAACACTATGACGCTCGGGTCAAACATCGAGCCTTTGTACCGGGAGATTTGGTTTTACGGAACCGAGCCATCAGTAAGCCATAAGATCAAGGCAAGTTGGCATCTAATTGGGAAGGACCCTACCGGGTGATCGAAGCCCGACCCACTGGTAGTTATGTATTAGAAGATTTGCAAGGACAGTTAGTTTCGCGGGCTTGGAACGCAGCGCACTTAAGAAAATACTATCTTTGAACAAGTTGAAAGCAAGATCGTGAAAAAATCAAGTCATATATTCAAAGGGAAAAAGTGTGCCGGCCTATTACAGAGATCATTCTAAATGTTTGAAAAATGGTACAAATAGAAGCTAAGAAGGAGGAGCTTGGGAGGTCGCTTTTTCATCATCTGCCCCATTCAGGTCGGCCGCAGGGTCTTCCTCTTCCGTGTTTTCTGGCAAAGGAATACCATTGGCTCGGCACTCCTGCTTGATCTCCTCGACCAGATCAAAGGGATCACGACCCTGAGGGAGCAAAGAAGTATGGGCCAAGGAATCTTCAGGGAGGCCCTCCACCGATCTGGGGCCTCTAAGCTCGTCCCAGCACAAGGTATACCCGCACTGAATGAGCTCCAAAAATGCCGGTTCATCAGATCCAGCAATGGCCCCTCCTTAAAAGATCTTAAAGCAGCTTGACGCGCCGCTTCGACTTCTGCCGGGCTGAGTAACTCAGCGGACTTCTTGGCCTCCTCTTCTACGGCCTTTGCAAGGCAGCCTTCTCTTCCTTCAGGGCAGCAACTTCAGCCTCCAAGCCCTGGTTCTTGGTCTCCAACTAGCTGGCCTTGGTACTGAGCTCCTGGTTTTCTGTATAGAGCTCAGTATTAGTGGCATGGAGCTTTGTGACTTTGCTGGACTCGACCCCCAGCTTCATCTCCAACTCTCAAGCGCCTTTGTCGGCCTCTTTGACCTCTCTTGCTCATAGCTTTGGGCCAGAATATCCAAAGCCACAGTCCTCTTGGCCGTAGCTGCATAATTTACTCCGACCTGTCAAATCCGATTATGGGTCTTATAAAAATGTCGCACGAAGTAATCATTCATTCCCAGGAGCTAGCTAGAAGTTCAAAGTTTACCCTTTTTATCTGTGAAGCCAAAAAGGCTTCTTGCTGTGCCAGCTGTTCAATACTTTTTCGTATCTGGTTGCTCGCCTCGACTATCTCCGCGAAGGAGCTGTGGGAGTCGGCCACCAGTTCCGAGTACGGCCGAACATCTTCAGGCAGAGGCCCCGTCAAGTGGGGCTGATATACAGGCCGGGCTAGGGAGCTCAGTCATTCCCTTTGATCTTTAAGAATTATGACTCTTTCCTTGGACGACGGGTCCAAGGGCCCCAACAACTCATCCGGGCTCGGTAGCTCAGCTCCCAGGGTGGAATCCGTCAACAACTGCGGGGCCTTGGCAGCTTTAGCAGCCTGAACTTCTGCAGGGGTCGGTCGGTCTACTTTTCTTAGACGCCCGGGGGACTAAGGCACCAGCAGGGGGATCAGTAATTCCAACCTCCTCGGTCAAATTGATCTCGGCAGAAGGTCTCTTTGACGGCCCCGAAACTGTCGCTGGTTTATTGGATTTCTTCTTCCGACCGAACCCACCGAAGCCACCTGAAAACAAGAAAGACAGACAAAGGTCAGAATCACCGATCTAGGAAGCTAACCTAAGATGGAGAACACGATAAATAAAAGTTCAGAGACAGGTATTTATGTTCTTCCTCTACATCGGGGGCTTGGTTCAGCCCGGCCCAGACAAGAAGGCCCTCTGAAGGATACTTAACTGAATATTTCTTCGAACTGGTGAAAGTTCTTAACGCCTTATAGTTCGATAACACTATGGGATTGGATTTATCCCGGGTTTGCTCTGTCGGCGCTACTAACCTCGACCAGCGGCAAGGAAGGTTTGCTTCATCGGCTTTCACCATAAAAAATCTTCCCCTCCAATGCTTATTTGTATCTGGGGAGTCAGTTATAAGGATGGGTCCACTTCTACGTTTCTGGAAGGTCACCTACCCCGGCCCGTAAGGATATTGGCGGACGGTGTAAAACTGGAAAAACAGATCTACGGAGGGTCGGATTTTAGCCCCGAAGCAGAAACACATAAAACCCACTAGGAATCTAAAGGTGTAGGGTAATAACTGGCTCAGCCCGATTTCTAAATAATCACATAGCTCGGAAAAAAAGTCGGGGGCAGGAAATCTTAGTCCAAACTTTATGTGGTACTCATATATACCGACCCAACCCCCAGAAGTACTAGTTATTCTCTCTTCAGGCCTGGGCAATCAGGTTCGGATGGCCGGGTCAAGGTAATAGGTCGATCTTAGGGTTTCTAATTCTACCCTAGTCAGTTCGGAAACTATCTCTTCCGGGTGAAACTCATATGATATAGCAGCCGTATTTACAGGAAGCATTACAAAGGTTTCGGAATCATGCTTAAATTCAGAAATAACAGATCCTACGGATACATACGAACTAGCAGTATATGTTGCTCATGTAAGGAGGGTTCATGCATCAAACTTGCTGGAAAATTATTCCTAAGCCGGCGATTTAGTTATAATCATTAGAAGAGAGGAAGAACGGACTGACCTGAAGATGGGTTCAGACGAGACGCTCCGGTGCCGGAACTCCTTTCTTCAGCCATGAATCTTTGCTAAATAATGGTACGGAGGCAACAAAACGAAGCGGCGGCGCAAACTATCGCGGCGAACTGGAAAAACGACACCAACAGAACACGGTGAAGAACTATCAACTCGAGCAAACCGCGGCGGAAGGAAGAAGGGCAGAAGATTTCTTTTTCTTTTCAGGATACGTACAACACGATAGTGCCAATGCCAAATTCCTTCGACTTTTAAAGGAAAGCCTCGGGAAGACTGAACAGACAAGAGGACAAACCAAGCGTTGGAGCCTTTAATACTGCCTCGAGGATAGTAAAAGCGTGGGAAGTTGTACCGGCTGCCTCAGTAATCTTGAAAACGTGCCCTGTCACA
Organism: Leptodermis oblonga; assembly: GCA_016801395.1. Taxonomy (NCBI): domain Eukaryota; kingdom Viridiplantae; phylum Streptophyta; class Magnoliopsida; order Gentianales; family Rubiaceae; genus Leptodermis; species Leptodermis oblonga. Next base: position 19,495,038 of record CM028760.1, read on the forward strand.
TCCCGACTCTTTAAAAGCTGGATTTCGTGTGTCGTGAAGCAAAGGTAGGCCTTTATTGATGCCTTCATTGATTAATTCAACCTCTTTGGGTCAACAATGCAATTATTACCTATGAATCGGCTGACATGTTATTTTCTGTGGATCAGATTCCTTAGTTATATCTCGCATTTTTTCCTTGTCATATTCGATAGTCTATAGGTCGACAGCTTCTTTTTTACTATTACTATACTCAGGATAAAATTGGTTATTGCCTTTTATAGACATGGGTCATATTGGTTCACATTTCATGACTGCTTAGGTCGGAAGAAAAACATTAAGAGTTATCTGAACATAGGTCGGATGAACACATGATAAATACCTTAGTAAAATTTTTGGCTCAGTAAAACACAAAAAGTATTAAGTTTTAGCTCGGTAAAACCTAATACTGGGGGGACTTGTTGGTGTACATAAAATTGAACTTTCATTGGGCCTAGCCCAATGGACTAAAGCGAAGAAAAACAGTAAAGATAAAAAGACGCATAAGAAGTCCAAAACCTTGCTTAGGTCGGATAGATCCTTAAAACCGAGCCAAGTAGTATCTCGGTCAAAGGCTTAGGTCGGATAGATCCTTAAAACCGAGCTAGATAGTATATCAGTCAAAGGTTTAGGTCGGACAATGACTTCGGTATGCCTTGTTAGTTTCCCTCATATCTATATTCTGATAATCGGCCTAACCGAGCTAAGACAGTTAGGTCGGATTAAGCTATTTCACTTACACAGTAGGTAAAGATCATCATAGGGTTATATTTTGAAATATATGCAGAGATTTCCCAGATCTTCAAGGAGAAGAAGCCCTTGAAATCCGGTCAGGATAATACAAAACGTACACGCCACGCTAAACAGAGGGGAGCAGGTGAGCATGTCAATCATGAAGGTTCAACGGGCATATCTCAGTCTGGAGGTATATATACTAAGTCTTCAGACTTAGTGAGGTACGCAATTTTTACCATTTGAGCTCTTTGTCAATACTATTTATCTTCTTCCACCTCTCTAACTTGACCGTCGGAGTCAATACAGGGGGGAAAGCCCCGCTTTTCTCTTGGTATTTTACAGTCGTTGCCGGAACAGTCTGTAATCACGGTTTTCTTCACCATTCTTGCTGATCCGAGCTACCCAGCTCGGTCCCCAGTTCGGCTGTCTCTCTTTACAGTGAAGTTTCCATCAGTTTGGGCAGTGTTGTTCAAGAGTTCTCTTTAAGAAGTATCCCAAGACGAACAATTTTGCGTCACATCAATATACAAATTCTGAACTTGGTTTTTGAATAAGCTTTCGAACTGAGTATCTCAAACAGAAAACTGAACCGAATTCGAATTGGATTGTATAAAATATAAATATAATTTTGTGTGTTGGAATGTTTGGTACTATAATTTGCTACCATTGGAATGTTGTTAGTGTTGTACTGTAATATTTATCGGTTTCGTTAGATGCTTGAAAAAAATTTTAAAATTTTATTTTGACTTGGCTTTCACAATTTTAATTTGGATTCGAATTCAAATTTGAAATATAAAAATTGAAGACCAAATGTTGAATTTAATTTCTTTTAATTCGAGGTTCGAATTCAATTTGGTTTCCTTGAACCCATTTTGAAATAGGTTTGGTTTTCGGTTTTGAGGTAGAAAAAATTTTAAACTAAGGAAACTGTAAACCAAACTGATACCTATCCCTATTTAAATTTTATTAATCTAACATAAGATTGATTTTATAGTTTTATTGAGTTTAAATTTGATAATATTTTAAATTCGAATTACAAGTGAAGTGAAAGAGAAGTTAGTCCAATAATAAAATCACTTATATATCACACACGAAATTCCCCTTGACGGCCGCATTGTATAGTCCATATTTGATCAATTAGATTAGATCTCTTGCATTTTAGTTGGAGATGACAGTTTCTTTCAAATAACAAAATTTAATTAATCTCGACTTAAAAAAAGACGTGTAAATCAAAATAAAGCAATACGAAACATTGTAAACTCTTAATATAAGGCTGCAAATTAAACACCATTGATGACAATAAATATCCTGGCAGAAGAGAGTTGTGCCAAATGCCACAAGCTACTTAATTGGTACTAGTAAGTAGTTGGCAATTCAATTTTAATTTTTAAGGAGATCTAGATTTGGCAACAACCTTAGCGATCTCCAAGAGCTTATCAGTGGCTGGCATCACGTCTTTGACAGCAGAATCAGCACAGAAATTTTCCGCCCACTTCGCCAAATTAGGTACCTTTGATTCATCCAACAATTTTACATCGTTCACTTTTTCATTCACCCTCAGCCATCCCAGAAAGCACCCCAACGCTATGTCCAAATATCCAATCTTTTCTCCCCCGAAGAAATTATTCCCTTTGCTGATCGTCACAAACGCCTCTTCCAAATAAGCCAAGCCTTCAATCACTGTCCCAATTGCAGCTTTCTTGGCCTCCCCCTGAGCCGCTGCTACCCCTTTCATAGTCGGAAACCACTGCATTACACACAATTCCAACCATCGTGGACTGTACATCAATCGTGTACCATAACTTAAAAGTAATCGTCTTTTGCCATTAAAACCCATTAAAGTACACATATTTTTAAGTTATGATGCATGTTTAGTACACAGTTATATATATTTAGAGCTACCCAAAAGTCACGCTGCAAAATACGATAACCCGATCCCCTTTTCCCGATTTAGAACAAAAATGTTCTTGAGAAGATAAAAAAAAAAAAAGATCTGAGGAATGATACCTTATCATCGATGTAAGCAGCCCAAAAACGAGCAATGGCGCGATCATAGGGATCTGAGGGAAGAATTGAAGGGCTAGAACTCCAAACCTCGTCAATGTATTGTACGATGACTAGGGATTCGCAGATGGGGTTGTGATTATGAATTAGAACAGGGATTTTCTTGTGAACAGGATTTGATTTTAACAGGAGCTCACTTTTGAAGCCAAATTTCTCCTCAACGAATTCATATTTGACTGACTTGAGATTCAGGGAAATTCGTGCCCTCATCACGAAGGGACTTGGCCATGCGCCGATCAATTTCACATCGCTTTCACCCATGATCAAGAATTCTTGAAAAAAGGGGAAAAAAAGAAACGAAGTATCAATGAAGAAAGAAAGGACAGAAGAGAAGTAGTTTGGCTGTGTGGACTACAATGCACCTTGATGCTTCCATTAATTTATAGTTGAAGGTAGTTTGTAGTACTAGTACATATTGATACGATCATAAAAAAATTTAATGGAAATTTTTATAATGAATGATGTAGTAAGAAATTATTGAATATTTAAAATTAAAATGATCAAGTAACAACTACCATATGTCACATTATTGCCTAAAATTTTTTTCATGAGTATTTTCACTCCCCAAACAATTTTCTTTATTTTATACTTCATTTTTTAAAAATATAAGATACTTTAATTTTCTACACACATGTAAAGAACAATTTTGTAATGACCGCAAAACCCTTCATTAATACCATATCAGGTTAGATATCAGTAATTATTGTAGGCAATTAAATATTTACCGTATCTAGTAAAAGTAAATCTGTAAAGTAAGTGTCATAAAGTTAGAATAAATTATATTTTTAAAACAAAATTAAAAAGGTAAAATAACTTATATTTTGAAAGGGAGGGAGTATTTTTATTTTTTCATTTTACAAAGTACGAGTATATTTTATTTTAAAATTATTTTTATAAACATATTTATTTTGCAAAATCCAAATCAATATATCCATGCAATTACGTTTGAAGAACGGATTAATGGAGGTACTTTGGAGCCCGGGGTAGGTATCGATAAAATGTGGACACGGGTTGGAAGTGTGTTGAGCGACGGTTGGCCCTTGGGGTTTTTTTAATGCCTACGGTTGACGAATTTTCACTGCGTGTATACAGTGCAAATATATTTTAAAATGCTTTATAACATTTGTTGTCTAAAAATATTTTATGACAATAAATAAAAAGTTTTTTGATGTTCTCATAAAAGAATTTATTTTTAGAAAAATGATACTCCCTCCATCCTACTAAAAGAGTCTACTTTAGAAAATCATATAATTTATTAAGGTAGAATATCTACAATAAACAATTTGACAATATATTTTTCACTTATATCATAACTAAGGGTTGATGATGAATCACACGGTATATTAGTAAGGGTCATTGTAAACAAAAAATTAAAATTGACATTGTGATTGGACAATTTTTTTAAAGAGAACTCTTTAGATGCATGAAACATTATCCATATTACATAAAAGTAGGGGTGAGCAAAGTCAGACCCGATCCGACCCGTCGGTTTCGGGTTTTGGGCCTTTTTTTTTTTTTTTTTTTTTGTTGTTATCCCAAATGAAAATGTTTCAAAATTATATTATTTTTGAACACATGAACTAAGTTTAACAGTTAACTTTAAGGTAAGCTGATTAGACACTCCTTCTTCTTTTTGTTTTGTTGTATTATCTTATTATCTTTATTATATTATATGTTTATTTATATATCAATTCTTTATCCTACATATACTATAATAATTGTTTTTTAAAATAATATACATTATAATACTATATAAACTAATGGTATAATTTACATTTTGTGTTATTTTTCTCTTTACTGTTTGTACCTTTCTATTACTATTTTTAAAAAATTACTGTAATAAAAAAAATAATAGAGTATAATTTTATTTATTTAAGATATCAATTTTCAATTGATAAGCATAGTATTTAAATTTAAAATAATATATAAATTTAAAGAATAAAATATTATTTATTTTTTTATATAAAAAAGTAAATTTTGTTTAGATTGTGAAATGGATTTTTTCCCCCAATATTCAAATGGGGACCAAAAATTACCAAAATACACCAATTTTTTTTTTTCATTCTCAATCTATAGAAAACGAATCTGCCAGATTCGTTTTTCCAAAAAAAGAAATCTGGCAGCTTTGTTTTCTTCAAAATTAAAAAGAAAAACGAATTTGCGGAATTCGTTTTCAGCCAAAAACTAATTCCACAACTTCGTTTTCATTTACGTAGAAAAAAATTTAAAATTTTAGTTTCCTTAGAAACCGAATTTGGGGGTTTCGTAATTATTGTAATTATTCAAATTTTCATTGTAATTATTCCAATTTTCTTCATTCACACAGGTAATCTTATTATTAAAACAGAATTTTTTGTTTTATATCATTCATTTTAAATTAATTATTTTCACAAAAAGGTATAAATTACCGGCAACTTATCTATATTCCCAATGCATGCTAATTTAAACTCAAAACAATATAAAAGGGAAACATCAATATAGTTGTAATGTAATTCTTCTTTGGGAGAAATGAATTATTTAATTTCGTTTCTAACAGAATTAATTATTTTTCAAACATGAATGCGTGACTAAATTTTCAAAGATAAATGAATTTCCCGAATTCTTTTCTACGGAGGTTTTGTATTTAAAAAAATGTCATAACTTACTTCCTCTTAAACTAAAATTTTCAGTTACAAAATAAATATTTAATTATTTATTAAATTTGTTTAAAACTAATTTTTTAACTGAAATTATTTTACTTATTTTAAAAAAACCTTTATTCATAAAACGAGAGAAAACGAATTTAGAAAATTCGTTTTCACTAGAAACCGAATTCGTTGGATTCGTTTTCTCTTGAAAACGAATTCATTGAATTCGTTTTCTCTTTTTGTATTATTTAACTAAAATTATTTTACTTATTTTGGAATTAATTTTATTTATTAAACGAATTCACTGAATTCATTTTCTTATTTTCTATTATTTAACTAAAATTATATTACTTATTTTAAAAATAATTTTATTTAGAAAACAAATTCTTTAACTAAAATTATTTTACTTATTTTAAAAATTTATTTATTTCACTGAATTCGTTTTCTACTAAATTTTTTTTCTATTTTTAAAAATAAAACTTAATTTTATTAAGCTGAATTCGTTTCTTTCAAAAATATTTAACAAAAAGAAAACCAAAATTAAAATTACTTAAAATATTTATTCAATTACAAATTAGATTTTCAGTTATATAATTACAAGAGTCTTTTTTTATAAAAACTGAAAAAACAAATTATGGGGGTCCATTTTGAATGACCGTAATTTGTTTTACGTTAAATAATATTTATATTTCAAAATGTATAAAAACTTAGAAACGATGTTGGTGAACTCGTTTTGAATTACAACATAATTATTTAATTATTTTTTACATTAGTTTACATATATATAACTAATTTTATTTTAAAACATTTAAAATAATTTTAAGGAAGAATTCGTTTTCTTCAAAAGATTTTTTTAAAAAAAATAAATATAATTTTTTTTGTTGAAGAAAATGAATGAAAACGAATCTCTCAAATTCGTTTTCATAGTTTGGGAATTTCAATTTTTTTTGGCTTCTTTTGGTATTTATATGCTGCCAAAATGAATATTTAGGGAAAAAAATCATTGTGAAATACGTGTGATGTAATTTAAATCATTAATATAATTGAAAAAAATATTAAATGATTTATAGTTTAATTTGTTGTATAATATAATAATAAGAAGAAAAAATAACAAAACAAAGAGTTGCTGGAGTGGTTAATTAGCTTGTCTTAAATGGTTTGTCAACCTTAGGTTGTGTGTTCAAACCCTGACTCACGCCAATGAGCATTATAATTTTTACAGGTTTTTAAAAATTTTAAAATTGGAAGAAGAACCGAATCGTACCTGCGGGTCCGAGCTGGTCCGGTTCCGGCTAGGACCCGCGGATGTGTACCAAAAAAAAAAAAAAAACCGAATCGGAAAAAAAAAACCCAACCGCGGGTTGAGTTTTTTTAGGTTTGGTTCCGGGTCGACCCGTGGGTTTTTTACCAGCCCTATATAAAAGAGTCGAGTTTATACATATATATATATATATATATATATTTATCTCCCATACCCTTACTAATTATATAGTTATATGATTTTATCACAAGTCTACATCTAAAAATGTAAGGATCTAAGTAAAAAATATTGTGGTGAATTATTTGTTTTTACGCAAAAGCTTATATGAATTAGATTCATAGATGCAACGGCTTTGGGACACACGTTTAGATGCACGTCCCACTAAAACCTTAGTATCTTTTTTATTTTTTAATTTTATTTTTATTTTTTTGCAAACTCGTGTATCAGTTAAGGTTGACGAAGTAGAAGTTGAAATGAATTATTATATGAGCAAAACTCGTGTATCAGTTTAATGTTGACGAAGTAGCTAGCAATTAAAATAAACTCATACTCAATGAGCAAAACTCGCGTATTAGTTTGATATTAAGAAGTAACAGTTAGAGTTGACTTTTTTTTTTACTCTAAAGTAGCACGTTCAATTTTTTTTTTAATTTCTTTTTCTTCTAAGTGCTACTGTTTTAAGAGTGGCACTTGATTTCTTATAGATTATCACTGCTACTCTTATGAAGTATCACTTTTATTATTATTATTATTATTATTATTATTATTATTATTATTAGCTTTGTTCTTTTCATTATTGTAGTGATACTTGAAAAAAGTATTACAGATATATGTAACAACGCGCATACTGTTCACATGAAAAGTATCCGGTACTATTAGTGTGAACAGTGATCACATACATTAATCGACTTCACAGGAGACCAACTCTTGTTTTTATTATTGTACCTTAAATTAATATATATAAAGAGAGATTGCACTTTTTTAAAATTATTTTCTTTTAATGGAATACAGAGAGTATTGTTTTATAACTAAACTACAAAGATCAGATCTCTCCAATATATTTTAAAGGGTGAAATGCACCAAATACCACACAACAATCGAGTTTTGCAAAAAATACCAATTTTCTTTAAAAACTCCAAAAAATACCACTTTACTTTCAAAACGTGCAAAAACTACCACTTTTTCCATAACGGACGATAAGTGGCTGACGGAAGGAAAAACGCAGGGGCAAATCCATCTTTTCACTGTTCATCTTCCCAAAAAAAAAATTTTTAACAAAAAAACTGAGAAAACGATTTCCAGTTTTCTTTAGAAACCAGAAGAAAAAAAAACTGAAGAAAATTGTTTTCTTCGAAAACCAGAAAAAGTAAAAAACGGATTTGTAGAGAAGAAGAAGAAGAAGGTTGGAAATCGAGCTTCTTCTTCCGATGCCCACCGAGATTCTTCTTCTTTTGATGCCCCCCGAGGACTGGAAATCGAGTCTTCTTCTTCTTCTTCCGATGCCCCCGAGGACTGGAAATTGGGTCTTCTTCATCTTCTTCCGATGCCCTCCGACTCCGAGTACTCGTCAGAGCATATTTTGGTGAATTGAGCATGTTTCTATAAATGGGTCTGTCTCCACTGTCATTCACAACCAACCCGAATTGGTTTCTGAAGACGTTTTTTTACTTTTTCTGGTTTCTGAAGAAAACGATTTTCATGTTTTAAAAAAAAATTTGGGGAAGATGAACAGTGAAAAGACGGATTTGCCCCTGCGTTTTTTCTTTCGTTAGCCACTTAACGTCCGTTATGAAGAAAGTGGTAGTTTTGCATGTTTTGAAAGTAAAGTGGTGTTTTTTTTGGAGTTTTTAAAGGAAAGTGGTGTTTTTTGCAAAACCCGATAGTTGTGTAGTATTTGGTGCATTTCACACTATTTTAAAATTACTTTAAAAGAATATGTGCATTAAAATAATTGATTCAAAAGAATATGAATCGTGGTCTTGTAACCCTGTGGTTATGGGTTCTCAAACCTTGAGGATGCAAGGGTGAGAAAAAAAAAAAAAAAAGATTCAAAACACCATTTAAGCAATAAAAACGTTTTTATAAATTAACTGTCACAAACCAATTTTTTAAAAAATCACACAAAACATTTTTTCTTTATCTAAAATGAACTTTTTAAGTCGTTATAAAAAAAATATATTATAAAATTATTTTATAGAAACTTGTACAAACGGGGGTAACTAGTAATGAGAATCATCGTCGGTTGGAGACTTGTAGTAGATTTATCATTTCTGTTGGTAGGATAATGTTAGTACATATAGTTATCAGTTTCAGCTTTATTTATATGGTTTTATTTATTTATTTATTATTATTATTTTTTGTGTTTACGATCTCGTTAAAAAAATTATTTAGTTATTGAATTTGACCTATGCAATTGGGTATGTAATTATCTTAATAATGTATTTAATGATAAATTAAATAATGAATGATTTCTTAATTGATGGTAATTTTCCTCCTTTTGTATTTTTTTAATGGTTCCTCTATTTTTTTCTTGACAGGGTTTAAGTACTCTAAAATTAGCTATGCAAGAAGTGAGTTCAATTAGCTATGCACTATTATTAAAATGAGGCCTTTTGATGAAAAAATAAAAAATAAAATCTATACGTGTATGGGAAGTTTAAAAAAAAAAAAAAAAAAAAACTTATCCAATACATTTATTTAAATTTATCCTAAAGTAACTAACCGATTATAATAATAAAATTTTAACCCTTCTGTAGTTCTCTTTTGTTTCATGATATCACATCAATCATGACAAAAACTCCTTATACTCTTTTATTTCTTAATATCATTTCATTACATATATTTTGTATATTTTGATGAACTCAGTTAATATTGCTCTACTGTAAAATATTCATAAATTTTGAAAGTAATAAGAAATGAATCCAGTCAATAATTAATGTGACTTGAGAAAATACGTACCAACTGCTTAAACAACATTTTACTCCTTCACTGCGGAATTTTTTAATCTCTAGCAATTTTTTTTTAAAATTAATTATTAGATGTATTGTGCGTCACACAATGCGGGATGAAGCTCCCAACAATACATCAATCAATGATCCGGGTTTTTCTTTTTAGACCGTGCACTTCACTTTTTTTTTAAAATTTTAAATTACATTTTTAAGTTTTGTAGTGTTTTTGTCTGAGTTATTTTAGGGATTTATGTCGTAAAATTTTTCCATGAATTAATACTCTCCCTTGCATACTTGACAAATGGTACGTTGGTTGGACTTTAAATCCGGTAATAGCTGAAGCAGTTGGGATAGTCCTGAGGATCTTGAGGTTGGTAAAGTGGACGGCTCAGATTGACTTCATAATTATGATTTTCTTTTTCTTTTTCCTTTTCTTGTAGGATTCCACTAGGACCCATGCATGCAAGTGCAACGACTATCTTACCATATTAGTTACTCCTTTTGTTTACCATGTTAGTTACTCCATTTGTTTCTTACAAACGGAAAAAGTGTAAAAGTAGTCCATAATCTTTACCCCGTTTCAAATATAGTTCACAATCTTTAGTATGTATCAAATGTAGTTAACAATGTATCCTTTTTATTTCAATTTTAGTCCAAAAACAGAAATTGGACGTTGACTAACGGTCAACGAGTTTGCTGTCAGTCAAACCGAGGTTTGACCTCCTAAAACCACCCCACCCCTTCCTTCCAAAACCATTTCTCTCGCAAAACCCTCATCTTCTTCTTCTAAAATCCGAATGGCAACGGAATACCCGGTTACTGCTGGGTCTGTCTTCGGGAATGGCATTTTCTGTGGATTGGGAATTTTCCGGTAATGGAGCTCCTACATGCTACCCGAATTGCGTGCTGAAGCTGACAGGGTTACTAAGTGGAGCTTGTTGGAGTGCTGTAAAGGGCACATTTCGGTGCCGGAACTGTCCGGGAATTGCTGCTGGAACTCATCGTTAGCGGAGTACTCTCATCTTTCGGTTAGGAATTCTTCATCCTGTTTGCTGGATTTTCGAATTTGGCAATCCGAAAATTTCTGAACTTATTGATTCTGGTGCAAAATTGAAATGCTTGAGTGCTGGAATTTAGCTTGGGGTGCTGGAATTTCTGAAGCTTTGATGCGGGTTTTATTTTTCTGGAAAATTGGGAGTTTCGTGCTGGAAATTTATACTTGTGTGCTGGAATCATGCCAAAATTTCTGTCCGTATTTCGTGCTCTTGAATTAGTTTTCTTGCTCTTGTGTGCTCTTGAATTTCTTCCGGAAATTAATACTTGTAGAATGCTGGTTCTATTTTGGACTCAGTGTGATGGAATTCAGCATGTTGCTGTTTGAATGCTCTGTTTGGTCTAAGTTGGATGAATTTATGGCATTCTTGCTGGATTTTATTAAATGTTTTGCTTGGAGATCTCTTTGGAATTGCTGGCTTGGACCAGCTTGGATTAAGGAAAATGTGAAATTGGCTGCTGGAAGATTAAAGAGGAGTTGATCAATGTGGCAGAATGTACAAATGCTGAATTTTCACAATTCAGTCTTTGTTGGAGTTGTTTTGGGATTTTGGATAGAATTGTATTTTGGTTAGGGGAATGCCCCTATTAGATGTATTTTTGAATTGGATTTGGTTAGGGAAATGGTTTTGGAAAGGGTGGGGTGGTTTTAGGAGGGTCAAACCTGGGTTTGACTGACGGTCAAACTCACTGACCGTTAGTCAAGGTTCAATTTCCATTTTTGGACTAAAATTGAAACAAAACGGATACATTGTGGACTACATTTGATATATACGAAAGATTGTGGACTACATTTGAAACAGGAGTAAAGATTGTGAACTATTTTTGCACTTTTTCCATTAGAAAACTCCAATTTAAAACATATACAACTTATTATAGATTTTAATGTGTAACACTTAAATAACTAATTCTAACCATTTATTCTACTAATATCCTTATTTTTAAAGTGTGAACTAATTATGAATAATACATTATTATATTAATAAAAAAAGAAATAATAAAAAATTTAAAAATACAATTTTTTATTAGAACAAAAATAATGCTTAAAACAGAGGAGTATTATTCTTTGGTTAGTTAAGATTTCCTTATGATTTGAAAAACTTACTATGGATGTTTGGTTCACCTAGCCAGCTATAACAGTAGTATGAAAACAAAAATATAAATGAATATCAGGAGTTACCGTAACAAATAATGTTACTTACTGATCATTAACTGAATATTTTCTACTGCAATGTGTATAGATTATCTTGTTTTTCTTTTAAAATAATTAAACATATGCCATATATTGTTTTACATATATGAAAGAGATGGAAAGAAAAAAGGAAAAATCTAGTTTTAGTCCATTTTCTTTGATCTCCTGACAATTTAGGTCCCTTTTCTTTCAGGATTAGTAATTTTACCCTTTTTCTTTGCATTAATTTTTGACACTTTTAATCTTTTTACCTACTACAACTACAAGTTTTTGTTGACTAATTTATAAGTATACTAGAAAGTGTTAGCGGATTAGGCAACGATGCTTACACTTGATTTGGCCAATGAAGATTTTACTCGGATGAAAGAGCCTTTTTTCTAAAGAGGGCGTGGCCGAGTAGATTGTGGGAAAAGGGGAACTAGGCTATCTGTATGTGCTTGGGAGGGAAGCCGAAGTGACTTGCATATTTGGGTCCTGAAAGGGGCGAAAAGATGGATATATGAAAATATCTTTATATGCTGGTTCTTCACGATTCTTGAGACATTTGTACGCGTATCTTGATAAACGTATCATATTTTCTTTCTGCAATTCTAACTTGAACTTGAAGAATATAATGACGGAATTGTTATTTGCAGGAACCAAATTACTATTCACAAGAATATTTTACTGTGAAAAGTCTATAATACCCCTTAGTTATAAATATTTTATATAAAAAAAATAATATTCAAGCAATAAAATTCCGTCTGGGAAAAAAAAATCATATTCAAGCAATAAAAATTCCGTCCGGGATAAATGTGCGGGATTTTGACTCCAAAATCATGCCCACGGGGAGCGTGATTTTCTTCCAAAATCCCTCCCCCTCTGGGCGGGATTTTGGAATATTTTTTTGGTAATGGCGAGATTTTTGGCATAATCTCATCTATTTTGGGGTTTTTTTTGGCAAAATCTCAGGCCAGACAGGTTTTTTTTTTTTTTTTTTTTTAACAAATAAACTTTACGTAAAAAAAATGTATAGATTGTTTACTTACCGTGTAATATGGATCATCCTCGTGACTACCGACCATATTTAGATACACGTGTGAGTGAAAAATGAATGAGTGTAAATATGTTTTTTTTTAATTTATTTTTTTAGGTAAAGGGCAAAACAGACTATTCACAAGAAAATTTTCCTGTGAATAGTAAATTTGTTCCTGCAAATAGTATGCCCCTATAATAAAAGGGAAAAAGTTTTTGAACAGATTCAGTCGAATACCGAGACACTGTGCAAGGGTCCCAGCTATTTATGTTCTTATTTTACCCTTGATAGTGGAAAGTCACATGGTACCACATCAGTAGAGAGCGTGTTTACACATTCTTAGATTCAATACACGAAACCAACATCAGACCTTCTCTCCTCTTTCCTCATTGATTTATTTCTTTTTCTACCACAATTTCTTCAACACAGGCCACCAAACTCTTCATCGATTGTTGGTGGTGGAGGGTGGGTTTTTAGTGGTGGCTGTGGGACTCCGACCCTACAAAAGATGTTAGACTCCAAGAATCCTGCAACCACTTTTGAATCGTTAGTCTTTATAGCCTTGGCCTCAACCCATTTAGATACAAAGTCAACGGCAAAAAGAATATACAAATTTCCACATGAACTTGGAAATGGACCCATAAAATCTATACCACCATACATAAAAAATTTCACAAATAAGAATTGGTGTTTGGGCATTTCATTTTTAGCAGACAAATTTCCAATTTTCTGACATTGCTCATAACCCTTACACAACATATATGAGTCCTTAACAGAGAGGTCCAATAAAATCCGCAATCAAGAATTTTTCGTGCGATTCTTTTTGGTCCAAAATGACGTCCACGAGCGTAGGAGTGACAGTAAGACGAAATAGTGTTCATCTTCAGGAATACACCGTCTTATAATTTGATCAGAACATATTTTCCACAAGTACGGTTCATCCCAAATAAAATATTTTGCATCACTCCTTAGTTTGTGCTTCTGTAATCTTTTAAGAAAAGTTCTAGCACTCAAATAATTCATGAAGTCTGCAGACCAAGAGTCCTTGGATTCCTTACCTTCCTTACCTTGGACTGTCAATATGCGCTCATTAGGGAAGATTCTGATATGGGCATATCGTCCTCTACATGCATTATACTTCTCAAGTGATCAGCAACCCAATTCTCTGCCCCCTTTTTGTCCTTTATCTCCCAGTCAAATTCCCACAATAATAGAATCCATCTTATCAGCCTGGGCTTAGATTCTTTTTTATCCAATAAGTACTTCAATGCAGCATGATTAGAGTACACCACAACTTTAGACCCTAGCAAATATGATCTGAATTTTTTAAAGGCAAACACAATAGCTAGTAACTCTTTTTCTGTTGTAGGCTCCGTTTGGTATTAATACTAGATTCAAATCTTGATTTGGATTATAATTTTAAAATATTAAACTATTTTGTATCACAACTCAAACTATGGTTTGAATTTCATTTTGATTTTATAATATTAAAATTACATTGAAAACGTAAAAATGTGTGTTAAAAATATAAAATGGTTTATTAGAAATGTTAAAAACCTTATTGGGAATGACGAAAAATTATTATAAAATCAAAATAAAATTCAAACCATGGTTTAAGTTGTGATATCAAACATGACCTAAAAGTACATTGGGAATGTAAAAAGTTGTACTAAAAATATAAAAAAGTGTATTGAAAATGTCAAAAGACTTATTGAAAATGATAAGAAACAATTATAAAATGCAAAATGAGATTCAAATTTTGGTTTGAATCTTGATACCAAACAGGGCTGTAGTATAACTGCATTGGGCAAAATAAAGGATTTTTTAAGCATAATAATAGCACGACTGGTTTTCCCTATTTTATGTCCCAACACCGCCCCAACTGCATATTAACTCGCGTCACACATTAGCTCAAAAGGCAGCTCCCAGTTTTGAGCTTGCCAGATGGGAGCTGATGTCAACTTCTCTTTCAAGGCTTTGAAGGCTTCCTTGCAATCATCTCCAAAATCAAATGGCACGTCTTGCTACAGCAACTTCGTCATTGGCTGGGTCATTTTTTTAAAATCTTTTATGAATCGCAGGTAGAAACCTGCGTGCCCAAGAACACCAAGGACCTCTTTAACATTAGAAGGATATGGCAATTTAGCAATCAAATCAATCTTTGCCTTATCTACCTCTATGCCCCTTTCAGAAATTACATGCCCCAAAACTTTCCCTTCCCTCACCTTGAAATGACATTTTTCATGGTTAAGAATGAGATCTATTTCAATGCATATTTTCAAAACTTTTTCAAGACTTTCCAAACATTGACTAAATGAATCCTCATAGACGGTAAAGTTGTCCAAAAAAATTTCAATGCATTTTTCAATCATGTCTGAAAATATGCTCATCATGCAACGTTGGAATGTACTAGATGCATTATAGAGTCCAAAAGGCATGCGGCGATAGGCAAATGTGTCATATGGGCACACGAAGGTAGTTTTTTCCTGATCCTCATGTGCTACAGAAATCTGAAAGTACCCAGAAAATCCATCTAAAAAGCAGAAAAACAACTTACCTGCCAACCTTTCCAATACTTGATCAATACAACAAAAAATAGATTTTAAGACATTGACAAATGTATTATTATCCTACCTATTAAGGCATTTAATTTATCCCCACATTAATTTTAAGCGTGGGCTAAACTCGTGTCCTAATAGAGTATGTAAGTTATCGAGACACTTTAAAATGTCTAAATAAGTTCTCAAACTATTATGAATAATTGATAATGAGGCTTTATTAAATGTCAGGAAAGATTTGTTGAGACATAATAAAATGTATTAATAAATAACTTGTTAAGACATTTTTAATTGTTTATAAGGCATAATGAAATGTATAGATAAATAACTTTTTAAGACATTTTTAATTGACAGAATAATCACATATTATGACATTTATAAATGCCATTTTTATATTAATTGCTGACATTTTATACTGTATTAATATGTAAAATTTAATTATTATATTCTATTAATAAAATGACATTTTATGACACTTTTCGATCTCATATTATAATAATTTCTTGCATTATAATGTTGAAATAAAAATAATTCCATATTTTAATATAGGAACTTTTAAAATGTTTTTATAAATCAGTTTAGTTTAACGCTTCTTGGAAAAATATACATTGGGGCAGTTTCTTTTTCATTCAAGTGTTGTACAATTTAGAAAATAATTTAACAACTAATACATATATCTAGTAAAAAAAAAAGAATATACTGTTACTTCAAATACTAAAAAGTTGTAATTGTCATTGCAATGATTAAAAATCACTAAACAACCTAGTATTAAGACTAACCAACTAGTAAACTAGGAAAAAAACAAAACAAAGAAGCTAAAATCAAGATGTGCAAATCAACAATCTAAATATTAACTAACTGCTAGTGCGAAGTATTCGAAACACAACCATACCTAAAATCTAAGAAAGTTAGTTACGAATCCAAGATTGCTAGAAATGAATGTATTTGAAATTGTAACCAATGCCTTTACATCTCCAAAGCAATCGTTAAACACTTCAATGCAACTCACAGGGTGTCACCTGAATGTAATAATTAAATGTAAGAAACTGATTTTGAATAATTAGCTTTTAAAAATAATTAAATATGTACAAAGAAAGTAATACTTTACATACAAAACTGCATGGCCAAGCAACCATTTCACCAAGAGCATCTCCAAGGGTTTGACAATGATCATGGGGTCGAACCAGTCGCTCTTCAGGTTGAAGGACTACTTTAACATGTATTTCATACCAATTCTCTCCCAAAACGTTTCCCCCAACTATTATAGTTGGATTAGTACTATAAAGACATCCTTCAGCAACTATTTTATTTGGATCTATAAGACTTTTGAGAGCAATAGAACTTCCAACCTAAAAATATTAATCTAGTTAAATTGGTATTGAGTTAAACAAATTCATAAGGTGAATCCTGCATTGACAGATGAGCTAAAAGAAATTTTAAGTGCTCTCTATCATGAATCACTCCAATTCAATGGGAACAACAGGAAGGATCTAAAAAGTCCCAAGCTGCAGGGTAAGCTATATATAATCTTATAATTCTAGCTTGCATTACTCCTATAATTCCAGCAACTCACAAGGCAGTGAAAAGATCCAAAGACAGCGTATATGGGAGTCAGAGGAGTTGCAGAGGACATTTTAGTATGGCTAAAGTATGTAAAATATTACAAAGTAGTGAAAGTTAGCATAAAGGAAGTAATAAAGGCGCATAATGCATTCAAGTATTGTATTACAAACACTCTGGTCATGTAGTAATATAGTAAGATATGCACCTTAAAAAAGAAAAGAAAAAGGAAGAAAACTTGAGCTTTTGATTAAAATGTTTTTCATATTGGGACCCTAATTTCACCACATTATACTAAAGTTGAATTTGAGAATTTTTATCAATCAAAGATTCATGAACACTGTTGTTGGAGTGCTATATAAAGTAAAGTTTAAATCAATAATAATAAAAAAATGAAAGAGAAATGAGTTGAGCTTAAGTCATATAAGTAATTAAAGCTACATATGTGTACAAAAAAGTTTCAAAATTTTCCACAACACAATTAAAACAGTGAAAACTTTTATGATCTTTAAACATTAAAAAGAAGCAACAACACCAGAAGGACATATAAGCATGATATTTGAACTCAGAAGAAGTGATCATCAAGATAGTATACACAAAAGTGAAGGGTATTTAAAAGACAAGTAAAGCCATTATGAGAAATATAAGTTAACAAAGAAAACACTAAATTTTACCTGAAGATTAGATTGCTTTGTTAAAGCTAGCCCAAGGGGATTATTAGGTAACAATGTAGACTCTTGTGAAGCAAGTCTTTGTTGTGTATTTTGAAGTTCTGATTGTAAGTCCCCAATGCGGTTTTCCATTTCCAACATTTTTGACTGTTGATGTACCACCATACGTTTGAACTTGTTTCGATTGGGAGCCTCTTCAAATGCATCAAGAGAAGTAACCCCCTCCCCAATTAGTCGAACACGACCCTGCTTATCTTGGCCCATTACTTGGGCAAATATGTCATTGGGACCAATAGGATCTTCTACACCTTCTGGAAGTTGATTTCTTTTCTCATTTATTTTCTCCTACAAGTTTAAGATAGTATGGATTACAAATATTTTGAAAAGAGAATTCTTAAGTCGAAGTACTAACTACCAATGCAGAAACTTACCAAATACTGAGCAACATTAGCCGGAGTTCCGTTGCGACCAACATAGATTGTCTCAAATAACTCAGCACGAGATGGGTCACGACCCAATTTGTTAAACTAGGAATAACCATTTATTTAAGTAAATTAGGTGAGACCATAAATAACAAAATACTGTAAAAGAAGTGGATAAACTCACCAATTCGGCATAAACACGTGCAAATGATTTTTTTCCAGTTGCATGATCCATCCCTTTCTCTGACCTAGCAAGTTTATTTTTCTCACTCCGTGCCTAAATTAATGATGGGAAAAAAAATCAAAAGGTAAATCCTTCAAAATTGTGATGAAATAATTACACTAAATAAAAAACGTGATATACCTTTATTTCATCTTTATTCCAGTGGGAGAGAATATTGATCCACTGGTCTGTCACCACTCTTTCATCCTTATCTTCGAGAAAAACTTCGATGCCTATATCAGGTGAAAAATATTTTGTTTTTAGCTCATGCTTCCAATTTTTCCATTTTTTATTAATGGATTTTAGAATCCAATCTTCATTAGCAAGAGCGGTCTCAAATTTCATCTGCATAACATTTTTAAATTAGTACACATAATTATTTTGTACACGTATGTCTAATACTAAACTTAAAAATACCTTGGCGAAATCCAGCATTTTCTTTTTGTACATCTTTGGCATCTTACGCCAATCTTCCATATCAATTGGGCAGAACATACCATTCCTTGCTATAGTGCCCAAGAATTCAGCAAACTGGCCTGCATTCTTTCCTATAGGTATTCCAAGACTATTAAACTGAAGTTCAATTGGAGGTAGATGAGATGGTCGAGTCCAGATATCCTTCATACATGTGGGACCTCTAGTTTCTTTTCCTGCAATTTTCACAAATTTCAGTACAATTCTGCAATACTACAAATTAACATACACAAAAAGTTATAATATTAATGTTGATTTTTTTTTTTTTACCTATTCGTTTATCTGTACTTTGTTCATCTTCTACCTCACTACTTGCATTTACAAGGTGACATGGTTGTTGTTGTATGGGCACTTCTTGTGAATTGTGAATCTGGTTATCTAGTATGTAATTATTCATCAAACCTGAAAAATAAAATTTAATCAATTAAATAAAAAAAATACAGAAAAGTAGGTAACCATTTAAGACATTTTACATTCATTGAGAATCTTGTGTACATAGATGAATGGAGGAAGCAAAGGAAATTGGAGAATATTTAATTTCCTCCTTACTCATGCGACTGTTATTATCTATCTCTTTACTGAATTATAAAAGAAAACAAAATCTGATTTTAAAAAAAAAAATAAAGAAGAGAAAGTCATCAAAAATCAGAAGGGGACTAACTTTGAAGATATAGGAACATGTTTACCCTTGTATTTTGCCACTACATACGAGCTCATCAATAGTGGAATCCCTTTTTATGGACAAAATGGGTATATATGACATGTGCTAACTTAATGACATGTATTTTAGGCATATATTAATTATATGGGGGAAGTAAGGCTGCAGAGTTTATGACAAACAATATGAAGTCGAATATCTAAGAATTGATTAGGAGTTAGACATTTGCAGTAAACAATTGAAAAAGGGAATAAGATTTCACAGAAAAAATAAAAAATAAACTGAAACAATACCCTTGATTTCATTGCGTGGCAAGGTAGCTTGGCTTCGAGCATAGTGCTGATGCATCAATTGATTCGAATCTGGCTGAGAAACTATGATTTGCCTACCCACTTGAGTTCTGCTTGACATATCTACAAGATTATAGTCAACAATGAAAAAAGTTAAATAAATACGAATGCGATAAAATAGAAAATGTATTGTCTTATTGTAATCTTACTTGGAGGTTGTGAATTTGCCTCACGTGGAAGACTAAAGCTATTTTGTGTGTTATTTTGAGTTACATCAGCTATACCTACAAAATAGAGTTCCATCAGCTCAAAAAAATCATATTCTTTTCTAGGAAAGTTTTTGAAAGTACAGAACTTTCCTAAGGTATGCTTCTTATAGGTGAAAAACAAAGGAGTTGTGTCATGGGCTTGGAAAAGTATCCTGCAAGGAATAGAGTGAATATAACAGGGTTCTGAACTGGTTTGAATCAGCCCTGGATGATGAACTTATTGTGCTATCATGCTGTTTAATTTGGCATATATGGGATGCAAGAAATTTTAAATGTTGGAAAGGCAAAGACGTGCATCTAATGACATCAGTTCAGGCAGCGAGAAGATTAATACAAACATGAGAGATTTAACTAAATGCCCATACAGATGATTACAGGGAAATTTATATATCATGCAAAGTGGGAGAATAAATAAAAGCTCAGACTTGATAAAGAAAAAGTTATGGAAATTGAAAAGTAGTCATGCTGACATTAGTACAAACATGAGAGATGTAACTAAAGGCACATACAGATGATTACAGGAAAAAAATACATTATGCAAAGTGGGAAAACAAATAAAAGCTCGGACCTGATCAAGAGAAGGTTATGGAAATTGCGATCAGCATGGCTGGAGTGTTTCTAATTAATGAGTACAAAGGGGCAATTGAAGGGAATGCAATATGTGCCGCAGGGCTTTTACTTAAAGAAGCAAGCAGAAAGATACATTATGTGTCACCACTAATGTCTGGCCTATTAGCAATTCTCAGACAACCAATAAGTAGAGACAAGTCGAAAAACACCACAAAGGGGAAAACTGTGAATCTTACATGAACATGATTAAACTTGTATTCTGTAAAAACATATAAGTACTCTTCTAAATTTTTGGACAAAACAATGATATATGGAAAGTGCTAACATAATGACACTTTTTTTTAGGGATATATAATTGATATAAGGAACTAAGGTTACAAAGTTTTTGACAGAGAATATGAAGTCGAATATCTAAGAATTGCTTAGGAGTGTAGTAACCGACTAAAACAACAAGGAAGTTGAAATCCCAATTATCAATAAGAAACCTAAGATGAACCTAAGAGGGGGAGGGGGTGAATTAGGTTCTTGACACTTTTAAAAAATATTTTCTACAATGAAGAACAACTTTGAAAAACCATTTTCAAAGCAAGTGTAAAAACAAAGTTTACAAATTAAGTGAGGTGTGTGATTAGTGTTTTGCAAATCATAAAAGCAAAGTAAAGGAAGACAAAACACAACCGATTTAGAGTGGTTCGGATTCCCCTTGAATCCTAGTCCACTACCCAAGTTCTACAACTTGGGATTTTCTAACCCTCTCAAATGAATCACTTAAAGGTGTAATTCAAACCTTTACAAATGCCAAAATTCTACCTCTAGAATTTAGGACTTCTTTGCTTAATCTAGCTCTAGACTAAGACCCCTTTGCCTAATGGCTAACAATGAATCTTTTGCCCCCGCTCCTTCCTCAAGGACTTAGGGTCTTACTCAAGACTTCATTGCCTAGCTACTAGGACTTTTGCTCAATCAACCTCTTGATCAAGACTTTCTCCCCTTTGCCTAATTTAACTCTAAACTAGGACTTTTACAATTGTCCTAACTCAACCCCTTGAGTTGGGTCTCTCCTTTCTACTTGCTCCCCCTTTCTTCTTGCCTAACTCTTTACTCAAGAGTTGGACTTTCCCTAAATACAAATTGCCTACACTCAAAATCTTGAGTTAGGACTTTTCTAGATGTGTTTACAAGGATGAAATACTCCAGAAATGGAGTTTACAATTTGACACAAAAACAGGGCACAAATGCCTCTTGACAATCCTACCTTAACAAGCTAATTTGACATATAGATAATTGAAATGAAGCTTGAACGTGTTGTTAAAGTGTAGGAGATGTTGGGGAGTCATTAGCATTAAGTGCTCTTGAAGTGGGGGTATTTATAGGAGAAGAGAGCTCTTGAATTGGATGAAAAACGGACAAGAAAATTCAAACCCGAGAGCGTCTGCGATTGAAGATCCTGGTCGCGGGACTGAGTCGCAGAGGGTCCCTGCGTGATTCGCGGCACGCGGCTCCTTGTCGCGGGTCCCGATCGCAGGGGGTCCCTTGTGTGGCGCGCGGAGGTCGCTGGGCTGCTTGGCGCGGGGGAATCCTGGGCTGCTGCGCGGCGCGCGGCTCCTTGTCGCGGGTCCCTTGTCGGCCACTGATTTGACACCTTTTTCATTTGCTTGCCGTTTCTTCGTTATAGCTCTGATTTCTTCGCCGTTTTTTGCGTTAGTTCACCCGTGAACTCTTCGCTTCATTTTCTGACTTGAAAACACCGTGGGTCCCACCTTGGGACGTGCTCGGTCGTATTTTTCTTCTTTCTTCATTTGCTTGCCGTTTCTTCGTTTTAGCTCATTTTTCATTGCCATTTTTTGCGTCGGTTCTTCCGTAAACATTTCCCTACATTTTATCACTTAGAAGAACCATTAAATTAATTCTCATATTTGTTAACTCATCAATCAAAATAAGGATTAAGACCAACCGGGTCTAACAGAAGTTAGTACCTCATATAAATATAAAAATAATTTTAAACCATACCCCTAGTTTCATTGTGGGGCAAGGTAGCTTGGCTTGGTGCATAGTGCTGATGCATCAATTGATTAGAATCTGTCTGAGTAACTGTGACTCGCCTACCCACTTGGGTTCTGCTTGACATTCCTACAAAGTTATAGGAAACATTCAAAGGAAATTAAATAAATATGAATGCAATAAAATAGAAAATTTTTTGTCTTACTGTATAATCTTACTTGGAGGTGTGAATTTGCCTCATGTTGAAGAGTAAAGCTATTTTGTGTGTTTTTTTGAGTTCCATCAGCTATACATATAAAATAGAGTTCCATCAGGGGAAAGGTTTTGAAAGTAAAGTACTTTCCAAAGGTATGCTTCTTAGAGGTGAAAAACAAAGGTTCTGTGTCATAGGGGTGGAAAAGTAACCTGCAAGGAAGAGAGTGAATATAGCAAGGGTCTGAATTGGTTTGAATCAGCCCTGGATGACGAAGTTATTGTGTTATTATGCTGTTTAATTTGGCATGGATGGGATGAAAAGAGAAGAATCTTCTCCTTTGAGAATAATCAAAAATGGAAAGTGTTCAATTGTAAATTTTGGGAAGGCAAATATGTGCATCTAATGATATTAGTTCAAGCAGTGACAAGATAAATATAAACATGAGAGATGTAACTAAAGGCCCATACAGATGACTACAGGAAAACATGTATTATGCAAAGTGAGGGAACAAATAAATGCTCAAACCTGATGAAAAGGAGATTATGGAAATTGAGATCAATACGGATGCGGCATTTCGAATTAATGAGTACAAAGGTGTGATTGAATGGAATGCAACAGATGCTGCGTGGCTTTTAATTAAAAAAAAAAAAAGGAACAGAAAGATACATTATGCCTCACCACTAGTGTCTGAGCTAATAGCAACCCTCAAACAACCAAATAAGTAGAGGCAAGCAAAAAAACAACACAAAGGAGACAACTGTGAATCTTACATAAACATGTTTAAACTTGTCTTTCGCCCAAAACTTATGACTGCTCTTTGATAGTTGAATTACTGTTTGGACAAATCAATGTTATTTGGCATGTGCTAACTTAATGACACTTTTTTCGGAAACTATAAGTGATATGGAGAAGGTTGCAAAGTTTGACACATAAAAGATTAGGAGTGCAATAACCAATTGAAATAGCAAGAAATAGAAAATAATTTGAAACCATACCCCTAGTTTCATTATATGGCAAGGTAGCTTTGCTTGGTGCATGGTGCTGATGCATCAATTGATCACAATCTGTCTGAGTAACTGTGACTTGCCTACCAACTTGATTTCTGCTTAACATTCCTACAAAGTTATAGGAAACATTGAAAAGAAATTAATTAAATACGAATGCGATAAAATAGAAAATATATTGTCTTAATGCATAATCGTACTTGGAGGTTGTGAATTTCCCTCATGTGGAAGACTATAGCTATTTTGTGTGCTTTTTTGCGTTACATCAACTATACCTACAAAATAAAGTTCCATCAACTCAAACAATCAGAGGGGGAGACACTTGGGGAGTGGATGAAATATTGTTTACAGTCATCCACTGTATGAAGCTGTTACATTGCAAGAATTAGAAGATGATTCAGTTTTGAAGCTATTGACTACGGCTACCGAGGAAGGCCAGAAGTCTCTCAAAATGGTGGACAAGCATACCAGGCAGTTTTTAGGGTGATATCTGGTCTTACACATTGAATGATCTATTGAAGAACAGAGGTTTTATTGGTTTAGGCCGGTCGGTGTTTGTAGTTGCATCTTAATAGATTTTTTTCGATGGTGCCCTCCTTTGGAGACTGGGACATGAAGTTTTGTGCTGATAAAGAAAAACCAGCAAGCTACAGATTAAAAGGAAGGCATTAAAATAGTATAATTCTCGACGTTCTTTCATAGTATTAGCAGACAAGATTAAAGTTAGTTCAATAGGCTCTTTTGTTTAAAGTGAGATGCACATTTTTCAAAAACAATTCTACCACACAGGTCACTGAAATTCATTTGCACAAGATGATAGTAAAGTAACTGATGATCATTATGCAGGCTTTGTAATTTAAAGATGGGTAGAAATACTTAACAATCCGAACCAACTATAGACCTGGTCTGCATGATACACATGAAATATAGTCAGACTAATCCAGTGCTATTATGATAAGGGATATGGTCAAACTTTATATAACTCTGATGTTTAGAATTATTGGCGGAACTCATTGATTAAATTAACTCAACAACATTCCAATAGATGCCTTCCCAAACAATAATTAACTGACAACGATATCAATAATTACTTCATCCCCATTTCAAAATTGTATCTGCTGCTCCAACTTTATAAAGAATGCTCATATATCCAGATCGTTGGAAATCTATTGCATTCCAAAAATGCACTCAGCCTTTGATAGATTGCCAGAAAAAAAAAGAAGGAAAAAAAGAAACCCTATTAATATATATGGTAAGAGAATGCCAAATGATTTCTTTATTCAATTGATCATGGTTTTGGAATGTAGAGAAAATGAAGGAGAGATGTTCAGAAATAAATGCATTAAAAAGATCATACTCTTCAATACATTCCTTATGAACAATGATCAACAACTCCATGATTGGATAAGCAATCATCTATTTCTAACTTATCTTATAGTTCTTGCAGGACTAAAATTTCTTCGTTACTACTCTGTTTTCCATAAACTTACTCATCCTTTGATACTTACAAGAATCAAACAAGAAACTGTCTGAATGGATATTATACCTATGTTAAAAAAGTTTCTCAAGAGCATGATTACTCATACATTATAATTGATGCATTCTGCATATTGTAACAACTGATGGACATGTGAAATGCCAAGTAACACAAGTTCCTATCTTTATTAAAATACAACCAATAACTAGCGAGTTCGATTTCAGATTACTGGTTCCATCTTCATCCATATAGAAGCATATAGAAGCATATTTATCCAAACAATTCCACACACACTAAGAACTTTCAAAACGTTATGCAGAAAGGGCGTTTCTCAGCTAGTCAACATTATTATTAATCCCCACTCAGCTCCTGAACCAATCATTCCATAAACACAGTCACAACTATCAACCTTTTGCACCTTCAACCAGCTGATTTTTCATGCTTTAAGCTACCAACCCTAGGAAGAAAAAGGCAGGTCTAAAATCCCCCCAAAATTTTCCCTTGATACAATCGTTAATACAAGCCCCCTAAAAACATTCCCAAATCCCAAACCAACTAGAGGAACCCCTTAAAATAGAAATGCACCACAACCATTTTGCATTAGCAATTAATCAAAATGCCCCACATCAACAAAATCCCATATCCGCTCGTAGTCATTTAAGTCAAAATAGACATATTCATCCGACAAAACCAATGCATTTGTAAGCAAATAACAAAAAACAGACCATTGCATGGAAGGATGCAGTTCCATACAATGGAAACAAACTTGAACACAACCAAATAAGCAGAGACAACAAGAAAAACACCACAGTAGTAGCAGAATAGCAGCTAAACGCCGATAAAATAAACTGTCACCCTAACCTTAAGCAACATGAAATAGATTTGATCTATAGAAGTGTCTCTAAAACGCAATCCAAATATAATACTATCAATCACCAAATACAAATCAACTCCACTAAATGGGAAACATAGACACACGTTCGGAGATATATCAATCAACATGGACCAAATTCAACCCGAAAGTGTGTGTGTGAGAAATTGCTCTAAAATTGAACGTCAACGGAGCACTATTGGAATAATATTAGCACCTTTCTGATGAGCAGCTCTAACCAGTCTACAATTAAAATACATATTAAGAACCAATTAGAAAAGAACAAAATACAGAAATTCCCAGCAAGTGTAAGAAGTGAAATGGACTGAATAACACTTGTTTGTTTACTAAAAACCATAGCAATCCAATATTTAAGAGTTTTCATGTAGCACATAACAAGCACTTGTGCTTAAAGAATATCTTATAAGCCATAACAACTAAGAGAGAACATGAGCTTTCACTATTCTAACTTTAACATAACTTGAATAATGATTTTATCATGCCAATCAGGAATTGGCTATATGGATATTTTTGTTTCATGAATGGAAACCTAATCTTTTCCCAATAATGTGTAAACCTAGTTCTTGAGACCCTCAAACCTCAAGATTTAGAAGGCATAGGATGATCTTATTCATTCATTGTATCCATAACCAAGAGTAGAGAAGCAACTACCAGTGATAGAACTTTAACCTCCCCAATCATAATTTGGGAACTTAACCATATTCACACGGTCTTGCCTACTGTAATATCAGTTATCGACAACTTCATCCTCTGACTATCTCTCTGGTGAAGACTCAAGTCACAACACAAGAAGAATGTACAAAATAATAAAGTAAGATGACATTTTCAACTTTTAAAAGATATCAAATCACCCTCTTGTTGTGGCCTTAGAGCTTCAAGTTCAACTTAAATGTAATAATACACCACTGACTGCTCAGATGGAGACTAAGAATACAAAACACAGAACAAAAAACAAGAATGTTGTACCATACTTTCTAACGCTAGTTCATCAAGAATTTTGACAGGCTAAATTAGAGAAAATGAAAGTGAAAACTGGATGAAAAAATGTTTCATCACCATCCCACTATATACTATAGCCTAACGTATTGCAAAAATAATTATTTTCCTATTCGTTATGATTTCTCAAAATTCAAATACAACTTAGAGCTGGCCTCCCACTGACCACTGGCAAGTTCCATCTTAACTCTAAAGCTTCAAACTTTTAGCTAAAATGAACCGAAAGGGTTCAGTCCAACACCAAATTGATATAAAGATCCAATATTGAACAGCCAAAAGAACACCGTTCCTGATAAAGATAAATGAATTACAAAACCCAAAGAATTTATCTTAATGGATAATTACCATTAGTTCCCCTTAAACCTAAAAGGGTTATTTACAGCAACAGCGACCCTTCACTTAAAAGAAAATCTCAACTTTCCTGTTCGCATAGCACTATTGGAACTTTTCATATTCTAGAACAAATAACCTTACCCGTTGGTTGCAGAATTGGCTCATCACGAAGGCTACTCAATGGGCGCTACTTGCGTTTTCGATGCATACCTGCACAATTGAACGAGTAAGTATACAAAAATTGAAAAGGGGGCTTACGGTGGAATTTCTGATTAAAGAAGAAAACAAATACGTGACCTCTGTTTAGTATTCCTTGCCTCCTTACGAGTTGCGACCTCTGCGTAGCCTCTACTGTGTGATGAAGATGAAGAGTTTTGATACTCTTTTGCTTCTCCGTGAAGGCCTTTGGAGAATTTTGAGATAGAGGGCTAAGTAGATAGAGTCAGTTGCCATGGAAAGTGGGTGTTAAATTTTGAAAAAAAAAAAAACCAAAGAAAATTAGCCACCAGATTTTTTAAGCCTAGAGCGCGGGAAATCAAAATATTTCCTTAACATTTCCTTGTAGTGCAAACGTGTATACCAAGTGCATTTTTCTTTGATCAAACTACTTAACCACATTTCAATTTTTTTATGATTTATTAATTTACACTTTTATTCTTTTTTGATAATCCAAAATATTTTACAATTTATTTGATTTCATCTATAAATATTCCTTAGTTTTATGTGATTAATTATGAAAAGGTGCAAACAATGTAGGGTCTAATAGTGTGTTATTTTTGTATATATTCACACATATTTAATTAGTATTTAAAAATATTATTCTAAATAGGAAAATTAATTATAGTACTCCATCCGTTCCATTAGAAGAGTCCATTTTGTATTACTAAAAATAATATTACAGAGTGGACTCTTCTAATGAAACAAAGAGAGTATAAGATTAATTCTCAAAAGTAACCATTTTAGCTTCAAAATTATAAGTGATACAATTTTTTTAAAACCTCTTCATTTTGAAAGTATAAGTTTAGTTCTCAAACGTAACACTTTTAGGTTCAAATGTATAAGTGATACTTTTTAAAATAAACTCTTCATTAAAAAGTATAAATTTAATCATCAATAATAAAATTTCTAGGATCAAAATTAGTAATGTTACACTTTAAAATAAACCAGTAATTTCAAAAGTATATGGTTAGTTCTCAAACGTAACACTTTTAGATTCAAAAGTATAAGTGATACCTTTCAAATAAACTCTTCATTTCAAAAGTGTAAATTTAATTCACAAAAGTAACATGTTTAAGATCAAAGTTATAAGTGATACTTTCAAAAAGTAACTATTCATTTCAACCATATAAGTTTAACTATTAACATTTTTAGGTTCAAAAATTATAAGTGATACTTTTTATTAAATAAACTTATCATTTCAAAAAAATACATTTAGATTCAAAAGTATAAGTGATAGTTTCTACAATGAACTCTTCACTTCAAAAGTATAAGTTTAATTCTCAAACGTAACTTTCTTAATGTCAAAGCAATAATAAGTGCTGCTTTTTAAAATAAACTTTTCATTTCAAAAGTTTATGTTTAGTTATCATTAGTAATATTTTTGGGTTCAAAAGTATAAGTGATACTTTTTAAATTCCATTTTCATTTCAAATGTATAGGTTTATTCTAAAAAATAACACTTATAGGTTCAAAAGTATTAGTGATACTTTCTAAAATAAACTTTTCTTTCAAATGTATAAATATAATTCTTAAGTGTAACATTTTTAGCATCAAAGTTATAATTGATACTTTTTAAATTACTTTTCAATTTAAAAGTGCAAAATTAATCATCAAAAGTGACATTTTTGGGGTTAAAAGTATAAGTGATACTTTTTAAAGTACATTTTTATTTCAAAAAGTATGAGTTTGATTATCAAAAGTACCACTTTTAGATTCAAAAGTATTATGAATAATTTCTAAAATAAAATTTTCATTCAAAATTATAAATTTAGTTCTTAATGTAACTTTTTTTAAGGATTAAAGTTCTGATTGATACTTTTTAAACTACTCTTCATTTTAACAGTCAGTGAAAGAATTATCTCGTGTTTTTTTTTTGGAAAAAATACTTCATTCTTAATATATTACATTGAGTCCTATCAACTTTACATTATAAATAGTCAGAACTATCCCATGTTGTATTGGCCCGCTTTTACATTTTCTATATCTCAATTATTTATTTCATAAAAGAAGCATTCGAAGATTGTGAAGGAGGGGTTTGTTCGGCAGAACCTAGAACTAATCCACTTTGCTCTAGATCAGATTGTTTGTTCTCCTAAAATTAAAGAAGAAGGGTACCTGAGCAATGGATCAAATGATATACCTTAGTTTAATTTAAAATTCGAAGTGACAAAATCAACTGTATCTGTTTTTTAGCCTTTGTGTTTGTTCTCCTAAAATTAAAGAAGAAGGGTACCTGAGCAGTGGATCAAATGATATACCTTAGTTTAATTTAAAATTTGAAGTGACAAAATCAACTGTATCTGTATCTGTTTTCTAAATGTGTTTGTAGCAGGGAACTTTTTTCAATGGAAAATCAATAAAGGAAAGCTAAAAGCTTGTATTATTCTGTAATTGAAAATTGTGCACAAAGATGTAACAGAACAGTAGCAGCAAGCTGAAAGAAAAAACTAAGCATTCTCACACAAGCTCATAACCAACTGTGGAAGCACATTAAATATATTGAGACATTTTGTGTTCAATGATAAAATATGGCTATTGATGGAATGTGAATTATGCAATTTGTTGATGTTTCTTCCGAATGTTCTGCTGCTCCCAGGGGTCCTCAATGGCGTCAAATAAAATGGTAAATCATCCAAGTGACTTGAAGTAACTTTAGCACCCTGATTTCTTCCAAGAACAAACTCCTCACTACCCTTTTTGCCACATTAAAAAACATTCAGAAACATCACCAAAGGTGAAGGATCTCAAAAACAGAATGATACAAGAATTTCCATAATGATATAAGAAGCCAAACACAAGAAACAGAATAGAGTAATCTCAAGAGTTCAGATACTATATAGATCATGTTACTGAGAGTAGACTACAAACACAAAGGCTAAAGGGCACCAAAGATTGCAGCATTAATGCAGGAAATTATGAGGCTACTACCAAGCAAAGATACCACCAAACATATGAGCAGAATACTCATGTGAGCAAAATACAACCACCCAACCCGTAAGAAACATCATACGAGCAGAATTTTCATAATGATATAAGAAACCAAACACAAGAAAACAGAATAGAGTAATCTCAAGAGTTCAGATACTATATAGATCATGTTACTAAGCGAGTAGACTACAAAAACAAAGCCTAAAGGGCACCAAAGATTGCAGCAATAATGCAGGAAATTATGAGGCTACTATCAAGCAAAGAAACAACCAAAACCATTTCTCTATTGTGTAGCTAAAATAATTCAGAAACTAGAAAAGAACTTCAGGGACAATGTGAAAGCTAGAGTCATACTGCTGATAATGACTTTAATTAGAAGTGATAACAACTTTGATCTCCTTTGTTTCTATTCCTATTGTTTCAGCTGAATCTTCCAGAGATTTGAAGAGCTAGAGAAAAGCTGAGAGACTAAGCTTAGTTTCAGTCTACACATCATATGAGCATAAGGTGACTGATCTTGGAATGCAGTTGAAGGTGACAAACGGAATCTGATTCACATTTTCCCATCCTTCAACAAAAGGTGGAGGATCTGAAAAATAGAATGATGCAGGAGCCAGGAACAGAATACTGAGATCAAAAGTTTAAGGAACTTGAAGAAAATATCAGGGAGCAAGAACAATAGTTGACATGCACCATTGCTGCAGACTCAGCTGTTAATTGAACAAGATCCACCCCTCTTGAAGGGAAGGATTCTGTCACAGATGAGCAAATGCTCGAGTCAGAGTGTCACATTCTTATAAGTTCAAACTCATTTAACTGCCATTTGATCCAAGGTCTTACATCACTGAAGGATGAATATGTTCATAATGTTAGAAGGAAGAGATTATCAAGAAATGGGGAGACACAGAACAATGCTGTTACTGCTGCTAAGCCAAAAGCAGGCAATCTGATCCACCCGTAATCAATGGCCAAAGGCCAGCAATCCATGGCAAAACCAGCAGAGATGCAGTGCAGACGAAGAACAAGAAAAGAATTTGCTCATAAACTTCCACCCTACCCTTAAGAAACCTAAAATGAATTTGATATGTAGAAAAAAAAACCATTAACTACAAACAAACTAGAAAAATGAAGAAAACACCAAAACTAAACTACGAGACAAGTAGCAAAAGAAGCACATTAATTTTTCTTTTTTTTTTTTTTTTTTTTGCAACATGAAGCCAAGTTTGTCTTTTACCTGTTCCAAATAAGATCTTCATAGAGTCATTTTAGACTTCTACTCCATCAACACCTTCACGAACCCAGCTGATTTCATCACTCTCATCATCATCTATAAGATTGCATAAATTGCTTTGCAAGTAACTTTCAACATCTGCCATCGGTTCCATGTTATACTTACCTCTTGCAGCTGTAGAGATTATAACACGCCAATCACTATCAACCGCATCTGCAACATAGAACACTTGTGTAGCTTGGGACGATAAAATGAAAGGCTCTTTATGTTGTCTAACATTTGTGAAGTTAACCAGTGTAAACCCATCGCTATCTTGTGTTAATCGATGCCCTTGTGAGACCCAATCACAACCAAATAAAACAACCTTACGACTTATATAATCCAACTCAATAATATCCGTCAACATTCCATAGTAATCTAACTCACTTAAGATGGGATTTTGATCTCGTATACTAGAAAAACTTGATGTCGTTGCCTTGACAACTACCCCACTATTTTGTGTTTTTCTTTTACCCTCTACCTCTTTTGTATGGAATCTAAAGCCATTCACAACATATTTTCCATATGTTACTCCTATGTTGTTTGGACCTCTAGCAAGCAATTTTAAATCTTCAGATATTGCATCCTCTTCAGGCAATTGCAAACCATTGACCTACAAAATAGGAAAACACATTATGTGTAAGGAATAGAATAGAACAATAAGGAACACGCTACAATCTAAAATAGGCTTACGTGATGAGAAAACCACTTAGCAAATTCTTCACTATGAATACGTTCAATTTGGTGGGGTGCAACGCGTGAATGCTTTTCTTCTGCTAGTTTACAATGTTTCCTACAATTTCAACATAATCAAAGCACGCCTAAAATTGTATATGTACATTTATATTTTTACACACATACATTACAAAACTGAGCAAATTTAATAGAAGGAACACACTTACTCAATATATGGTTTGACTGCCTCACAATTAAAACATGGCATCATCCACTGTTTTTCAACTTTCCAATTTCTTGTTCTTTATTTTTCCATTAAATCTATATTCCATTTCTAACCATCCCCACTATATGCAGTTGATCCTAAATCATATAAAACTCATATAGAGCACAACACACACCCTAGATACAAGAGAGCTACAGATTAAACATGCAACCCATTTGTTATATTTTCCAAAATCTAATCCTTCATTCCTACTTTTGAGCCTTACCACAAGCTATCCGTACTCACCTAGGTCCTTAGACTGCCACAAATGTGTTGAGGGGATGTAGGGGGATCGAACCACGGTGGCGGCGGCGGTTCGTTCCTCCAAAGTCAGCAGCTCACTAGAGTTGCTGAATTTTGTGAAAGAGATTATGAAGAAGTTAATGGTCTATTTATAGGGCTCATTTAGGTAGAAAATTAGGTTCTAGGAGGTTCCTTATTTGATTAGGATTTGTTCTCACTGAGTTAGAGTAAGATTTGGATTGAAAATCCTTTCAAAAATTGCCAACTCGTGGAAAGATCTTACCTCCGAGGCAGTCTTAGGCGTGGGCCAGTCAAGGATGGCCTATACCTTGGCATCATCAACTTTGACGCCATTCTTAGAAACAACAAAACCAAGGGAAGAACCTTGCTTCACACAGAAAGTACACTTTTTCAGGTTAGCATACAATTGATGTTCATGTAAAGCAAGAAGAAACATTTTAACATGAGTTGCTTCATCAGAACTATATATGAGTATATCATCAAAGTAAACAATCACTAATTTGCCTATGAACTTGCGTAACGCATGGCTCATTAGACGCATGAATGTACTAGGGGCGTTAGTAAGGCCAAAGGGCATAACTATCCATTCATACAAACTGAATTTAGTTTTAAAAGCGGTTTTCCATTCATCCCCTTCCCTTACTCTAATTTGATGATACCTTTGTGTTAAGTCTATTTTAGAAAATATGCATGCACCATGTAAATCTTCTAACATATCATCAAGCCTAGGAATAAGATGCCTATACTTAATGGTTATTTTGTTTACAGCTCGACAATCCATTCACATCCTCCAACTACTGTATTTCTTAGGGACAAGAATAACAGGAATAGAACAAGAACTTAAAGATTCTCTTACCCTATCATCGGCGAGTAGCTCATCTACCTGTCATTGTAGTTCCTTTGTCTTGTCAGGGTTAGCTTTGTAAGCCTGACAATTTGGGATCACTGCACCTGGGATCAAATCGATTTGGTGTTCAATTCCCTGAATTGGTGGAGCGCCAGCAAGGAGCTCTTCGGGAAACACATCCCCAAACTCGATCAAGACTTGTTGTAGTTCAGGTGAGACATTTTGAAGGACATCGTCTGAGGGGCTGTTTGCAACAACATGGATTATTATAAAAATAAAATCTCCTTGTCCCAATATTGTTTCAACATCCTGAGCACTAGCGTACATGCTATTGTGTTTGGTCGATTTATCATGTACCGGTTTAACACCTACAATGGAATCACTCCCCCTTTGGGCGTCCCATTGCTCCAAAGCGGCCATCATTCAGGTACTTTCGGCTTTGACTTCCTGGGATGGCATGGGGTGGAAAGCAAAAGTTTTGGTATTCTGGAGGATGGTGTAAGTGTTGGCCAAGCAGTCATATTTGGCCTTTTGGTTGTAGATCCATGGGCACCCTAGCTGGATGTGACTGGTGCGCATAGAGACCACGTCTCAGAGATCCTCGGCTTGAAAATGCCCTACCTCTAAACTTACTGTTACGTACTGCGTAACTGGAATGCCGTCAACATTACTGAGTCCTTTCAGTTCATACGGCGCCGGGTGATCGCAAGGCTGTAGCGACAGTTTCTCCACCAGAATAGTGCTGATGAGATTGGTGCAGCTACCGCCATTGATTGTGAGGATGGCTACCTTCCCGTTGATCTTAGCTCGGCATGAAAGGCAGTTGTCCCTTGAGTAGAAGCCTGGAAGTCTTTCACGGCCATTTCTACTTCAGTGCGAGAAGATCTTGTTTAGAAAAATTTAATAGATGAAAATAACCTCACCCTCTGTCCCCCTGGTGTATCCTGTACTAAGAACTACTGACTTCCCAGTGTATTGCTCTTGGGTCGGCTTATCCTTGTATGATTTACACTCTGCCTTTTACCTCTCTATAATCCCTCCTCAAGGTTATTCAAACTTTGCATGAAATAATTAAGCAGGTGTTAAAACCACACAAGTAATACTTAGGCAATAGCAGAAAATTCTCGAAAGTAAGGATGCTAGAACCCTACTTTCGATTTTGAAGATTAAAAGAACAGATGTTTTGTAGATCAATTCAGATATGAAGTGCACAAGAAGGAAATTCTGTGATAAGCCCTTAATTTTCGCAAATTAATGTAACATGCACGAAGACAAAATCTGAATTGATTTTAAGATATATTGTTTAGATAGTATAAAAGAAAAATCAATTTAGGCAACTTTGCAAGGTAAATTCAAGAATGAAGAGAAGCAAAGAATAATAGTAGGTTTGAACAAATTAGGAAACTACCCAATATGCAATTACCTAATGAGCAATCTAAACAAACTATCCCACTAAAGATTTTTAGCTTCCAATTGCATAAAACTGCACACTACTTTCGGACAAGTAGGAACAAATAAGGAAACTGAAACCACAATTACTCAGAAAAGGGCAAAATCATAATTTCAGTAATTTAATCTTATGGTATGTGATTTTTACCAATTAGACAATGCAATATATTTTTAAGAATCAGCAGATAGGAAGTTTAAGATACCAAAATTGAAGTACAACAAAAGAATAGGGAACAAGCTGTACACCCTAACCCTAATCCGCATTGCACAACCCTAATCGCAGGCTAAGTTGAAAGACAGATTCGGTAGTAGCTATATACATGTACAATTGTTCTCCATGAATAGGCATAGTCAAAGATGGCAAAGAGGCTAAGTATGTTTTTAATTGTTCAAAAGCATTTTGACATTCCGGGGTCCACAAAAATTTATCAGTTTTCTTTAAAATGTTAAAAAATGGTAATGCTCGTTCTGCTGACCGGGCTAAAAACCTATTCAAAGCTGCTAATCTACCCGTTAATTGTTGTACTTCCCGAATTGTCCTAGGTGGGTGCATTTTCAGTACAGCTTCTACTTTCTTAGGATTAACCGAGATACCCCCCTCAGAAACCATGTATCCTAAGAACTTTCCTGAAGTGGCCCCAAAAACACATTTTTTTGGATTTAACCTTAATTTATATTGGGCTAGTGTTTCAAAGGTTTCACGTAAATCAGATAAATAAGCAGATTCATTTTTACTTTTCACAAGTAAATCATCAATATAAGCTTCCATATTTCGACCTAACTGTTTTTTGAAAATTTTATTCACCAAACGTTGAAAAGTAGCTCCAGCATTCTTTAAACCGAAAGGCATGGTTATGAAGCAATATGTACCTTTGTCTGTAATAAAAGATGTTTTTTCCTCATCTTCCTTGGCCATGAAGATTTGATGATACCCCTTGTATGCATCCAAGAAGTTAAGGAAGCGAAATCCGGCTATGGCGTCAACTAGCACGTCGATCAAAGGCAAGGGGAACCAGTCTTTGGGACATGCTTTATTTAAGTCGGTGAAGTCTATGCACATACGCCATGAACCATCCGGTTTGGAAACTAACACTGGGTTAGCCAACCATTCCGGATAATCCACTTCTCGGATGATACGTACTTCCAACAGGGCGTTGACTTCGATTTCCACGTATCTACTACGTTCTCCCCCAAGGTTACGCTTTCGTTGTCAGATCGGCCTATGATTGGGATCAATGGATAACCTGTGTTCAATGATATTTCGAGAAATGCCAGGCATA
Organism: Leptodermis oblonga; assembly: GCA_016801395.1. Classification (NCBI taxonomy): domain Eukaryota; kingdom Viridiplantae; phylum Streptophyta; class Magnoliopsida; order Gentianales; family Rubiaceae; genus Leptodermis; species Leptodermis oblonga. The sequence continues at coordinate 19,531,739 of CM028760.1, forward strand.
TCCTCCGGTCCCCAAGCAAAAACTTCCGTAAATTCACGCAAAAGGTTAAGCAAATCATATTGTAATTGAGGGGGCAAATCAGCCCCAATTTTTATTACCTTGTTTGGATCGGCTGTGAGGGGAATAATTCTTACCTCGGCCCCTGCTTCAATGGACAGGTCCGAGCCACCTGTTAGATCGGTAATGTTAACGGAGGTCGGCCTGACTGTAGAGGTAATTTTTTATTTCAGGTCTACGGGGGTCGGTTCCTTCAAGGAAGCCATGTAACACTGTTTTGCCTGCAAGACATCACAACGAATAGAAGCTACCCCACCTATAGTGGGGAACTTTAAAAGCATGTGTACAGTAGATTTATCTCCACCTTCTTGAAGACTTTCAAGAGTTCCCGAGTCTCGTCTTCTTTTTTCTCCTTTACCAACCTGCCAAGAAATAGAGGTAAAGTCACATTTTTTGGATCAAAATTATTTTTATTCAAACTTACCTTACTTTATGACTCAACAGCCTTTTTGCCTTGCTTTAGCCCACATGGCTTTTCAGCATTCTCAATATCTTTTTGGCTCTCTTCTTTGGGCTCTTCCAGTTCCTTGCCATTCATTAGTAGAATGGCATTGGCATTCTCTTTAGGATTGACCTTCACTTGAGAAGACAATTTTCCTTGGAAACCTTTTAACTCATTGATATCCTGAGGCAACTGTGAAATATGCGCGCCCACATGTGCCTCATTTTGAAACTTGTGTGTCTCTCGCTGAAACTTTTAGGTCTCTCGTTGAAAAGACTTTGTATTGTTAGCAATACTCTTCACTAAGTCTTCCAGAGACATACCTGACCTTGATGGTGCCGCAGTTGATTGGCTTGCTTGTTGCCGATTAAGGACACCTGGTTGTCTGTAACTGAAGTTTGGATGGTCGTGCCACCCAGGATTGTACGTACTAGAAAATGGGTCATACCTCCTTTATAGCCTAGGAAAATTTCCTACTACGCCTGCTTGCTTTGCTTGATCCCCTTGGAGCATAGGCCACATTATGGTGGGATGACCCAAATTGGACAAACACCACAAGGTTTGCCTTGATTGGCTTGTCCTGAAACAAGTTTCTCAACCATAGCAGTTAATGCCTCCATGTAGAATCCACACTTATCTCATTTACTTTTTTGGTCACATCATCTCTGAAGGTGTATTATTATGCATTATCGGCCTTTTAGTTGTTTAAGTTTAGAGTTTCTCTTAGTATTTTTCATGGGTATATTTAGTGTTTTATGAAACCAAGAGCAAGGTTTGGGAAGCTGAACAAAGAAGGAGAGATTTATGCAAAAAAGAGCAAAAGCAGGGGTCCATTTGGTCCAGTGGACAGTTAAAGCAGCAGTGTGTATTGGAGATGAGAAACACGGATTTTGCCGTATAAAAGTCAAAAGATGAATCCAGAATCCAGTAAAAATTTAGCAAAGTTACCTCAGTCAAGTGAGGTGTTTGATCGCTGCATAAAAAGGAAGATCACAAGGATTAATCAGTTTCCTATTTTGAAGGATCCTTGTGAAGCAAGAAATTAGATGGAACTGTATTTCCATATTGATCGATTACTTGTGGTGAAAGATATGAGTGATTTCCTATTCTGATTGTAATTGATTTCTAGAAATATTTTGTAATAGTTTCCTTGTTAGATTAGAGAAATATTTAGTTTCCTATTGTGAAATCAATTCTACTCATTATATATGGGTGGAATTTGTGAAGGAAACGATCTATCTATATCTCGTTTTTATCTCTAGTTTTACATTCTGAATTCAGTAGCTAGTTAAGTTTTACGTAGTATTATTCTTAAGAACAGTAGCGATAGTTGAAGTTTGTTCGGTCTGGATTATTTCCGTTCAAGGCTCCATTTGCACAAACGGGCGGTAGTTCGCTGGAGAATATTCCAGCAGTTTGCAATTCAAGTATTTTATTTCTTACACTTATATTGTTTTCAATTTTTAATATCTTTTATTATTATCATGTGTTTAATTCCTTTAATTATGAGTAGCTAAATTCTTAATTCCTGTAATGAACTTCAATCCATGCATGTATGAAACCTAAGTGTTGTTCATTAAATCGTATATGTTCTCTTTTATCCTGTGAGTATAACTTTTGTGCCTGGTATTTAATTAAGTCTGATAAACTTAGTTAAATCAAATAGTATCAATAAATTGACGAAGTTACCACCAGGTAATAGATGACAAGGACCTAGTAATTTTAGACATTAATTCAATAAGAATCACTAGAATTAGGTTTTCCTAATTATTAAAACTGTTAGTTTAGTTAATAGGTGCCGTTGGATCCCCGCGGCCTGTTAATTAGATTAATGAGAGAAACAACTATGTTGTTGGAATCCTGCGGTAGTTGTCAATAAATTAAGGGAAGATTGGGTTATGTCGTAGGAACCTCGGGGTAACCTATAATTGGTTGATGATATGTGGTTTAACATATTATTGTGTTTGTGATTACATGAATGCGATTGTTGTGATTTACATGTTGTTGAAATATTACATTAATTGATATTTATTTATGTTAGTTAAATCTTTAGTTTAATTTCTCTAGTGACAATTCAAGATCGCTTAAGAGACACAAAGATGATTGTTAATAAATGATGTGACGCAAAATTTACAATGATGGAACGATGCTTCTTCGCGGCCCAATGAATTCTTGAAGACAGTAATAGCCCAATCCAAATGAAGCTTTGAGGAACAAAATGGCCCAACTTGGGATGAACAATTTGAGGGATGAACTAAGTAGGGTTGCTGAGCTTGGCAAAGAGGATGAAGCTCGATGATTTTTGCACTGCTCCGTTCACCAATTGATGATCAATCCAGAAAAGGAGCGGGGCTTTCCCCCCTGTATAGGCTCCGACGATCAAGTCAGTAATATTTAAGAGAATGATAATAATGAACAAGGGCTTTCAAAGAAATTGTAAATGAAAGAGAATAGAAGTGCTTGTGAGAATTGCCAGAAATTGCTTATTGGAACTTACTTGAATGAGGCTTGTGCCTGAGTATTTATAAGCTTACTCTTGATGATTCCGTTGGGTTATGAAGACATACGCTCCCATTTATTCTTCCTGCAATGATGACTTTGGCCGTTCCCGGAATATGGCTTTAACATGGCTCCTTTGTCATCATTGTTCCTGCATATATATTAATTTTGGGGTCCTACCATGACGTCTAACTGTTTAGACAATATTATCTTTGTCTTAGACCGATTTACTCTTTGCCGACCTAAGATTTCCTGTGTTTTATTTATTTACCGACCTGAGCTTTAACACTGTTGACCGATCTAACTTCTCTAGGCTTTTACCGACCTGGGCTTTATAGTTTATACTTTCCTTGACCCAATCTATCCGAGCTGGGGGTTATAAGGCTTACCGATCTAAGATTACCAAGTTGGATTATAACGTTTTCCGACCTAAGCCTTAGTGAGTTTTCTTGTTCATTCTTCATGACCGATCTAAGGTTTTATGACCGACCTAAATTTGGGACAGATAGACTTGGTTTGTATGATCTGTCCGATCTGAACATGGATCAAGGCTTCTTTATCTTTCTGTTTCTTTGTTTTAATTCATTGGGCTAGGCCCAATGGGAAAGTCAATTTCACGCACATCAATAAAAAAAAGGGACTAGTCTCGATAGGATAAGGAATTTTAATAAGTTGTTCCCTGTGGGATCGACCCTGTTCATTGTGCTACTTTTAGCTATTGTTACAGGTTAAGCAATATTTTTACTGTATTTGATAAGGCTAACGACGACTCTACCAATCAATAAAACTCTTGACATCAGACAACAAGCCTACATAAAAATATTGAAGGAGTAATTTTTCATTAATACCATGATGTGGACAACTAGCATATAAACGTTTAAACCTCTCCTAATACTCACTCGAGTTTTCACTACCATGTTGTTTAATTTTACAGATTTCTTTTCTTATAGCAGGAGTTAGTTCTAGATGCTGGAAAAAATTTCTGTAGTAATTGCTTTTGCAATTCAGCCCAAGCGTTAATAGAGCTTAGTTTTAATCCCCTAAACCAATCATCTGCTTTATTTTCTAGTGCAAACAGAAAACTTGTAACCCTAACATAATTATTACTTACTCCATTCACATGCACAGTATTACATACTTTAAGAAATACTGATAGAAAGCATGAGGGTCCTCAGTTTGCAAACCATAAAATTTAGGAATTATATTCAGGAAATCCAGTTTCAGTACAAATCACTATTATCTGCAAGAGTAGGCAACACAATACACGAGGGTTGATCATTTAAATCAGAATAAGATAACTCACAATGTTTGCTCCTCTTCTGGACCGTTAGCCGTGTTCGAGTCTGACTATTCAATGTCACTTGATTACCCAGATGAAGAAGATTGCTTTGATCTTTGGTACTGCTTTTTCAACCTCTTGGATGTCTTTTCAATCTCCAGAACCAATAACTGAAGTGGACCTACATGAGAAGATGTAGGGATAAAACTCAGTTAGAAAGGAATTAAATTAAGCAACCACTTCCTGTCAATGATGCCAAAAGTTGGTGCTGTTGGCATAACCTCATCAACGTGCCCCTTATCAAGTCCTGGCCAGCAATTACGGATTGGTGGACAAGATGGGCACCAGGATATGTAACTCAATTCAACAACGGGCCCTATCAGAAAATGAAATTAAGGGCTTGTTCTTTATGATGTTTTAAAAATCAGTTTCGAAAACATGTTTTTGGAAAATAGTTTTCTAAGAATAGAACCATAAAGGGGCTTGGGATGGAGCCACGGTCAACCACTTTAGGGGCATTTTGGGAATGTTTTGGGTGAAAAAAATTGGTACAAGCCAGCAGTAGTTCTCATTATGATGTGGCATGTTTTGGTTGGATGAGAACTTTTTACTACCCTACCTGCTTATGAACAAAATAAAATCGTTTAGCATGGAGATCCAATTTTTTTTTCCCACATTTTCCCCTCCGCCTTCTTCTTCCTCTTCCTCCCAGCTTGGCATCGGCTTCTAGGCATTTCTTTGCGCTGAGGGCATGAGCCGTCCAAGAGAGAAAGTGAAATTGCTTCTCCTTACTTCTTCTTGCCCGGTCCAGGCTCGCCTTCAGATGCCCTCAAACGATTCAATCTCCCTTTATCTCCGATTTGATGTGCACTTTAGCAGCGATGTCTCTCTATCAGTAAGAGTTTTCTGCCACCGACCTCGATTCTAGGGCAAGATGGAGAGAGTTTTCTTTTGCTGACGTGGTGGAGTGGGTTGTGGCACTCATTTTCAGATAATTTCTCTGAACTCTGGCATGGATACGACTTCACCTATCCTTCTCCCTCTTTCTCTTCCTTCTCTTCTCCTTTTTGCTTCTCTTTCTTCTTCTTTATCGTCTGCTCGAACAGTAAGGATTAACGCCAGCGGAGCCAGAAGGAAGGTAATTTTCTCTAAACCCGGTGGTACACGGTTTTGTTTCATCGATGTTAGGGTTCATTTGATTTGTATTATGTTGTTGTTAAAGGATTAGAGTCGAGAAGAGTCACATGTGAGTGACTCTGTTGACGTCGTCCCTGAGCCTCCGTTTTTTTGGAGGAAGAGTGGTTGTGGATGAGGAGTTGTGTTATTTGTTGGGGAAAGAACAGGGGAACGATTTGTGTAAATGGGTCAAGAGGGATCCGTCTTTGGCGGAGGCTAGATGTAAGGTTGTGGAGTGGATGCTAAAAGTCACTGCTTTTTACTCTTTTTCTACTGAAACTGCTCTTCTTGCTGTCAACTACTTGCATCGGTTTCTCTTTAGCTTTCAGTTCCATAATTAGAGTAAGCAGCGGATGACTCAAGTTCTCCTGTTGTTGGACTTCCAAGTACGGTATCACTGTGATAAAAATTGAATATTTATTGAGTTTCCTTTGTTTTTATTGCATTACATGGGGATGATTTAATTTTGATTTTTATAGGTGGAGGAATTTGAATATCTATTTGAGGCAAAGACGATACAGAGAATGGAGATGTTGGTTCTTTCTACTCTATAATGGAGAATGAATCATGTGACCCCACTTTCATTTCTTTACTAGTTTTAAATTTGTTTGCCTAATCTTGTTCGTTGTTTGTAGATGCAGCTTCGGGTGATGAAAAACAGTAGGATTTATAAAGGTAGCTTCTTTTATATATATTTTTTTTAATCTTTTCTAGTATTTTTCATTTTGTTTGTGGGTATATGCTGTCTCAGAAAGGGAAATTTTCTTTTTAATGTTTCGTTTCAATTTATGATATTTGAAAAATCTTTACCCTAAAGGTAAGCCCATAACCAAGTTGAAAAGAAGTGCTGGCTCGCTCACTTTACAGCTTGATGAAGGAATAGAGTTATGATTTTGAATGGAAATGGCCACTGCTGTTATGATTTAGCTTTTTGCAGCAAAAGGTTCAAGGGTTCTAAATGGTAATCCTAATTCTTACTCCTTTTAGCTTTAATTTCCTGTTTGATGTTTCTGGGATGATTTATTTTTTAGGTTTTGTAAGATTTTGATGCTCTTTGGTTTGTGGGTTTAATGTAAACCTGGGTACCGTAGGGTTGAACGATGATGCTTGGGATTGTGGAAAGAGTAAAAAAAAAATATTGAAGAGGATTTTTGGTTATAGGGGAACTAGATAATGAATCTGACACAGCGTTTGTGTAGTTTGGAGTTGGGATTTTTTCAGTCGTGTTTTCTTTTTGTGGATTTTTGCCTAATATGAGTTTTCTTACTTGCAAATTTCATTCTGAACTTTCTTTTTGGGATTTCTCTTCTGGACAAGAAAATTTTTGGGATGACAATTTTTGGGACAAAGAAAGAAGCAATCTTTTTTATTTACATTTTTCAGGTCATCCATGTTAGTCTCTCTCAAGACAATCCAAAACCATTGTAATTTGGACTACAATTGGACATGACCTATTCCGTGAGGTATTTTGGTTCTCTACAAGTTAAATAATTTTGAACCAAAAGATGAACTCAATGATTGTCTGATGCAAAAAAACCCAATGCGTTCAGCTGTAACTTTGCATTTTAATGAAGCAAATACAATTATATACAATATGGCAGTGTTAAAAATTCCTCATCTTCTCATTATATGATAGGGAGGGAAAAAAGAGGATAACATTTTCCTTCAAATTCCCCTTCAATATGCTGTGTTGTCTGAAATTTCTAGGTCCTTATTTGGAGGTAAATATGTTAAGCAGTTATCTTTACCTGTTTGAGTTTAAGAACTGCACACTTTGCAGTTCTCTCAATTACATTACCTGAATCAATCTATGTGTTGTAATTGATTCTAGGGCCTAAATTTAAGTTTTGATATTTGTCTGAAGGAATTTGCCCACCCTCTCTAAAAAAATGATTCTTCTTCCTGTATGGATGATGGCTATGACATTTTTCTTGGAGAGTTCCAAGTGGTGTCCCATTGCTATTGTTATGTTCAGTTTTGTGTCTCAAGTTCATTCTTTGGTTATGGAGAAAGAGCTAAAACTTCATCAGGTAGTGGAAATGGTTATGTGATAATCTTTGAACAGTACCATGATGATCTGTTTTACCTGAATTTGCAATTTGCTTTTCAGACCATGATTGTAGTGGTTCTTTCTGACACTCCCTACTAGAGCTCACATTTATATGGGAGGGATTTATGACATTCCTTATATTATTTTCATTATTGCTTTTGGGGAATTGTTTCAAAATGAACTTTTCTTGAAAAAAGACATCATGGTTTAAGCATTGCAGACTTTTCTTAAAGAAGGTGAGGGATTAAGGTACGAAGAAGGAGAGTGGCAAAGTAAAGAACTTAATAGGTTAGCTTTGTTTAACCTTCATGCGATACCCCCCCCCCCCCCCCCCTGTTTTTTGTAGTTTTCATTTGGTTTTGTGTATGTTCTGTGCAGTTGTAGGCTGTTGATCTATGTTCCTTAGCTATTTATCAATATGTGCTATTTAACATTACTTCTGCTTTGTGCTCTGTTATTACAATTGAAAAAGTTGTCGTCTCACTATGATTTTTCTTTCAATAAAAGTGACTTCTGTGAATATATTTTTCTTTAGTTTTTTAGCGTTCATTTATCAAAGATTACATTTTTTAATTTATTTTTGCCATTGTATTATTGAAACTATTTATGGTTTGTGGCTTTAGTTAAAATCATGACTCCAAAAAAGATCAAGGAAAATTATGATAAAAGGTTTGGTGCATTTTGTTGTTGTTGTTTAAAGTTGGTTTTGGGTTCCATGCTTTCACTGTTAATTTGTTTTGTGTTTTTGGTTCTTTTAAACTTTGTGTTTTAGACTAAATTTGTGGAATTTAAAGTTCTATTGATAGAGCTATTACCTATGTTTTTGTTTCAATAAGAGGATGGATACTTGATTGTTCATACTAATGTTAGTTGACCAAGCTGATTGAAAGATTCTAAGTTATTGATGAAGTTATATCCGTTTTTTTCCCACCCATAATGCAGAGTCTTAAGAAACAATGAAGACTACAGGCTGAAGGAAGTACCTCAACCAACAACCATGGTGTCACCATTTATGCATCTTAGTTTGATGCCAATTGAATTACAAGGCCATCTTAGTTGCTATCACCTATATTATGTTAATCAGAATTATTATACCTCTCAGACATAATGGGTGAAATAAAGTGTTCGTCTCAATTTACCATGGTGGATTGGACAAATTGGATTAATTTTTACACGGTGTTATTTTTCTCAGCATATTTCTTTTGTTTTAAAATATTAGGTGGGGCTCAAAATTTCAAAAAAAATAAAATAAAATAAATTATGTGCATATCCAGAATTTATGAATCTCTCTAAAAATGGTTTAACATGCGTAAAAATAGTTTGTGAATCCAAAACTTATCACATCACAATATAAAATAAATAAAACAAGCACAAGGTTCGATATACCCCAGTTGAAATCAGATAAAATTGAATCTCAGCATAAAATAGGGCCCAGTCCCTACAATTCAGTTATTCGGTTGCCTCTCCCATTAGACATCAATCTGCCCATATAGCCATTTATTGCGTTCCACATGTCCATATCACGCTCCATACAACTTCTGATTAAAAACAACAATCATTTCCTCATTTTCTTTGTTCCTTAATGATGCGAACCCCTGATTCCCAACGCCTTTGGAAACCAAGAAATCTACGCGGAATGTACCAAGCAAAGTTTGAATGCAAGACACTGCTCTTAAACCCTAGAATCCTTACTCTTAGATTCGACAGACTACTAACTTACAAAGTAAATTAAACACGCAATTCGAACCAAGTGGAGTAAACTAGAATTCGAAACAAAGCTTGGATTAATAGACAGAGCAATTATCTATTAGCCTATAGTTTCTTGACTTTTAGCAATTAACAAGCATGCAAATTACATAAGCCCAAAATAAAAGAGTGATTAAAGAAGTATAAATTCTAACTTAATCAATAATCAACTAATTAATTTCGTAGTTGGCACCCCTATTTATAGGTATGGGGGTGTCCAAATTACAATAGGAAAAGAATTAGAAAAAGCAGCAAAAGTGGAAACCAATCAGAATTGGATTTTCCTTACAAACCAAGTCCTAAATGATCAAGGACAATGGTGGATGAGTTAAGTCTCCTTAATGGAAGGGGGAGAACGAAATTCTAACCTAATTATGCTAGGAAAAGAATTAAAATTGGAAACCAATCAAGAGATTGATTTCTGACAAACCCGAAACCTAAAGGAACTAGGTTTTGGTAGTTGTTGAATTCGTTTGCCACTTGGAATGGCATATGGACGAAATTAACAAATAAAATAGGTAGAAAAATAATATAAATCCTGTCCAAAAAGGGAGATCAAAAAGGGACCCCTTTTTGGAAACTACCAAGCTAATCTAGTTGTAACAAACTTGTAACAACCTAACCAACTTGTAACAAACTTTGGGTAGAATTACGTAACATGTACAAAACCTAATCCTTCCCTTACCTAAGCTTCCAAGTGGCGTGTGGGCTGCTTCTTGTGGACTTGGCTGGCCGAAAATTGAAGGGAATGGACTCCATGGTGAGTTCGGCCCATTTTGAGATGGCGCATGCTGATAGTGTAGGGAGCTTCTGGAATCTTCTGGAAACTCCCGTAATCATTTTGGAATGTCAAAAATCAAGATTTTCAAGATTCTTCAAGATTTAGTAAACCGCAAAATTCAAGATTTTCAAGAAAATTAAGAACTTCAAGATTTGTCTCGTTAAAGTCCAAGAACCTTACAGTTTCTTCAAGAACTTCAAGAAATGACCCTTGCAAGAAACTATCGGGAAGCATCTAAAACCTCATGAACTTATCCATACTCCTCAAGAATAATTGCTTATCAACAAAAAAATCTCAAATATTAGTTGCAGGTAAATATAGTTAGATTAACCAAATTATATACTCAACACATAGCTTAAAGGAATTATGCACGTGAGCTATAAGACTATCACAATTGCATAATTATTGTAACCAGCAGATATTGCATGTATAACTGATGTGACACCAATTAATAATTACAGAGACAATTTCTGAGAAAGACATCTTAGGCAAATAGTGAACTACAAAAGCATGCAGTTTTTAAACCAAAAGATGTATCCCATAAGGCTATGCACATGTTTAAGATTAACAATACTCAAGATGTTGTAAAATCCCTAACATGATGGTACCCTATAAAAGGAGAATCAATGTAAAAGTAAAAGCGTACCTTTGCAAAGCAAGTGCTAAAAGATACCTTACACTGTGACTTACACTTCGATTCTCAGGCCAAGTAAGAAGGAACAACAATGGCACCAAATCTCCCTATAGGGGTCAATTTGCACAAAGTTATACCCTTATAATGCCGTTTGCAAGGGTCTAGTAGAACATAACCCTAGTAAAGAATCACGTGCAACCAAGGCACCAAATCTCCCTGGTGGGATCAATTTGCTCAAGGTAGCCTGATTCTCAAAGTAATGGCAGCCATGAGTTGCGCATTCGTAATTGGGGGCGCTTCTCCTCCTGACATACCTAGTAACCAAGAAAGATCCCTGCTAAGAACAAGTAAAAGTGAGCAGAGTAACCTTACTCCCTTGTTCCCCTAGAATGGCCCTCCTAAAAAACTACACACAACCCTGTGTATCGCTCTTAGGGATGGCAACCCTTATGTGCTGGATCACTCAGCCTTTTACCTCAGTCCTGTATACTCAATTAATTTCACAAAATCCTGGGCAAAGGTAACAAGCAAGCAATCAATTACACAAAGAACAAACTATATAGGAAAGTAGTCAAAAATCTTTCGGAAAAAAGAACTTGGTTTGATTTTCAGTTGGAAAAACACTTTTCGAAAAAGAAATTTTGATAATATAGCTTAAATAAGAAGTACACCAAAAGGAACTTTCGGTGAGAAGCCCTCAAAGTTCAGAGATAATGGCAGTGCACGAAGACAAAATTCAAGCTATAATTTAGAGTAAATGTTCAAGTCGCACGAAAAGATAGCAAGCTAAAGAAGCAGGGCAATTCAATTGACGAAGCAAGAATAATTAGTAGGTTTGAAACAAATCAGGAAAGACCTAACTAACCCAAGAAGTGATCACCCTACCCAACGGGTAATCAAGAAACCAATTCCAACCAATTATTCAAGTGTGCGAAAAAAATTCCAACCAATTGCCACAAAGATACAAAAATTGCAATTTTATCACCTCCCAATCCAAATATGCGATTTAGAACTTTAAACAGCACGACGATACAGTTTCAAGAATTTGATATTTTCAAGAATTCAAAACAAGGTAGGCGTGCAGATATATCACAAATTGCAAAACAAGGTGAGTGGCTTAACTTCAACCGCCAAAGTTCACCGAATTCAATAAAATTGCAAATAGGGAGAGGTGTGTAAAATAGTCCAATAAAGAGCAATTTCAGCAACAAAAAGTGTCAGTTATCCTTTAATTGCAACCGAAAATAGCACTAATTGGATCCACAAAGGCAATTGCAAAAACAGTACCAAAAGTGAGCAAAACAGCCCTAGCTTTAAAACCCTAAAAACCGACTTTCCCAAAATATTAAGAAACCGATTTTTAACCCTTTCTTTTCGCAAATTCTTCTTCCTTTTTCAATTCACAATTTTGATTTTACTAGCAAAGCAATATGATCAAAATCAAAAGTTTATTTAAGAAAAACAGAAAAAAAAATTTATCAAAAAGGAGCGTTCTTTTCCACAAATTCATTAATTAAAGTAGAATAAAGGAAGAGAAAACACCTGATGATTCAACTGAGTTACTTCAGTCTCCTCCGGTCGAGCAAGCAGCCCTGGCGCTCTGATACCAATTGATGTGAACCCCTGATTCCCAACGCCTTTGGAAACCAAGAACTCTACGCGGAATGTGCCAAGGAAAGTCTGAATGCAAGACACTGCTCTTAAACCCTAGAATCCTTACCCTTGGATTCGACAGACTACTAACTTACAAAGTAAATTAAACACGCAATTTGAACCAAGTGGAGTAAACTAGAATTCGAAACAAAGCTTGGATTAATTGACAGAGCAATTATCTATTAGCCTATAATTTCTTGACTTTTAGTAATTAACAAGCATGCAAATTACATAAGCCCAAAATAAAAGAGTGATTAAAGAAGTATAAATTCTAACTTAATCAATAATCAACTAATTAATTTCGTGGTTAGCACCCCTATTTATAGGTATTGGGGTGTCCAAATTACAGTAGGAAAAGAATTAGAAAAAGCAGCAAAAGTGGAAACCAATCAGAATTGGATTTTCCTTACAAACCAAGTCCTAAATGATCAAGGACAATGGTGGATGAGTTAAGTCTCCTTAATGGAAGGGGGAGAACGAAATTCTAACCTAATTATGCTAGGAAAAGAATTAAAATTGGAAACCAATCAAGAGATTGATTTCTTACAAACCCAAAACCTAAAGGAACTAGGTTTTGGTAGTTGCTGAATTCGTCTGCCACTTGGAATGGCATATGGACGAAATTAACATATAAAATAGGTAGAAAAATGATATAAATCCTGTCCAAAAAGGGAGATCAAGAAGGGATCCCTTTTTGGAAACTACCAAACTAATCTAGTTGTAACAAACTTGTAACAACATAACCAACTTGTAACAAACTTTGGGTAGAATTAGGTAACATGCACAAAACCTAATCCTTCCCCTACCTAAGCTTCCAAGTGGCGTATGGGCTGCTTCTTGTGGGCTTGGCTGGCCGAAAATTGAAGGGAATGGACTCCATGGTGAGTTCGGCCCATTTTGAGATGGCACATGGTGCTGATAGTGTAGGGAGCTTCTAGAATCTTCTGGAAACTCCCGGAATCATTTTGGAATATCAAAATTCAAGATTTTCAATATTCCTCAAGATTCAGTAAACCGCAAAATTCAAGATTTTCAAGAAAATTAAGAACTTCAAGATTTGTCTCTTTAAAGTCCAAGAACCTTACAGTTTCTTCAAGAACTTCAAGAAACGACCCTTTCTTCAGTTTGGAGAGTTTGGAGATGCATTTCCTTCAAAGATCTTTGAATAGCATGACTCTTCTACTTCTCCTGGCATTCTTCTCAAGGGCTTTACCTTCTGGTTGGCCTTGTGGATTCTGACTCATAACTTGTGTTATTTTTAGCCTTGGATATCCTTATCACTTAACCCATTACTTAGTTCCTGCACATAAACACACCTTTTAAGTGCAATGACCCTATAAAACTCATAGAAATTAGGCCTAAATATTAGTTAAAATGTAGCTCAATAAACGTCAAGCTAGTCTCTTGCATCGATGTCAAACCAGGTCAAGTTTCAAATCTTCCTTTCAATGGCTACTGATCTTGTCCTTTTGTTCCATGAATGATTTTGTCGTTTTTCTTGTTCACTTGTTCCTTCGACGTCGACTTGGTGCTGAGCTTTGCAATCAAACTAGGCAGATGCTTCGACTTCGAATCGATCTCTATCCTTGGTGTCGAACTGAAACAAAATTTTTGCTTCTTTCTTTGCTTTGATGTCGCACAAGGTTCGATCTTGGATTCGATCAATCTATTTTTCATTGTTGTTGCACTTTCTCTTTTTCAAACATTAGCTAACATATTTATTTATTAATTAAATCATCAAACATATATGATTGAGACCCTAGGTCTAACATAATCGACTGACACTTCTGGCATAAGAGGAAAAAGGGCATATGAGAACAACTTTTTTTAAAAAGAACTTTGGGGATAGAACAATAAACTTTGCAGAAAGAGACAAAAAGAATAAATACTTTTGTGGATGTCAGAAGTGAAAAATTAGTTTAAAAAAACAAAGAAAAGGGAGATGGTAGGGGTGAGCAAAGCTCAGACCCGACCCGTCGGTTTCGGGTCAGGTCGGGTTTTGGGCTCTTTTTTTTTTTTTTTTTTTTTGTCCCAAATGAAAAAGTTTCAAAATTATATTATTTTTGCTTAAGATGAGGTTTGAACACGTGACCTAATTTTAACAATTAACTTTAAGGTAAGTTGATTAACCACTTCTTCTACTTTTTGTTTTGTTATATTATCTTATTATCTTTATTATATTATATGTTTATTTATATATCAATTCTTTATACTACATATATTATTATAATTGTTTTTAAAACAATATACATTATAATACTATATAAACTAATGGTATAATTTACATTTTGTGTTGTTTTTCTCTTTATTGTTTGTACCTTTCTATTACTATTTTTAAAAAATTACTGTAATAAAAAAAATAATAGAGTATAATTTTACTTATTTAAGATATCAATTTTCAATTGATAAGCGTAGTATTTAAATTTAAAATAATATATAAATTTACAGAATAAAATATTATTTATTTTTTATATTAAAAATTAAATTTTGTTTAGATTGTGAAATACATGTGTGATGTAATTTAAATTATTAATATAATTGAAAAAAATATTAAATGATTTATAGTTTAATTTGTTGTATAATATAATAATAAGAAGGAAAAATATCAAAACAAAGAGTTGCAGGAGTGGTTAATTAGCTTTTCTTAAGTGGTTTGTCAACCTTAGGTTGCGTATTCAAACCCTGACTTATACCAATGAGCATTATAATTTTTACAGGTTTTTAAAAAATCCAAAATTGGAGGGAGAACCGAACCTGACCCTCGGGTCCGAGCCGGTCTGGTTCCGGCTCGGCCAGCGGATTTGTACCCAAAAAAAAATGAAAAAAAAAAAAAAAAGGAGAGGGTTTTTTTGGGTTTGGTTCCGAGTCGACCCGCGGGTTTTTTGGCCTGCCCTAGGAAATGGCTATTAAAAAAAAACGCAACCTTTATAAAAGGTAGTGATGATCAGCAAAATTGCCACTGTCAATTAAGATTTCAAATTCTGTAATTTATGAAGTCGGAAAAACTGACGGAAAATGTTTTGATCTTATCATTATCTTGATTTTTGGAGCTTCGAAAAACCTTTCCTATTCCCGCCATTAATTGCTTTGGGGGGAGGGAAGAGGTGTTGGAAGCTTAACGAATAACATGCCTTAACTTCAGCTGCGCCGAGCTCAAACTATCATGTTAATTAGCTGTTAATCCAATTTTGTTTAAATTAACATTATAGATACGTTGTCGTTTAGTTCATGAGAAGAAGGGGTATAAATATTCTTTAATAGTGAGGAGATAAACATGTCCTTGGTGTGAATTGCTTTTCTTATCTAGTGATCTTCTACCTCTCATCTCATAATCCTTGCTATCTGTTCTGCAAATTGCTGCTTTGCATGGAAAAATGGCATTTTCAGTCCCTTTTCTTTAGGGGCAGTGGCAATTTTCGTCCATTTCGTTTGACTTGGCAGAAATAGTCCCTTATGTTTGTATGGTGTGGCTTTTTTAGTCCATTTTACAGGTAAAAACCAGTCATCCGGTTTTTAGGACTTGTTTGAAATAAAAAAATAAAATTAGGGCTTTATTGCAATTTTCTTAATCTCCAATGGCCCAAGTAATAATTTTTTCACTCCTCCCAAATTGAAAGCCATAAGAAACGATTCAATGAGAAATCCAGAAGAAGGAAAGCTCCAACTTTTCCTCCAATGGCTTCAAGTATCTAAATGAAACCCATTAGTCATCAACTGAATTCAATTTCATAAGAAAAGCTTACGGTTTTGAACTCAAGTTTTCTGATTTCTCCAAGTTTTCTTTTTTTTGTTTTTGTTTAAGCTTTACATTGCACTTTGCAGACTACTCCTCTGTCCAAAGTGGAACTCAGATCAACTTCTCGCCCCTCTTCCTTCTCCGTCAATGGCCAGCACCACCCCATCAGACTTCCCATAATTTCGTCTCTGCCCAAACTAGCCCTAAGCAATGAGAAAGATGCTGCTGTGGCCGGAAATACGCAGGAATCGTGGATAAAGTGGGTTTAGGATTCTGTATAGAGCTTCATAGAGCTTCATAGATCTACATAGAGCTTCATAGATTGTGCTGTAGCATTCTGTATTTTCCCAAATTTCAAGTGCTGGCCAAGTTTTTTATGGATACTTCGCAGGATTATTTGAATGATTTTCTGGAAATTGTGTGGGGTTCTTCTCTTCATAATCTTTCTGTCATAGCTAACAAGAGACAACAAAACATGAGTGCTATGGAATACATTATCACTGATATCTCCAGTGTGCTACTTTGTCCTTTCCTATATTTTGTCAATTGAGGATTTCAGTAGAAATTATGTGGCAGGAAATTGGCAAGCTACAACCATTGCTTATACTCCAACAAAAATGCAGGAGAAGATTGTTGCTAACTGTTTGGAAGGTCTTGGGGCACTCAAAAATTTGGATTTTGGCAAATTTGTGAAGGTTTAAATTGTAAAATTATTTTACTGATTTTAGAAAACTGAAAGAAATAGAATTTTTGGTGATGATGGTGAGAAACAAAAATAATAAATGAATGAGGTGAGAAAAAAAATTAAAATAAAAAGAGAGAAAATTTGCAAAAGAAGAAGGATTCTCACGAGGAAGACAATGACCAGAGGTTACTTTTTATGGGTTTTCATTAGTGACAATTATATTGTCACTAACTCTCCCGTTTTTTATGGCTTTTAATTTGGGAGGATTGAAAAATTTATTGCTTGGACCATTGGAGATTAAGGAAATTGTGATAAAGCCCAAATTTTATTTTTTTATTCCAAACAAGTCCTAAAAACCGGATGACTGGTTTTTACCTGTAAAATGGACTAAAAAAGCCACACCATACAAACATAAGGGACTATTTCTGCCAAGTCAAACGAAATGGACGAAAATTGCCACTGCCCTCAAAGAAAAGGGACTGAAAATGCCATTTTTCCTGCTTTGCATATTGCCCAACTTTAACTTTCTAGAAATTAATTTGCTTGGGTGGCTAATTGATAGGACATGGCCCAACGGAAGTCCAGCCCCCCATATGGCTCAGGCTCACTAAGCCCAATAATTGATAGTCTCTAATTACCAGACCCAGACATGCATAGAGGCTAAATCTTTTTATATATAGAACTCCTCGAGTGTTAATTCTACTTGGATAAGGATAATCCTCAGAGGAGTCAGAACTAAGGCTCTATGGTCGATATCCTGCAACCAGGAAAAATCCCATTAGATTTCGGCTAACTTGTGTGGTGGATCATCAACTATAAATATACATCAACCCCCAATTGTACATGTACGCAATCGATATTTGTTTATACTCATATTTACTCTCCAAATAAATCTCTGGCTGAATTCAGCTAGACGTGTTTTTATAGTTTGTTAAAACTTTAGAAACCGAAAATAGTAAAAAGTTAAGAACTGAAATGTAATTTAACCTTATTTTGAATACAAAAGATTTATCTTTTGGATTAATTAATAAGCCTTGCTGGAAAAAAAGAGTAAAAACTAAAGAAAAATAAAAACGAAACGAATAATGAAAAAAGTTTTGCAGGAATACCAATAGTGAGGCTTCGTTTGATAAAACTTATATCTAAAAACTTAAGTCTGAAACTTGAAATCTGAATTCATTAAATGACCATATTTGATCAAATCTGAAATTTAAGATATGAAAACTTAAGTCTGAATCTTATTAAATTATTTATAAAAAATTATTTTATTTTTAACATTAAATTTACATATATTTTTAATAAAGTTATAAAAATAGATGATAATTTATTTTTAAATTTTTTTTATAGTTATAAATTAATTTATTTTGATTGTTTTTTTGAATTGATCAAATTTAAAAAGTATTAAAAACATTAAAAAAAAAGAAAATAAATAATGATACAAAAAATGATAAAATATAAAGAGAAAAAAATATTTTTTCGATTTAAATTCAGTGATAAGTGATTCGCTCATCACTTATTTGTTAAGCAGGAATGACACTTGTTTTTCAGACCCACTTATTTAATTAAGTTACTCGAGTTTTCGTTATCAAACGCACTTAATCGATTAAGCACTTAACTTCAGAACCACTTAATTCATTAAGACTTATGACTAACAGTTATCAAATACACTTAATGTGAACAAGCTCTTAATTATTCATTTTAAGTGTTGAATCTTGATTATCAAACAAAGCCTAAGTCTCAAAAAATTAGATTTAGATTTTGAGTCTCTCCTATAGTTGTGGAGATAGAAAGAAAATGGTGAAAGTAGTTCTCGAAATAAAGTTGATAAAATAAGAAAACTAAGGGTGATTATGTTAATATGAAAATAAATAATGTTACGCATAAATATTTAGGTTGGGTTTGGAAAAATACTTCAAATTTTTTTTGTATTTTATAAGAATAAAAAAACTTAAAAATTGTGTTTAAAAAAAAGAGTAAACTTTTGAATATTTTCAAGAAAAGTTAACTTCAAGAACAGCTTTTGAAGAACAAATGGAACATGTTTTATAAAGTATTTAAAATTATTATTACTTACAAATTTGTGACATATGTATGTATTTTCACCCATCCTAAAAAAAAAATTTCCATCCCCAGCCCACCTCCCTACCCCAATTCCACCCCTGCCCAAGTGAAAAATATAAATTCTCATTTTATTTTAAAATATTTAAATATAAATTTTATTCAATTACTTACATTATACATGACTTAAAAATAATTTTTTATAACACTTATCCAAACATCTTTTTTTAAACTATTTTTAACTATGAAAATATATTTTATAAAACTCTTGTCCCTGTGCAAATTTGTTTTTAAAAAACCTTGAAATCATTTTCACTTTTATAAAAATATTTTTGAATTACTTATTCAAGCGGAACTATAGAAATCATAAAAACTTTATGCCCCTTGAAAAATTGAGAATAATTTGTGACCCATTTAAAATATTAGCTTCCCCATTATTAATCGTGATAAGCTATGACCACCAAAACTTTGACTAATTATAATAGTATGAAAGAGGAATACACGACAGTTATAATATTATAGAGGGATGGGACCAGTAGTCAACCACTAATTTCTGACAACTATTTAAGCACATCATCTATATGATACTAGAAACCTTGTTTGATTTCTGCTCTTTGTTTAACATAACCATGTGATTATCATCCAACAAAATCCCTCCTCTCTTTCTTGTCTGGTGATCTTATTCCAATTCTACATGTTACCCTCCCACCCTATCCAATTGTTTTTTCCATGCCAAAGAAGCATGTCAGGGGAACCAAATCCTGAATTGATTTGTCCAGTAAGACCATCCTTATGGTTGTACTTTTGCAACTATGGCATCATTATTTGAGCAGTTTACTCTCGGTTATAATCACTCTCTTTTACAATATAAATCAGTGTAACTTTTAACTTTATTTCAAAATATA
The DNA here is from genome assembly GCA_016801395.1 of Leptodermis oblonga. Classification (NCBI taxonomy): domain Eukaryota; kingdom Viridiplantae; phylum Streptophyta; class Magnoliopsida; order Gentianales; family Rubiaceae; genus Leptodermis; species Leptodermis oblonga. Next base: position 19,551,440 of record CM028760.1, read on the forward strand.
AATCATTAGGTGGCAATTGGGAGGGAATTGGGAGAGAGTTTATTGGGTGATAAATTATTGGGTAGAGGTAATTAATTACCTATGTAATTTTAATGTTGGGATTTAAATTTCCCAAGTCCCATTGGAAACTTAATAATAGGGATCCCATTAAGTTCCTATTTAATTCCCATTAATTATCCAAATCAATGCACCATGAGTTTTTTTACCAATTTTTTTGTGTTTTTTTTTTATAATTTAATTAGTATTTACTTTTACTTATTAATTACTGTTCACATTTAATAATTTAATTTAATTATTTAATTTAATTTTTTTTTGTTTGTCATTTCTCTCTTTTTTTTTCTCATTTATTTCAGTTATGACTAATAAATTTATATATATATTATATAATATGTGTGTGCGTTAGTTGTGTGTGTGTGTGTGTTGTGTGTCTGTGTGCGTGCGTTAGTGTGCATATGTGTGTGTGCGCGCGCATTAGTGTGCATAATATATATATATATATATATATATATATATATATACTAGATGGAGTATGCCGTGCAATGCCCGACATTTGCTTATTAATATTATTAGGTTATAGCGATTGTCTTATTTTAAATTTAAATAGAAAGATTTTCTAAGTGTTTGTATTTGGCACAATAAGACATTTATTGGTAGCAATAAAATCAATAATCACAACCCATATGACAACATTGATTGACAAAAGAAGAAAAATTACAAATTATTGAACGAAGAGCAATTTAATTATGTCAAGCGTATTCAAAAGAATTTTTTTTTACAATAATTTAGTAGTAACTCTTCAAGAACAAAAACAAAATCTAAAAATAACCGATATAAAAATCGTCAACAACATAATGTAACAGTTCCAACACTATCACGAAAGAGCTTGCTTTAGAAGCACACATAATATGCTATTAGTACAAATTTCATAATTTTAAATTTAAGATTACAACAAAATCAACAAAAGCTTTAAGTGGTTCACTAAGGTAAGAAACTATGAGGGAAATGAATGAGTACAATGTGCAAAATATAGAAGCGGGGGTGGGGGAGGAGGACGTGTCATAATTCTAGTTCCACCTTTAATTTAAGAGGACAACGTTAGATTAAAATGTGTACTCAACTACAAACACCTTCTTATAGAAGAATCTTCATACACTTGTCATGCCATAAACAACAGGGAAAGCAAACGCCAGAAAGATTTGAGACATCCAAATAAATCAAACCCAAAGAGTCTCGGGCGGTTGAAACTTTTATTAAATGCTTTAAAAACAACCAACATTGTAAGCCTTGCAAATAACTAAAACATTATGCTAACTGAATCTGAAAGTTTTGAACACAACCTGTAAAGATTAATAGTTCGGCAATGATTTGGACGTTGAAATGTTATGTTTGAAAATTTAGCGGAAGTGTTTACCTCAACATTTAATTTGATGTCAGTGACCTAAGAATCACATTGAAAATAAAAATAAAAATCAAAAGGATATTATACTAAGACAATTGATCAATGGAAGGATTACTTACGAAAGTTCTAGAGACGGAAAATATGGACATGAGGATGAACATAAGAGTCATAGATGGTTGACTCCGACAATGGGCATATGAGAAGTTTTGTTTTGAAATTTTCATTGGAGTCAAAGAATTGGAAGCATTGGATTCATATTTAAATATGGAGCTTTGTGTATGATGTCAGTAACCTTCTAATAAATTACAACTCATAAATTTTTTCCTTTTTGGTTACATAGAAAAAGATAACTAATGGATGAGAGTTGGTGACTTGCTTTCATATTCTTGTATTTCTCTGCAGCATGGGATGGAAACTATTCTCCAAATAGAGTAAGAGTCAAGTATTAAACAAACAAAGAAGAAATCATAAATTAAAAGGCTCCAAACTTGACATTTAATTAATTTGGGCATTTGAATAAGTTTTCTCCAGCAATTCCTGGCTAGGACAAAAAAAAAAAAAAAAAAAAAAAACAAAATGTCATTGGTAGAATGCACATTGATGATCACCTGCAGAAGCATTGATTAATGAGAAAGGAAAAGGGAGATGAATAACTTACAATTGCACACATATGAAAATTCCAGCAATTGCATAACAAAGACAACAATTACAGGCAGCACAAAGGGTCAAAATGACATAATATAAATGTAAAACTCACCCCATTTTGAACCAGAATGAAAAACTCACAAATTCAATTACAAAATGAATTAAAAAATAAAATACTCACCCTTATAGTTTTGGAGGGACTTGAGGACAGTCTTGTACCCCCAAGTTGTAGTTATGGCTTTTCATTCTAGAGCAAGCATATTGTTAATGCTCTCATCTTCTGCATCACAAAACACACAGAGAACAAGCTTACTTTATCTGTCAACCTAAATTTGCTGAAATTGGAATCTAAAAACTATCAATATGGAATAACATAGTCATTCCCTAATTTTTGTTTTCTTCATCTAAAACTAATCCTTAAAATCTAATCACTAATGAATGAACTAAAAATCTACAGTAAACTATTAGTTTTAGTTCGTCAAATAAACTCAAACGACAACTATAGAAGACAAGAAAAACAGAAGCCTAATTGACAGTACTTGCCTACAGAGTCCTCCTAGAGTGTACAAAAAATCATTTTGAATACGAATATATAAGCTAAGGTGCACACCAACTTAGTAACAAAATAACGTCCAAATTCAAAGGTTGTACTGGAGCTAAGAATTGATGGCTTGAGATTGGATGCAGAGCAAGGCAGAGGGGTTCAAGAGGAAAGATAAATGCGGAGAAATCGAAAAAAAAGAAGAAGAAAAAAAAAAAAGAACCTAGGAAGATGAAAAGGAAAAGTAACGTAGAGAGGATGGAGATGATCAGACATTTGAAAGTGATTATGGTAGTAAATAAGGAGGAGAGAATTATGGTAGTAAGTGATAAGAATTCTAAAGGTCCAACAATTTTAATTCATAATATGGTGTAAAGCCACGAAGGAAAATTAAGAGTCTAACATTTAAGGAAAAAATATTGTTTGCTTGTAATTATAATGTTGATTAGTATTGTTTATTTAATTTTTGCCAACATGGCATCTATGTGGCATATGACTGGGATACATAGTCACATGCCATATGGCATCATTTTAGAAGTGTGTGTCTTTTTATACACTTGGCATATGAAGACATAAATATAATGCACATGTGGCAGCCATGTGGCTACCTCACAACAACTCTATATTGCATTATATAATATAGGGTAGATATATATATGCACATGAGTTATAAGTTATGATTTATTTGTTTTGATCGATTTTACTTGCAAGTCAATTTTATTTTTGTAAGAAAAAATATTTAAAATTAGTGTAGTTTTTATTTTTAATTATCTCTTAAATTAAAGTTATATGAACGGGTTTGGTCAGCGGGTCACGACCCATTTTGACATGAGGGACCAATCCATTTAACCGCAATTTATTCAATTTAATTTTAATTAAAAAATTTGTTACTTAAAATTGACGTTATTTTTTAATTTTTAAATAGATTTGACTCTTGACTCATACGATCCGTAACCGGTGCGATCCAAAACAACTAGTTACATTAGATTATATATATAAATATATATATATATATATATATATATATCAAATAAGTGAATAAAGAAAACTGAAAAAAAAAATTAAAAAACTGAAACAAATTGACAAAATTAAAGTAAAAGAAATCATTTTAAAATATGAAAAAATTAAAAAGGGATTAATTGGGAAAAAAATGGGTGACAAAAAAATTCATTAACCCAAAAATCGCCCAAACCGTTTGGGTATTAACCCAATAAAACCCACCTAAAAAATAATTGGCTGGGTGGGCTTGGGCTAAATATGTAGTGGGCGGGTTTAGGGCAGCCCATTGGGTACTCGCTCATCATGGGTACCAAAAATACCTATCCAAAACTACCCTTAAAAGTATAAACAAAACCCAAAAACTCACCTATTTTAGTGGGCACATTTTATTTTTTTCTTCAAACTTTTTTTTTTCCTTTATTTTTCATGTCCTACAATTACTTTGCGTTTTCCCCATTTATTCTTTTATAATATTTTTAAATTATCACTTATAAATACTAATTCAAAATTCGTTCCAAGTTAAATTCAGGCTCGGGTTTCGGGTCGGGTTTGGGTTCGGGTTGGGCCGGTTCGGTTCAATTCGGCCCCATGGTTTACGCCCAGTTATTGGCAGGTTTCGGGCCAAGGGTCCTGGTCGGGGCATGCACGGTTTTATATAAATATAAAAAATTAAAAATTGTGTTTGGACAAAAAAAAATACAGACGATTAAATATAAAAATATACAATATTTAATATTTCAAATTTTAGAATAGATTCAAGAATTAAAATTCGCTTAAAAAAAAGGAATTAAAATGAAATTAAAAAATTTATTAATAAATTATTAAATAAACCTTACATTTTTTGTATAATGGGTATTATGGGTATCCATAGCTACCAATTACTCATTTAAATTAAGACCATTAATTGAATGGATAATGGGTACCCATTACCCATTAACTTAATACATATTTAATACTCGTCCAATACCCGCCTGTTTGACACCCCTACCCATTATAGACCCAATAATATGTTCCCATTGGGTCATAATTGGTACCCATATCCTCCCATCAATTTCCAGTCCATATTATTTTCCTCCCAACCAATACCTAATGGGAAAAAATAATGGGAATTTCCCTACCAAAAAATGTGGTCCCATGGGACACTCAATGAGATTGGGAAAAATTGCCAACTCTACATTCTATCAATGTTTGACACTTTATTTATAGATTTATTCTTAAATGTAAAGAATTTAATTGTCTACAATAATTAGAGTTTAGTAGGTCATTTCGAAAACCTGCTTAATACTCCCACTAGTCTATAATGAAAAACGTTTTAAACGGATTAATAATCTTGAAAATAAATGTTGCTTTAAGTTTAAGTTTATATATAATGTAATGAAACTTCTGTGCTCATCTTAACTTACCCTTATCTTAACTTATGTACTCAAGAATTAGTGTTTATCTTAAATATCTTAGTACTATTAGTTGGATTACAAATGCAAGACTCGATATAGTATTAAATTACAATAGTTAATGATTTTTTTTTGTTATTGAAATGAAATTTTAATTTATTAGAAAAATTCTAAAACTTCTTTTATTTTAGACCAAGGAGAGTGTGGGTAAAAAACTAAAATGACTTAAATTAGATTAGTTATACACTGGGATAGTGTAGTCTGCTATACATTGTTTGAGGTCTTATGTATTTCAAATCTGGTGTTTGTTACTTATAATTTATCCCTTCATTAATTTTCTTTGAATGCTTTTCAACTACTACCTATGACCTCTCCCACTCAGATTCTGCAAGTGGATTAGTCAAAATGCAGTCTTGAATTAGTGCTCAACTTGTTTGCCTCAAACTAAAGTCTTCTTCCATTTATCCACAACGGTTTCTGGTTTTGAGTTTACAGACACAAGTCATACATGTGACTCAAAAAGTTCAAATTTACGGAGAAAAACGTTTGCCAACTAGAAAGGGCCCCTCCCCCACTAGAGTTTTCAACTCCTTCTGGAAACACTTCTCTGACGCCCAATTTTGACGATGAACATCTGCGTATATATGTAAGAGAAAGCTTCTTTAGGTTGTTACGTTGTTTCATTTTTCCTCTCTGAAAAATCCAACCATGGATTCTATGCGTAATAAGCTCGGTTTCTTTTGTCTTCTTCTGCTGTTGCCTTATCCTTCTACAGCACTCCCCTTATGTAGAGACTTGAGTAAGCAATACATCTACTTCTTCATCTCATCTGAATGAGCTTTGTATTTTTATAATTTCTGGGCTTTTTCTGATGTGATGTGTTGTATTATATAGGAGCACCAGTTAAACCCAAGAAACCTCTGTCATTCTGTCCGTACAATGGCAGTGTATGCTGCGATTCATCCAAAGATTTGCAGCTGCGGCAGCGATTTGATGCCATGAACATAAGTGATGCTACCTGTGCTTCTGCAGCGAAATCAATTTTATGTGCAGTGAGTGGGTTTTTTTTACTGTATTGCATTTTCTTCGCCCAGATCCGACATTTTATCAAAGCATTATTTTTACTGTTTTTTTTATTGAGTTTTTGGTAATTGTCCTTGCAGACCTGTGACCAGTTCTCTGCGGAATTGTTTAAGGTTAAACTGGGGTCTCAATCAATTCCAGTTCTTTGTAATTCAACCAGTAATGGAGGGGCGTCATCCAAAAGCCAAGGAGTTGACGATTTCTGTTCAAATGTGTGGGATGTCTGCCAAAATACATCTATTTTGGATTCTCCTTTTGCCCCTCCTTTACAAAGTAAGACTGGAGTGCCACAAAACTCAAACGCAACCAAGTTAACTGATTTCTGGCAATCAAAAACAGAGTTTTGCAACGCATTTGGTGGGCTCTCGGATGAAGATTCAGTCTGTTTTAGCGGTAAACAAGTTTCACTTGACAAAGTTGAAGGTTTGATCCCACCAAAAGGGATGTGTCTTGAGAAAGTTGACAAAGGGTCATACCTAAACATGGCACCTCATCCTGACGGATCAAACCGAGCTTTCTTTTCGAATCAGCCTGGGAAAATTTGGCTAGCAACTATTCCAGAACAAGATTCAGGGGAAGCTTTGGGAACTGACGAGTCGAGCCCTTTTGTTGATTTAACTGATGAAGTTAACTTCGACACTATATTTGGGATGATGGGATTGGCATTTCATCCGAATTTCGCACGAAATGGACGGTTCTTTGCATCATATAACTGTGACAAGACAAAAACACCAGGATGTACAGGAAGGTGTGCTTGCAACTCTGATGTTGATTGTGATCCTTCAAAGATCGTTTCTCCAGATGCAACTCCTCCTTGCAACGATTATGTTGTGGTTGCCGAGTTCAGTGCTAATGGGACTTCACCAACGGTAAGTGTAACACTCTTTCTGTCTCAATGGAAGAGTCGCAAGATACAACTTTCTTCTCAAAACATGACTCTTCCACTGAGGGTACAACTCCTCCCAATATGGGGCAGGATTTTAGCTTAATTATATGAATTTTCAGGCTGAAAAGGGCAATCCTATTGAGGTCAGAAGAATATTCACAATGGGTCTTCCTTTCGGGTCAAATCATGGCGGCCAGATTCTTTTCGGCCCTGAAGATGGATATCTGTACATAATGATGGGTGATGGTGGTGGGAAAGGTGATCCTCATGATTTCGCCCAAAATAAAAAGGCTGTGCTTGGGAAAATATTGAGGCTCGATGTAGATAGCATGCCAAGTAAGCTTACTTTTCTTCCTGATTGTAAGTTTATCTATGTGGTATTTATTCATTCTGTAATATTAAAGCATTCATGGTTTAATTTATCAGGTGAAAAAGAGATTGCAGATCGTAATCTATGGGGAAACTATTCTATACCCAGTGATAATCCGTTTGCTGAAGATAAAGATCTGGCACCCGAAATTTGGGCCATGGGTTTGAGAAATCCTTGGCGTTGTAGCTTTGATTCAGAAAGGCCTTCATACTTCGTTTGTGGTGATACCGGGCAGGTTTGAAATAATCCCTTCCTCTCACTAAAACAGAGTTACTTTTATTACTGAAAGTATAAGAAATAGGACTATTTTAACAAGACGGAGTATTATTTGTGTCAGAATACTTGGACTGATGCATTAACCGTGGTTTCAATCTCATAACACCTTTAGGATCAATATGAAGAAGTGGATATCATCACCAAGGGGGGAAACTACGGGTGGCGAAATTTTGAAGGGCGTATTCCTTTTGAAACACCGCAAAACGCTTCAGCAGATTCCAACGGTCCATTGATCTTCCCTGTGGTGGGATACAACCACTCTGATGTAAACAAGAAGGAAGGATCCGCAGCAATATCAGGTGGCTTCTTCTATCGCTCTCAGACAGATCCATGTACTTATGGAAGGTAAGTCATGAGAGATCAAAGCTTTCCCTGTTTGTTTGTTCTACATTAATTATTCTATTGGTTACGCTAAAAAGGTTCACTTTGAAATAAGTATGAATGATATGATAGAACATGTAAAGTAAGTAATTTAACACCGTATTTTCCACTTATATTTCTATGTAAAAGTTTAATTGTAGACCATGCCTTATGATATTAGTAAATGTATGCATTGTAAAAAACAGAAACCCCACTCTTTTATTAGGACAAGCAAAATTTTGAGAGTGAATTCTTTGTATGACTTCAAATGCAGTTACTTGTATGGGGATCTTTATGCCAAAAACATTTGGGCAGCTCTGGAAAATCCCAAGAACAGCGGAAACTTTACAGCGACAGAAATTCCCTTCACTTGTGCTTCTGATTCTCCACTTACATGTAGCTTAGTTCCTAACAGTCCTCTTCCTGCGTTGGGTGTTATATACTCATTCGGACAAGATAATAAGAAAGATGTTTATCTTCTCTCGTCGAATGGGGTGTACAGAGTAGTTAGGCCTAGTCGGTGCAATTACAGTTGCTCCAAGGAAAATGTGGCTCCGGCGGGTCCTCATCTGTCTCCTCCTCCGGCACCTTCTTCCGGCAGTCATTTCGCTAATCCGCTGCTTCAGCTAGTGGTCTCCTTTTCCTTCTCGGTGTTGTTTGTGGGTTCTATCTTTTAGAGAAATGCCGAGATTCGTAGAGAAATTTTGGTGATATGTATAAAGGTACAAATGGTTCCACGAAAGTTGGAAAGAGCAGAAAATTTTCTTTTCTTGCGGTGAAGCTGTCGACTTTTCTATACTGTACTGAGTTGTAATAACAGTTTACAAGAGTTTAGATGCGTTATTGTGGCCGGATGGTGACCTTTTGCACCGATGTGTTTTGGGACACAAATCTTGCAAGTTGACCCCTTTTATTGAGTGTTTTTAAACCCAGACCGGACCGGCCGGTCGGACCGGTTAGACCGGGAACTGGACTAGAGGCCGGTCCAGGTTCTTCTTAAAAACCGGCAAAATCGGGGTCAACTCGGAAACCGGATTGAACCTTGACCCCGATTTTTTCTATTTTCATTTTTCCCACGTTCTTTTTTGTGTTTTTCTTCTTCTTCTTTCTCTTCCAGATTTATTTTCTTTTCTATGTTTCTTTTTCTTTCTTTTTCATCTGTTTTCACGTAAAAGAATTCAAACTTTATCCTCTAAACAAAAATTCCATACAGATCTTGTTATTTCTAAGAAGATCATCTTTCACCCAAAGGAAAAAAAAAAAAAAACAAAAAAGAACAAGAAGAATAAGATAGGGAAGCTGGAGCAAAACTTGAAGGAAAAATGAGGATGCTGTATTAGATATGCAAAATTCCTTGCAATAAAGATGTGTTCTTTATCAATATTTTGTTATTTTCCAAGTATATTATCTCTATTTCAATAAAGATAGAACACAAAATACAATAAAGTTACAATAAAAGAAAAAAGAAGAAGAAGAAGAGTCAATAGCAATGTTTAATAAACCGGATCGGACCCTGAACCGGGCAAGCTCAGGGGTCGGAGTTTAACCGGGGTTCAGGGGTCGAACCAGTGACGTCATTATGATGTCATAAATATATTTAAAATATTATATATCACACAATTAATATAAATTTAATTTTCATAATATTAAAAATATAATTTTTAAAATGAACAGTAATAACATAAATTATATAACGTCTAATTTATCACATAAGTATGTTTAGCTTAATGGCTAACCACTCTTTTATAAAAGGTTTTCTCTTCTTGAGGTCAAAGGTTCAAATCTTGACTGGTAGAATTAATTTTTACATTTGTTTCAAGTTTTTCACATCCCACATTGGTTGTGGAAATGAATATGTTCCCATATAAAAGGAGAAGAGATGCAAAAACTAAAAAGAAAAAAAAAATCCAAAGAAAAGAAAAAATGGTAAAAATTGGGTTGGGGTTGGTTCAACTGGTTCTTTGTTTAATCCCGAGTTTGGCACAAATTTTCTGGTTTTTTCCATTTACCATTTTTCAGTACGAACAGGACCGGACACCGGACCGATTCTCGGTTAACCAGGTCTACCCGGCAGGTCCGATCCAGTTTGTTAAACAATGGTCAATAGAGTAGAGAATGAGAGAAGGAAGATTTGAGAGAAAGAAGATGAGAATTTGGAAGTGGCGGCTGGGTTTGAGAAAAAGAGATGGGCTGCTAGGGTTTTGGACCTTTTTTAAGTCAAGTATTTGTATTTTGCGACTAGAGTACTTTGCTGAATTAACCCATAATTAATTACTCTAAACGTCATTTGACACTTATATTTATTTGTATATAGTAATTCATGTATTGCTAATATATTTATAATATAAAATTAGTAACGATGTCATCCGATTTTTTTATCTGATCCAACCGAGTTGACCCAGTGACCCATTGACCCCATAACATTACCGGTTCGCTCTCCGATCCGGTTTTAAAAACATTATTATTAGATCTTCTACTCCATTGCAGAAAACCAATGTTTAACAACTCGGACTCACGCGCTCACTCGCGCAGCCGAGCCCAGTGACTCTTTGATGTCATAATTATATTTATAAAATAAATAAATTTACATATTAATAAATTACTTTTAAAAAATCATGTAAAACTGGTTTATACTGTGGCATTTTTTTTTTTTTTGGTTTGCAAACTCGCGTACATTTTGATGTTAACAAAATTATAGTTAGAGCTAACTGATATTCCATGAAGAAAACTTCCGTATCACTTTTGATGTTGATGAGGTCCACAGCTAGCTCATAATTGATGAAAAAAACTCGCCTATCACTTTGCTGTTTCTTCTTCTTTTTTTTTTTTTTTTTTTTTTTTGGCTTTGTTATTGTTCACCCTTCACACTACCACAAACGGTTATTCAACACCAGTACCTAACTCCGATTAGACTAAGGGTCTGTTTGATAAAACCACTTAATGCTTAAAAATATTGAATTAAGAGATAATGACTTTTAGTATGTTTGATAACGGAAATTAAAACCTATTAATCTTTTAAGCACTGCTTATTTCCTTAAGAAAAATTTAAGCAGAAAAAGTCAGCATTCATATTTGATTTCCGAAACTAACTCCTTTATTTTATTCATGTTGATTTAACTATAAATATTTACTTTTGAATAATTTATTATTTTATTTTTTTCTTTATTAGCATACCACGTATTTTAAACTTTTTCATCATAATATTGTCAAATAAAATTTAATAAGTTACATCATTTACATATTTTTATAAATCACATTCGTACGATAGGTTTTATATTATTTATATAATTTTATTAATTATATATGAGTTTTATTGTAAAAATTTTTAATTTCTTTTAGATTGAAACAATGGATTTGTTATTCATTTTCAAGAATTTTAATAAATTGTATGAAATTATTATTATTTTTATTTTAATCATTCAATTTAATGTGTTTTATCTTATTTTGTTTCCTTATATTTTCATTAATTATAATTTATATTTGGGTTAATTCCCTATTACTTCCTTTGGTTTTCGAAAGTTATTGGCCGCCCTCTTGTGGTTTAAAAAGCTACGATGAACCCCCCTAAACTTTTCTGAGAGCGGTAACGTTAGAAATTTCTATTATGTTTAACAGTTGAAGTGGTAATTTTGTCATTTTACTTTTATAATTTTTTCTTATCATACTTTAATCAAACAACTAAACCTAACTTATCTCATCTCCCCTTTTCTCTCTCATTTGTCCGCCGCACACTTGCTTCTCCATCTCCATCCCCATCTAGTTTTGTTCAGCGCACGAGGTAGAAGGAAGACAGTAGCGGCGGTTGAGCGACGAGGAAGAAGAAGATAGCACCGATGCATCAGCCAGATCTGGAAGGAGCGACAAAGATTGGCGGTCCGGAGGTTGAGCGGTGGCGGCCAGCGACTATACAGCTGCGGTTACAAGAAGAACACACCACCATCGCCTTCACCGAGATCGAAATCGCACAGACAAGGCAAAATCGTTAAGGTTCAGATCTGGGTTTCTCTTCAGATTTGGATTGATGCGGTTCAGATTTGGATTTCCCCTTTCCCTTCTCTCCTCTCATTCTCTCCCTCTCAGCCTCACTCACCCACTGCAGCCTCCGCATCACTCTCCCATCCCCATCTCCATCAACTATCTCTCCACAGTTTCCATCACCTCTCTCCGCCACCCTCACCTATTTATGGGAAGAAGAAATGGCTCAAGTTTAACGGTTCGATTTGGTTCGAACTATGAGGGATGGGTATAGGTTTGGGTTACGGATTTGTGTTTTCGCACTTTTTTCTGGAAAGAAGCAAGGGCTCAAGTTCGACGGATTTGGAGTCTTCTTTTTATTTTATTTTTTCTTTTGGGATTTATCGAGTTTTTTTTTTTTCCAGGAATGTATGATTTTTGTGTTATTTTTTTTTTCTCCTGGATCCGATGATGGTGGTCAGTTCATGGTGGTTAACTCCTGGATCAGATTCTCCTTTTTCTTTTAAAGTCTGTTGATGAGATGGTTGTGATTTTTTTATGGTTTTTATGGTGGGGGTTGAAGATGATTTTTTGTGGTGGTGATTTGGGTGGCGGCGGGTGGTGGTTGTGGTGTTGATGATGAAGGTAGCAAGATTTTTGGTTTTAACTAAGGAAATTATAAAAGAAACTAATAAGGAAAATGAATAATTAAGGTATACAAGATATAATTTGTAAAAGAAATGGAAAGTAATTTTTGATATTGTAAGATTATGATTTTTACAAAAAAAGGAATAATGGAAAGTAATTTTGATATTTTAAGATTATGAAAAATAGAAAATAATGGAGATCACAAATTATTAAAAGTAATAATAATATATAAAGTAAATTTAATTTTAGCCTGAAAATAAGGAAGAGAAAATTAATTTAAAGAAAGAAAGAAAAAAATTAAATTGATAAATGTTTGAAGGAAAGTAAAAGAGGTAAATATATCATTTGCATTAATGATAAATAAGTTACTTTATTTGCAAGGGTAAATTTGTCATTTTATTAAAAAAGTAGTTGAATTTTTAGTTTGACTGTTAGAACGGATGAAAAACTTAACGGTTACCGCTCTCAGAAAAGTTGAGGGAGTTTCATCGTAGGTTTTTAAACTACAAGGGGGCGGCCAATAACTTTCAAAAACCACAGGGGGTAATAGGGAATTAACCATTTATATTTTATTATAAAATTTGATATTTCGCGTATATAAATAAAAAATATTCAACATAAGGGTAAAATGGTACATTTCAAAAATTTCAGCATTAAGCTCAACATTTTTAGCAAACAAGATCGAGTGATTAAGCATTATGATTCAGAGGTTCAGAAAATATATTTCATCATTAAGACATTAAGTGTTTAATCATTTCAGCATTATCGTTTCAGCATTAAGCATTCAGATATAAACATTAATTTTTATCAAATGGGCCCTAAAACACAGTGTAAACTAACAAAAACACGAATTATTGACATCGAGCTTAGATAACAGGTTTTATAGACAACAAGTTATACTGGGTTTCAGTGTACCCTTTTTTAATAGCACTCTTTAACACCAAGTTTTACAATAACCGGGGTCAACGATTATCGATAAACTTGCGCGAGGATTGGAAAGAAAATAACTTACCCTATAATTTTAGTGTCGCACCTCATTTTCCATTTACCAATTTACTATACATTTTTACTAGTGCAATATCGATGATTTAAAATCTTTTTGTGCAATATCAAGGATTTAAAATCTTTTTTGTTATATTTGGCATGCTTCAATGGAGGAGAACAAATTTTTGTGGTTTTTACGGAGAAAGATAACCATATCTACGTCTGCAGTTATAAAAGGTTTATTTTCTGTTTAAATGTTTGGATCGAATCGTACACCGCAGTGCGATTCATTCTAAACTTTGTTTTTGTATTGGTGCTATTTTATTTTAGTTTCTGAAAGCATGTTTTACCCCCTATTTTTTTCTTTTTTTTTTTTTTAACTATTAGTTTCAAATCTGGACCTCTGGAGTTCACTTAGATCTAAACCATGTTTATAATTTTTTTTGTTTTGTTTTATTTCCTATACTTTTTGGGTACTGAAAGACTAGTTTTTTTAAAAACAGTTTAGCTAGAATCTAGAACCTTGCAATCCAATTATCTAAACCCTTGTATTTTTGTTAGTGCTGTTATATTTCTCATTTTTTAGAGTACTAAATGCATCTTTTATTGTTTTATAAAAACAATTTAGATCAAATTTAGACCATTGTAGTTCGATTCGATCTACACCCTAAATTATTATTTTTATTTTTTGGGTTTTATTTCTCCTTTTTTTAGGGTATATAAGCATTAACGGTTGTTTTATAAATTGTTTAGATTGAATCGGCACCCCTGCAGTCCAATTCGATCTATACATTATTTTTACTTTGGTTGTGTTTCATTTCTCGTTATTGTTAGTGATGCGACGCAAATTGTCTGTTAATGGATACTTCAGAAGGCCCAATGGATGTCTGAAATAGCAAGGCCCTACTCGATGTTAGAACGTCCGAATGAAAGGAAACAAAGGAGGAAACCGGGCTGGATGGCTCGGTCCAACGAGATCGATGAGAGACTCCTACTGGGAAGTATTCCGGTAGATACAGTAAAAGGGTTAGAGAAGAGCGGGGCTTTCCCCCCTGTATAGGCTCCGACGGTCAAGTTAGTGAGGTTGAAGAAGATGAATAGTATTCACAAAGAGCTCAAAATGTAAAAGATTGCGTACCTCTCTAAGTCTGAAGACTTAGTATTTATATCAAGACTCAGATTATGCCCGTTGCAATGTAATGATCAGCATTCCCAACTGCTCCGTCTCTCTGCATATCTAACTGCTCCTGTCATCATAATCTGCCTTATGGCTTTCTTCACGCCATCGTTCTGAGTGATTTCTGCATGCATTCAAAATATATGTCTAATCCTATTATGACTTCTACCTACTGTGTCAGCGCCTTTACTTGTTCCGACCTAACCTCTATGGCTCGGTGGTGATGCCCGTTGAGATGAATATAGGAAAACTTAGTGGGACCGACCTAAGGTTTAAACCGATCTAAGCTTATGTCTTTGGCTCGGCTTTATGGAACTTTCCGACCTAAACTTGGTTTTATACCTTTCAGATATCTTTACCTTTTAACTATTTATCCTTTCTTTTGTTCATTGGGCCTGGCCCAATGAAGGCCTATTGTTATGCACACCAGTTAGGTATTGAGAAAGCATGTTAATTTTTACTTATTTATTATTTTTTTTGGTATTGATTGTGTTACTGGTTGTTTTTTAAAATATGTAGATCGAATCTGTATTCATTAGTTGAGTTTATGTAAATTTTTACTTTTAATATTTACAGGTGTTATTTTGCTAATCACTAATTCTCAGCATATTTGTACTAATTGGTGGTTGGTATTGGTTGAAAACTTGGGAAAGTTTACAACAATATTAATTATTTTTAGCTCTATCGAGTTTTTCGCGGCATATTTGCCCGGTTAAAATGGTAGAGAGGGTGCAGCGGGTGGGAATGAGAACGGGTGCGCCTGAATTTTTTCCCAGACATAGTTTTACTGTCATTCCACAGTCATGATACTAGAGCGGAACACCTCTCTAGCTAAGGAAAATATGAAAGCATATATGGCCGAAAATCCTAAGGCCAAAAAGGGGGATGGGGCGGGGAGAGCAACCTTAAACTAGTGAGAGGAGAATTGTACCCTTAAAGTCCATGAATGAACAAGAAAATCCATCTTTGCGCTTGGGCCAGTGACGCAGCTAGTGAGGTTCTAACCGAGGCGCGTCTATTGCTGGTTGAAAACTATTTCCAAACCCCTTCTTTGGCCTGGCAAGAATTTCTGGAAGGGCTCCCTTCGGGGTAAAGCCCTAAAAAAAAAAAAAAAAAAAAAAAGAACAAGAAAATCCAACGATAAAAGCTTCCTAAAAGTAATCTAAGGCTATTATCCTTGTTGATTTGGATATCCAAATCAATAGGACAATAGCACTAGATGATTTTCCTTCGTATTTTATCATTGGATTCTTAGTTCATTCACAAAATTTTTGGATTCAACTCCTCTTCCTATTATAGCCTTAGGTTGTTGTCAACGCCCCATTCCCCAGTTTGGCATTAGGTTTTTCAGTGATGCTTCCATATTTTCTTAAACTAGAGAGGTACTCTTTCGCTCTGGTCGAATGACTGAAAAATGGTAGAGAATATGAAGGATGACAAAGGTGAAGGTGGTCAATGGCATTTTGACATCAACCTAAGGCCTCTCGAGAGGATGAGTGTTCCTTTCAAAGGTCTCTCGAGAAGATGAGCATACCTCTCAAAGATGCAAAAGAGGGAAAACTGGAGGTAATATGGAAGCGGCTGGACGAAGAGGAAGATGGCGGAAGTAGAAGACGAAGATGAAGATGAAACTCTAGGTAAATGAAGAGGAAGAGTTAAAGAGAAAGCAAAAGACGAATAGGAAGGTTGATATATATAGAATGCTAAAGTTTAATATACATTATTGCATTTTGTACATTATTTTTGATTTGTTGACTATTTTTATTACCTATTTGTTGCACATTTTATTCTTATTTGTGTAATATTTTATCGTTATTTTAATTAGATTAAAATTTGCTATGATTTTTTTTTCCTACTTTAACATTGGTTTTAGAAATAAACATTATTGAAAATTCAGGACCTTTAACACCGGGTCCAGTAGTTTTGAAGACCCGAGATCATTAGCACCACCTATCACTTGTACTGGAAAGACAAAAAGTTGAAACCCAGTGCTAAAAGGGTCAAATAACCGGTGTTGAAGACTCGTATAAATATCTTAAACCCTTTTTCATGTAAAATGGTAACATGCTCTTATCAAGAATCAAGGAATAATTGTTTCCAATTGTTTCTAAGTTACTTAAGATTCATCAACCTCTATATCTGGACCAAGAATCAATTAGGACGTAGGTCTATAGAGTCTTAATTCACGTAATCGTACTTAACTTGTTTCCGAAGAAACTATTCAAGGATACAAGGTAACTTATTCTTATTATAACCTAAGAACAATTTTAATGTTACACAAATTTGACTCGTATGAAGAAAATTTCATCAATTTAACTTTAGACTGGCCATCCCCAAGTGAATCAATCGTAATTTCCAACCACAAATCAATCAGTAATAACATTATGCTTATTATCTATCACTTCAAGTCAAATTATTCAAACTACTTTAAAGAATTCAAGCCCGCCTATCAAGGTCACTTCAAACCTAAACAAGGCAAAGTTGATCTTGTAACTCATACTGGACAAACACATACTAGTAAGGCTTCTTCTCCAAGTTATGCAATACCTATGTCCTTGTTAACACCTACAAGTTCCTATGCGTTCCAAGTCTTAATCCTCTGATACCACAATTGTGACACCCCAATATCTCCACCCCGTATACAAGGGGCTGGCCAACCGGATGCCTACCTGGTTCGCACCAGGACTCAGATGCAGAACAGAACATAAAGAAATCTAATATTTCAAACTATTATTAAAAACGAAATCCTTACAAGTATCACCCTTACGTAGAGTTGATTACAGAGGGCAACTATTCCAACCTCTACTTTCTTGCCAGCTATTATAGTGGTTCAGGTCGTCCTAATACTGATGTTGAGCACAGCCACCCACGTACAACCTATTCGTAACAATTTCATTGAAAATAGAAAACAAAACAAGGAAAATGAATGAGCCTATGCTCAGTGAGGCCGTACCGTTTAACAAATATTTACCGAGTTTCATAATTACCCATGTATGTATGTTCAGATAATCTTAACAGAGAGCATTCATGACACAAATGTAAAACACATAAAGAAGGATACAGCATAGCAGAAAGTCGACACATTTCTAAATGAACTATAAACAACTTTTTAATCAACTCCAGATTCGAAGTAATAACATCGCCAATACAGGATAATGGCCCAGGTATAAAAGCAGCTCGAGACTACTGACCAACGAGAATGACCCAACGACCAAGCCGAAGCTGGCTCGCGAATCATTCCGTACATTGTAAATTCACGACTCAACACAGACTCAGAATAAAATAGAACATGTATACAGATAATCCAGTGTGCAAAGTAGGAACATATTCAAGTGCACAGAGTAGTTCAACATTATACAATTCATATATCATATAAGGATGAACTTCTAACACATGGCATATGCATGATGCAATCTGACATTTAATTAATTACATATTAAAACGGTTCTTCCTTTTCAGTGAGGTAACTCACATTAGTCCGTAGAATCTTGCTTACGAGTATCAACTATCTGCAGTACATAAGTATTGAGGTTTAGACTCTATTCTTTAATTCAAGTAAATTCTGGAATTCTAGAATTTTAAAAGTTCTAGTGTTCAATCCATATATTCATAAGTGTTTTATGAATCATAATATAGTATTTTATAAAAAGGGTTTAAAGGTATAAAAGAAGTTGTAAAGGTTTTAGTTTGATTTTGTAAAACAATCATGTTTTTAGGTTCGGATCAGTTTTACCCACTTTCAAATTGGTTAAAACCGCTCAAAATACTTCCTCAACTCCCAAGATCGGTTTTACCTGCCATTGGATCGGTTAAAACCGATCTAATAAGCAATTCCCAAGATCAGTTATTCCCGCTCCGAAGGTGGTTTTACCCGATTTTCTTGAGAAAATTCTTTTAAAATTACACAAGCCGGTTTTACCCGATCCAAATCCGGTTTTACCCACACTTGGATCGGTTAAAATCGATCGTGCGCAGAAAATCTTTTTTTTTTTTCAAACTTTAGCTTCGGGTTTCTATCAAAATAGCTATAAAACAAGTTTTTCTTCAGTTCTTTTTGTTCAAAATCATTCCTACAACATTCATGCAACATTCCTATCAATCCAAAACACATATTCAACGTTAAAACTTAAAGATTTGGATAAAAAATCCTAATAAAACCAAAAACTTCACTTTTCTACTTTCATGCATCATTTCTCTAAATTACAAGGTGATAGGAAGTTTAAGATTAATACCTTTGTGTTCTTGAGGTTTCCTAGAATGAAAACCATAGCTTGTAATCCAATTCAAGCTCCAAAAAAGTCCTTCTCCTAACTTCCTTTTCCTTCTCCTCTTCTTCCTCTAATCCTTCTTTCTCTCTCTTTCTCTCCATTTTAATTTGATCTTGCTGTGTTATGATTTGCTTGAGGACAAAAAGGAGGCCTATTTATACTCCCAATTCGCCTAGCAGGTCCAAAAGTAGGAGGGCTAGACCCCTAGGGTCGTATCTCTCCTTTGGATAATGAGAAAGCTATTTTTTTTTGACTCAAGGCGCCATTCGGTTTTACTCGCTCTAATGCTGGGTAAAACCAATCTTACTATTTTGTCAGCTTCCTAATGTCACCCTCTCTAATGCTGGGTAAAACCGCTATTCAAGCGGTGATATATTTTTTTCATTGTTCAATCTCTAATGTTGGGAAAAACAGATCCTAGCCCTTTTTCTCTAATTTTAATATATTTTCTAATTTTCTCATTTTCATTTCATAAATTCCAAAATTAAACTAATATATATATATATATATATATTTCAAAACATCCTTAAACACAATATTACACTTAGAAAAACATCATAATACTAAAATAAAAATCAAACATCATGATTTGAAAAATAAGATTTCTTATTCAAAATTTTCAAAGAAAATTATACAACTTATAATCGTGCCTTAAAACATAACTCTATATATAAAATATAAATTATAAAGGTTAAACTAAGACAAAAAATTATGGGGTCTCACAGAAGGGATACGGGAAGGGGTTGGGGGATTTATTTATTTAGGGCAAAATACAAAAACAACTCCGAGGTTTGTCGAAAGAACAAAACAAATCCCCAATGTGTAAAAAGTACAAATTAACCTTTAATACATATATATTCTTTTTTATAGACAACAATACCCTTCGCCTATCTCTCTCCCCTGTTTCTCGATCATTATCTATCATTTGTGATGATCGATAATGTCTAATTTATTTCTTTCATCGATCTTCTTGGTATGGGCAACCAAGGGTGTACCAACCATCACAAATTCAATATTGAATCTTGAATGAAACACCTCACGCACACACACACACACACACACACACCCCTCCCCCACTCATTGTTGCATTCTCAATCAAATCGATGGAACACCCCTCCGCCCCCTCCATCAATTTTTTCTGCATTTTCGATTGAACCACGACACGATTAGATTAAGTCATTTGATGATCACAATTTAAGGCTGAGGTTCACAGGGCAATGTTACTTCGCCACCGCTTTTCTCTGTTTCACAGAAATACTTCGAAATCTACGATTCTGTTCAATAAAATTGTCTTGGGATCGAAATAACATTGTTTGATGAATCTTTGTAAAACATGGTGAGGGAATAAAGGGTAATGGTTAAGGTAAACAAGGAAAGAAGGTGGGTGAATAATATATTTTATTGCAGCTTAAGAAATCTTTTTGTCTAAAAAATTTGGATTTATCTCGGTCAAGTGTTTAATTTGCATTTTTTAAAAATTGGGAGTTTGTTTTGTTCTTTTGACAAACTTCAGGGTTATTTCTTATTTTGGCCATTTATTTATTTGGTTTGGGGGATGTGGGAGCTTGGGGATCGGGAAAGAGAGGAGGGGGGTGGGGGGGGGGGGGGGATAAGAAAGGGGGGCGAGTGGAGGAATAGGGACAATTTTTAGCTTTTTTTTTTAAAAAAAAAATTAAAAAGGGTCAATAGGGTTAAGACCCTAACCGACCCGAAGGAGACCCGAACCGAACCACCCCTTTTGGGAGATAGCCCCAATCAGACCCAAACCGCACAGTTCGGGCCGGGTCGGTCCAGGTAGTGGGATTTGAACAACTTATATATTCACAGGAGAAATATACAAGTCCTATGGCATGAGATGTGATCCCCTAAGCTAACTTTTGATGAAAGTTCAACCCGGATCCTGACATAACGCGCAGTGTTACTAAGGTTGGCCCGGACAGGCAGAGCGGCCAAGCAGCCAAGAATTTAGCGCATTAAGCTTTGCTGTTCCTCTCTGATTGACCTTAAAGATTAGCACACAGCAAGGAGTTTGGAGGCACCAGCTCAATTAAAAGCAACAAATTCAATTCCGGGAAACCAAGAAGTGAATAAAAAATAGATTCTAGTGTAACCACTAACCACGACTTGTGTCTTTTTAGCCGAAATACATTTTGTAGTTACACAAGCCAATATGAGAGAAGCCCAAAAATAACTAACCACAAACCAAGAACTTTCGTCTCCTCATACTTACGCGAATAATTACGAGTTTACGCAGCATACAGCGAAAATTTTCCAAATTTAATGCAGCAATTAAACCATCCAAGCAGCAGCAACGAAGCCGCCAAGGCATAACTGAAAATTTCCAGCCTTGCGTGTTGCAAACCATACTCGCAATCATTCTTTTCCAAAGTCGGCATTATAATGTGCACTTGATTCAAGTTTCTTCGCATCATTCAGTTTCCTAACAGCCTAGAACAAAGGAAAAATTGAACAGTATTAACAACAAACACAAACTGAAGAAATATAAGCAAAATCCATTTGCACCATGTAAACACAGCTAGATGCATTAATCAATCCTAAAGCCGCTGCATAGATGCAACTTTACCTTCATAAAGTCTTCATGAATGACATAATCACGCTCTGCGCGAATTGCTGACATGCCAGCTTCGGTGCAAATATTTCGGAGATCAGCTCCATTGAAACCCTACAATATCACAACTTCATAAGTTCCAATGAAAATCTGACAAATAACACCAAAATTAGCACAAGGTCTTTATTACCTCAGCCAGTTTTATGACAGCTTCATAATCTATCTCACCATGTTTAGCAATTCCGGCTGCATGTATCTTCAAAATCTCTGTCCTCGACTGTTCATTAGGCAGCGGTATCTCGATTTTCCTGTCTAGTCGACCAGGTCGAAGAAGAGCAGGGTCCAAAACATCAGGTCTATTTGTTGCCATAATCATCTTTACCTGCAAGGAAAGCCACAATAAGGAAAATAAGACTTACTATCCACATTAAGCATATGTATGTATTTTATCTCTAATGCACTTCAATTAAGATTGTGAAAACCTTTCCAAGCTGGTCAAACCCATCCAATTGGTTAAGCAACTCCATGAGTGTTCTTTGGATTTCCCGATCAGCACTAGTTCCCTCACTAAAACGGCGTCCACCGATGGCATCAATCTCATCCATAAATATGATGCAGGGCTTCATAGAAAAACAAATTATAAGAACATATGCCAGATAAGGAGTTCCTTACATCAGAGTTTAAGTTTAGAATGCTAGTTATGCATTGAAAAAGTCAGACATGTCTACAGAATTTTAGTGGTTTGAGGATTTACTTGGTGATCACGGGCATATCCAAACATTTCCCTGATCAATCTCGCACTCTCGCCTATGTATTTATCAATAATTGCACTAGAAACAACCTGTCACAAGAAATGCGATCAATAATAGAGATTATGAACTGCTTCACAATCAACACAAGCAAATCACAAATACATAAACAACCATTAAACCTTTATTCCACTACGTTGACAAATGAAAATACATACCTTCAAGAAATTGGCATCTATGTTGCTAGCAATTGCTCGGGCTAGCAGTGTCTTTCCAGTTCCAGGAGGACCATAGAGAAGCACGCCCTAAAAAATTGCAATTACAATTTGAATAATATAAGTTAAATAGGCAACAGCGAAACCTGCTAATTTATGCAACAACTAAGCCTTTGTCCCACTATGTGGGGTCGGCTATATGGATCACATCTTGCCATCGTGTACGGTCATGGCACGTCGATTCATTTATATTCAAATATGACATATCATATTATAAAGATGTTTTCCAATTCCTTTTAGGTCTTCCTCTACCCCTTTTAATATTAATTGCTTCTCTGTTAATTTATGCAAGCTTTACCTTAGGAGGTTTAATGCCAACTCTGAGAAAGAGTTCAGGATTCATCAATGGTAATTCTATAGATTCTCTCAACTCTCGAATCTGGTCTGAAAGCCCACCTACTGCAGAGTAGCTAACATTCCCAGGATCCTCATGAAGCATATTGTATACAACCGGATCAACCTATAATAAAAATCAAACTGTAAGCAATTTTCTTCGTTCTCTATAAAATTATACCTAATAGAAGAAAATTCTATTTAGTTATGAGAATGAGATTCACTTACTTCACGAGGAAGTGCCCGCATAATAGTGAGTGTCGTCATATCAAGGACTACTCTAGTGCCTGCAGTTAGTTTTTCCTTGTCAACTTTACTGCGACAACCCACCACGTACCTTGGGCCGCTACTAGCTTTAACTATCACTGAAAAACCAACACAATGAATTCCCAGAAAGTTGTTAACTTTGCCCACAAAATAAACTAAACCCACAACTATATTGTTAAACAAATAAACAGTCAAATTAAATGCAATGGATTATGAAACAGAGCAAAAGGCTGAATCAGAAGCAATGAAGTTTCTGTTAAAATGTCCACCTTCAATCATAGACATCCCTAACAAAATGCTTCCATACGTAATCCTTTACTTTAAGAAAAGTGCACATAACTTTTTATCACTTGTCAAGTCCCAGCAAAGAGATAAAAAGGCAAGAGATTAAGCCAAAATCCCACATCAACACACCGAAAGCAATAACAAGGAATGCAGGAAGAGTAGTTACATCGTTCATTGTCCAGCGGTCTGAGGACCTCGCCTATGATCTGCCCAACACTTTGAAGCGACTTCAAGTCGTCTTCTGTTTTTGCATATTCCTTTTTTGTCGCACGCAAGTTCTCCCTCACTGCGGTTAGTTGAGTCAAAAAATAGTCGTCAATTGTACATTCATCTTATGTAAAAATAAGTCAAAACCAATCAAAGATCTTCTATGCTGAAGGATAGAGACTAGCACAGGATGGTAAAAGAAACTGAAATAAAAAGATAACATCAATGATTACAAGACATCAAGTAATAAAGCATAAAGGGAATCGATTGTAGAGAGTTGAGCTCAAAAAACCATTACAACATAACGGTATAAAACAATATTTGTTGTGAAGCTACAGAAAGTTTTCCATAAGAAGAATCAATCTCTTCCAGAGCCCAAAAGTAGAAACTTATTAGTGCAGCGGCTATCATTTGGTATTAGGGTAACTTCAGCAGATTAGATTCGTGATTTAGTGCAGATACCAGGAATTACCAAATGTCGATGAAGTCTACATAACATGAAGTCAATTCAGTGCCAAGTCCAGGGTAAATACAATTTAGCCACATTCTCAAATGTAAGCAAATTGGATTTGGCTTCTTTGGTTTAATCAGTTTTATTTGGTCTTAAGTTCACTTAGTCTTTAACCTTTTCAGCTTCACCGATAGGGCACATAAAGGTCTGACCCTGATATCTTCATTCCAGGACTGCTAAACCAACCTCTTGAATGCATGATGCTTTATCCAGAAATGGCACCCCTTACCTTAGCCGGACAGACTTCTAGCTTCGGTTAACGCACAGGCAGCCAAAGAAGTTCTTGACCCCTCTACCTATCTAGGGTGAGCTACATCCATACATAGTCTAATCATTACGCTTCAACCGGGTATTCTGTTCCACCTCTTAGAAAGAAAAGATGGTCATAGCCTCCAAGTTTATCTCCCCTATACATGTATCCAAGTTCACTGTGTTTGAGAATAATGATTTGAGGAGGCAGCAGAAACTTTAAGATTTAATGCAAACCCAGCTCTACTGAGTGAATCTTATCACTACTAGCTATTAAAGGCTTAAATTTGATCCAAGATCCAGATAAGGATTTCAGATTGCAACTTCTGTCCAACTTCAACTCCTTCAATTTCAGGCAAGCAAATACATATGTCAAGTCTTGCTGAGTTAAGAATTATGAATATCCTTCCAGCCATTGAAAGAGTAAGGAAGCACTCTTGCAAGCTGAGGATACTTGGAAGTTTAACAATTTATGTCTGTAGCAGAGCAAAGCATCAAATCAAGTGTGTAAAGATAGTTTAATGGAGACTCACAAACTAGATATGAACAAGTTAGAACCTAATTTACTCGTACCAATTTCAATGGACATTCCAATATATTTGCTATAGTGAATCAAAAAGTTTTTTGGATCCAAGTGTTCAGCAGCTTCTTAATCTAGAGATGAATTTCGCAAAGTTGTCGAAGAATGTTAATACTGAATCTAAAGACTGATCTTCATGAAACTCCATTGGTGGCAATTCTTGGAATGGAGAATCCTCCATTGTATTTCCTACAGTGAATCTATAAGTTTTTCAGACATTCCCAATTGCTCAGCAGCTTCTAAACCTAGAGATGAATTTTGCAAGGTTGTTGATAATGTTAATACTGAATCTAAAGACGGTCCTCTAGAAATCCCCCGTTGGTGGCAATTCTTGGACAAAAAGGACGATATCATGGAACCAGCAGCCCCGAATCAAATTACTAAGAAGTGCAGTTAGATAATTTTGGAAGTAGCCATAGCAGAATTAAAGAATATTGATTAAGAACTTCTAACCAAGTTCAGTGAAAATGTCAAAAGGAGTACTGTCTTCAACTTAAAAACAAATAATAATAATAGTGGGTGATCCAATGATAAGTTCCATTAATATTATGACGGGTTAGATGTCCAGAACTTAGGCCTGCAAGGGAGGAAGTAGGAAATTCAGATGCAACAGATTAAGCTCGTCCATTCTCAAAGCAACAGTCCAATTAAAGCCCTAATCACATTTCTAAGCCAACAATCAAAATTACCAAAAACCAGAAATCAAAAGCACTCTCTAATACAAATTACTTTAGTACCCTTTCCTTTTCCCCACTTTATAAAGAAGTAAAGATGATCATACAAAACCAGAAAACCAGCTAACCCTAAGAAGAAGCGCTGCCAATTTCATGCATCACGGAGTAGGAAACTGTAGGCAACTTAAGTCCAAATCGAAAAATAACAACAACAAAAATGCAACTTCAGAACATAACGGAAAAAAATTCCAGTTTATCCAAAACCAAAACTGACCAATTATGCAAACACACGCAGAAAAGAGAAGAAACTTAATCCTTAATCATTCTCCTAACTCACAGTCGAAGTTTCAGAATTCACGCTACTCTGCAGGCAAACACAACCCCAAAAATCCTATTAACCTAAGAAGGTCTACAGTTATAATACATTCACAATCAAATAAATTATTTATGGGGGAACGAAACGAGCAAGCTGACAATAAATAAAAAACAAACTAGGTTTAAAACATACATCCTCGAACTCGAGACTCTAACTCTTTGTGTTGAAGAAGTTTTTTCCGGTACTCCGCTATTGTCGTACGGCGGCGGACAACGTCTTCGGTTTCCGACATGTGGATCTGCAATATATTCCGGTTTGTTTGAGAAATTTGGCTTCAGTTTCCGGCAGCCGGCAATTTTTAGCACCGATTGCGTTTGGTTATTTAAAGATCATATTATCAAATTAGCCCCTTCTTTTTTTTGGGTAAAATACGAAAACACCACCTATGTTTAATGAATATACAAAATGACCTCTGAAGTTTGGCAAACAAGTTTCAATCAAAGTTCAAAACTAACCTAAGATTTTAAAGGAACGAAAAAAAAAGAAGTAAAAATAGACCCTATAATTTTATACATTCATTTTGAAACATTTAGACTTATTTTGTGTATACATGAAATCTCAATTTGTTTTGTATTTTATCCTAATTTTTAAATGACTTTTCTAGTCCATTATATATGAAATAGATAAAAGTAATCCTTTACATTTATGAAATAATATTTTTGGTGTGCCATTCTATCAAAATTTTGGTTACAAAACTCATGTTTTATTGATGCATTTGTCTTCATTTTTATATTTGACAAAAATTTATATTCGACGGATCAACCATCTGAATGCACGTGTGTCAATATTATATTTATGTGTTTCAAAAGTTTTAATGTAGAATTTATTTCTTATATAATTAACTTTTTTTATTTTCTTAAAAATTTATTTATGTGTATTTTAATATAATATGTCAATTGTTCACACATATAAAAGTGTTAATAACAAATACATGAAAATAATTTGTTAGGGATTTTTTATAATAAATATTCATCTTTAGGACAAAGAGTAATTAGTTTATATTTTGTGTACACTTACGTAATTATTTTTAGTATTATAAATAATTACTTAATGTTTTTCAACAATGATTACATAAAAATTTAATGTTTATATTTCAAAAAGAAAAATGGAAAATGTAATCAATTTTGGGCTTGTTCTTTTGGTTTTGGTTTTGAAAACGATTTTGGTTTCAACAGTAAATCTAATATATTTTAATCATTTTTCATCATTTTCAATATAATTTTTACTATTTAGCATCTATTTTTTACATTTCCAATACACTTTTTACATTATAACTATTTTTCAAAACATGTTTTTAAACTTAATTTTAAACATGAGATAAAGAACAAGTATATTTCAAAAAGAAAAATGGAAAAGAAAGCTAAATAAATAAAGGGAGGCATTAAATGGACCGAAATGGTCAAAGTCCCAAGAATACCAAGAAGTCCAAATTTCATAAATACCCTTAATAAAATCCCTCTTTATCCTCTCTCCTCACCTCTCCTGTTCAGCGCTTTTTCTCTTATCTCCCTCTCCTCTCTCTTCCTCTTTATCTTCAACTGTATTGCTTTCTTCTCCATTCTCCCCTCTCTCCTCTCTCACCCTATTCCTGATTGCTTCTGAAACTCCTCTACTCTTTCTACTTGGGATAGAGATGAGGATGTAGCCACGTTTTTTTTAAGCTCATCTAATGGATGCGTTGATGCAGAAACTGCAGATTTTATGAAGGCATAAGTGATATTTTGGAAGCTGAAAGATGGAGATTGATTTTATAGCTATTATGTTTTTTTGTTCATTTAAAAAAATTCATATAAGTATTGATTTTATGACTTTCAGTACTCTTTTCAAACAATACAAAGTAGTCATAAAATCAATAGAACCTTTATTGTAAAACAGTACAGAGTAATAAAAAAAATAATACAGCTTTTATTGTAAAACAATATAGAATAGTAAAAAATCAAGTCTTTATTGTAAAAGAATTTAGAGTAGTAAAAAATCAATAGTCTTTATTGTAAAAGAATTTAGAATAGTAAAAAAAATAAATATAATTTTTATTGTAAAATGATACAAACTAGTAAAAAAAATAAGTACAATCTTTATTGTAAAATAATACAGAGTAGTCATATTATAAATTAATTATCATGAATTTAAGACTCATCTTTTTTACTACATTGTTTTCCAAAATCTGGACTAAAGTTGAAAAGAAAAAAAAAATTAATTGCCATAAATTTAAGACCCGTCTTTTTTACTACATTATTTTTTAAAAATCTGGATGAATAATAAAAAGAAAAAAATAAAATCACTTACTGAAAGAATGATAAAAGAGGAGAACAAAAAAAAAAAAAAAATTGGAGATGAAGAGATGAGGAATTGGGAGCTGTGGAAGAAGAAAGAGAGAAATAAAAGCAACAAAGAAAAAAGAGAGATGAGAGAGAAGAAAGAAAAGATAAAAAGGAAGTGGGTAAAATGTAAAATCCAAAAGTTGGGCCCTTAACTTGAATAGTGCGTCGGTCATGAACACATTCGGTCCAAAAATTATTTCCCATAAATAAAATGAATGTTACCAGTTTACCCAGTTAATCGAATTGAACACCACTGCCTAGATGTTGAACACCGCTACCTATATGGCCCTGACGGTTACTGCTTTTCTTTTAAAACACAATTAGCGTTATTAAGTTTTCTTTAAGGCCTTGTTTGGAAACGTGATCTAGATCTTATTTTCTTTTTATAATAATTTTTCATCATTTTTAACACATATTTTTACATTTTTAATACACATTTATACATTTATAATAGAACTTTTTGTATTTCCAATACAATTTTAATATATTACAATGATAATTATTACTAATTGAAATTTGTAAAAATAAAAAATATAACAAAACAATAATTTAAAAAAAAAATAATTCTCATTCCCCAAAATAAAGAGAAATGAATGATTAAAAGAAATGAAATTTTGGGATAGAATCCCACCAAACACACACCTTTCATTCTATTCCCATTCTCTACCCCAAACCAGCACACCTCCTTGTAATGCTATCAAGACACTAGTCTTGCAAAACGTTTATTCAGCGGAAAAATGACACTTTAGTCCCTTACGTTTTCTTGTTATATAGTATGTATCTTAACCCAAAATTTATAAATTTTATAAAAATGTCTAGTTCAACCCTCAATTACAAGTAAAGAGGACTAAAACAACCACAGTGATAAACAAAAGAAACCAAATCGCCACAGACAAACAAAATGAACTAAAATTGCCACACGCCTAAACATAAGAGACTAAAAATGTCAAATTTCCTTTATTCAGCTAATGAAAATTACTTATTAGTCCTCATGCTTCATTTATACTTTTAGGACAAAACCATTAGAATAAATAATGTACCAGATACATAACTGATATCTAATACATTGGATAAACAAGAAATGGGGGGCATGGGTGCACGTCCTAACAATTCTAGTGGAAAGTGATTAAAGAGGTTTGCCTTTGATCTCACACAATTCCTACTTTCTAATATGAACTATTGAGATACCTTCAAAAATACATCACTAGTTCTCATATCAGAGAAGGTAAGGGGATAGGAAGGAAGAATTCTGTAACGCCTAATCATTTTCAACATTGCGACTCAAAGCTCATCTTCAGATTCGGTAGAGAGCAACCTTGATAGATACTCCCGTTCCGGATTAAAGATGGGATCAGATTCAGAAGGTGGAAGAATCCGTTTACGCAACAACGTTTCAATTGCTGGTAACTTCCTTTTTCTGCCACCCCTGGGTCTTGATCTAAATTGTTCATCAGCCTCTTCAAAATCTCCCTGAGAACAAAAGCATGTTAAAAATCAAATAATGATCGCATTGTAGGCATGGTAGGAACTGCAAATGATATGGCCTCATACTGTTGAGTAACACTATCAGTTTGGCCAAGCAACTTACTTGAGTAAAAACATGGCAGCCAGATTTTTCATGGTTATCTCGCACATGCTTGAACGAAAATCTCATTCCACAATCTGGAAAACTGCAGACAAATGGCTTAATCTCCAAATGCACAGCTTTAATGTGCTGATTAAGGTTTGACTTCTGCAAATTTATCATAGAACAAATATATCAGAATTTAAAAGAACCAAAGCAAATAAATAACTGGTTTATAATATAATGAAAGAAATAATGGAATTCCTTGATAAAGACAGTTTGTTCACATAAACTAAACGAAGCAAATAATCAAGGAGTTGCCTTTTTATTTAGACTTTGTTAACCAGTCTGAAATAAAACAAACAAAATAACAGTTTAGAGTTTGTCCACATACATTTGAAAATGAGTGAAGGCAGCCATCAAATGTGCATTTTACTCTGGCTTGAGAAAATTCTTCTTCATGTGATCGAAGGTGCCGCTTAATGTTCTTCTTCAGCTGCCTGGACCCACATGTTTCACAGGTAATATATTGGTGACATGAACGGACATGCTCCTGAAGGCATTGCTCATTTGTGAACAACGTCATACAGCCTGGTGCACAACAGAATGCCTCCACCGTATTCAACTTAACTGCAGTAACCAAAAATTCAAGCAAAAGGTTTAAAAAAAACACATCATGCACACCCCCTCTTATCCATATTGATCAATGCAATCCAAACTATGCAAAATTACAATATATATGAGTTCTCCTTCAAAGTGAAATAGATTACCATGGGAGTTATCATGCTTTCGCAACTTGGAGGCAAACCTAAACACCTTTCCACACCCAATTTCAGGGCATATGTACTGCTTTGGACTCTCATTAACACTTGAGGAAATGTCATCATGAAATTCTTTCACATGCCGCTTCATGTTAGCCTCAAGAGTGAATCTCTTGTGACAACTACTAACAGGGCATTCGTATAGCTTCCCTTCATGCTGAAGGAAATGTCTAGTCAAGTGGTCCTTCCTTCGGTAGCTTGAGTGGCAGTCATCAACGAGGCATGTAAAAGGCCTCTGCATCAAACATAAACTTTAAGCAAATGACAAGTACAATAACTAAAAGAATTAGATGAACCCAAATAAAACATAAAAAATGATAAGTTCCTCAAACCTCAGTCAATGGTCGCGTGAGAGAGGCATGCTTGAAGGTCTTCTCAGGAGGTCCCCCTACCTGTTACTAATCCATTCAAGCCACCATGATGCCTCTTGCATTTAGGAGTTCATTATGTGGGATCCAATGCCTCACGCCTAAATATTTAACCCAGAATCGGAAAAAAGCAAATCAGTTTTCAAATTGCTTCTAGAAACAAAGCATAAAAATATAATTTGGCACCATATCATAAGCACATCAAGCAAACAGAAAATTCCACCAAAGCACACTTAAAATTTGGCTACAAATATTTTCAACTATACTATCTTCTTAGCTGGAAAATTTTGAAATATCACCCTGAAAAAGACATTGAGGGATGTCCAGGCAAGGCATTGAAAAGATGCAAATAATCAGTCAGTAAAAATAGAAGAGGCTATAACAAAATCAATTTTAGCCTGCTGAAATAAAATAACAATAATATACTCCATAGAATCACTCCCGCAGTCTACGTTATCGTTTTAAAACACACTGGGAGAGCATTGCACTCATAGTCTAGCTAAATCAATTGGCAATAACAAAATATACATTTTAAAGCACCCAAAAGAACTCATAACAACCTTGGAAATCTATAATCAACAGATCATTTTTCTGATTTTCTTGAATTTGCCTCAGGACGTGGAATTATATCTCAAGCCAATTGAAATATGAATTTATTAAATAAACAGACATGTTAATCAAATCATCACTCAACAAATGAGCCAAGAGAACAAAATAAAAAAAAAATGGATATAAAAGCACACCTCGAGTGCGTGGCTTTGCATATGCTGCCTCAAATAAGCAGGCTTCTTGAAACTAACACCGCACTCTTCGCAGACATTCATCTTTGGCCCAGCTTTTTGTTGCCCATTTTCCTCTTGTTTCCGGCTCAACTCATCCTATCCAATACAGGAAACAAAATTCCATTAGCCCTCTTCCCGCAACTGCAATTCAACGTAAAAATAATAATTAAATAAAATACCTTATGGTGAGATTGCATGTGAGAAGAGAGGAGGGATTTCTTGGAACGACAAATTCCACAGAATTCACAATAATATCTTCTTATGTCTCTGAAAATTACGGGTCTTTCTTCAGACTCATCCATTCCCACCATCCCTTCTGGTGGAAAACAACGTTATTTGTCAGAATCTGCCAATGGTATTCCGCAAGAACCATGAATAGGAGAAGGAAGTGTCGCCTCTACGCCAGCTGACAAAGGACTTTTGTGATCTTAAGATTTTAGGGTTCGCGAACCTTACTGCTTTATAATACGATCGACATCACCAAAGTGGCCCATATTTGTTGAGCAAATGGCCCAAATTCGTTACCGAAATATTAGAACAGAAACCTGCAATGGAGACGCTAATTAAACCTTAGCCCAATTACAAAGTTCTATTTATTACTGTAAAAGTTTTTTCTTTTATACAAGAAATTTAAATAAATAGTTCTTTTAGTTTTTGTTTTTTGAACTAAATAGTTCTTTTAGTTAAAACATATATTTTCTTGTAATGAAATTCGCCTTCAACAACGATTAACATTGCTCACACAACGCGGAGTGAATCTCCCAATAATACAATAATTGGGAGGTAATTAACTAAATAAAATTTCAATGGAGAAAATCTGGTTTCCAATGTCTTAATCAAAATATTGGTCACTCCATCTTATTTCATGAATAAATTGATCTGAATGTTGACCTATTGAAAATGTGTGATTTTTTATTTGTATTAATTTTTAAGAAAGTATATACAGCATATATAAATATTAAAATTAAAATATAGATACGGTAAATGAAAATTATGTACAAAAGATAAAGCATATTAATGAATATTGTTTACGAAAACAGAAAATAGATACCACTTATCAAATTAATATTTAATACAAAGAAATATATTAAATAACCTTATAAATAAGTAAAAATGAAATTTAAAAATATTTAAATCTTCGGTTTGCAACTGGGGGGGGGGGGGGGGGGGGGGGTTTCAAGTGAATCAGGTTGTTGGCAATTTATTTATTTTGTAGAAACAATTTTGAAAAATCCCTTTCACAAATAATTTAGAAACTCATTTGCCTAAGTGTGGGGCATCTAAAGTGATTTGCTAAAACCTAAAAGCAAATAAACAAGAAAGCAAGACACCACAAAATTAAAGTGGTAGATTTCCCTTGAATTCTAATCCACTACCCAAGTTCTACAATTTAAAATTTCCTTAATCCAATCTAAATAACAATTAAAGGGGTGTTTCGAAACCCTTACAATTGTTTAAGATCAAACTCTTCATCTTACAACTTTTTCCCCTTGCCTAATCTAACTTTAGACTACAACTTGTGCTTAATCCAATTTTAGACCAAGATTTCATTGTAATGTGAATTACTTCACGGTGCCAAAAGCAAGATGCCAAGAAAGCTGTCAGACTGAAGATCACAGCCTTACTCAATTCTTTAATAATTCATACAAGATTCAAGGAATTATAACAATTAACCTAACCTAGCAGAATTACAGAATGTGAAGGATAAAGAAATTAGGTGCAGCAAGAAACTTAATAATCTAAGTTTCGAACTATGGTGATGTCTACATTGCCAAATACTTAGTTCAATAAAGGAGTGACTCGAAATTAGGAACACCTAATTCATGAAAATTGTAACAACAATTAAACTAAAAAATCTTTATCTAAATTCGTGGACATGGCCTCCCTTATGTAGGGGTTATAGTCGATTTTCTATCCTAAAACAATGAGGAAAAGAATTGTAAAAACTACAAAAAGTGGAATCTAATCAGAATTGGTAATTCTTTACAATTTCCAAATCCAAAAGAAGCATGAAATTGGGATGTAATTTCAGCTGCTTTATTGTACATTTATGGCCCAATTAACTTTAAAATAAAAGGGAAATTCGGCTTCTTTTTAAGAAGCAAAAACCGTTGAATGGTTTCTTCCAAATTGGAAAGATACTTACAGCTCAAAAAGGAATTCAAGAAGTGAATTCTTTTTGAAAACTAACAAAACTAGATAAAGTAATTACTAAAACTAATTAAGTAATAGAATAAAGAAATAACAAGGAAACATGCACAAATCCTTATCACATTCCAAAACTAATTCCTACACAAGGAAGGAAAATGAGGCGGCCGAAATTGGAAGCCAATGGAGGTGCGCCAGTTTGTGGGCTGCGCACGGCTAGGGTTCGGCCTATGTGTTGTGGATACATGGTTTGTGTAAGTGTTGGAATCTTCGAAAATATTTTGGAACCTTCCAAACAATTCTAGAATCTTCTGAAATCATTTTGAAATGACATGGGGTCATTCTTCTTGATTCTTCAAGTATCATTTTGTTGAGGTCATCCAAAGTTCAACACTTGATTTGAGGGTAAAAGTCAACAAGTGGATAAGAAGTTTCATAGTCGAAAATGGGTTCTCACCAATGTTTTGAAATCGACTCGGACTGGCCGGTCGGACCTGTTCGACCGCGAATTGATGTTGCAGCTTGTCTAATTACATGTTAAAAGCCAAACTTTTAAAAATCGGTCAAAATCGGGACAAACCCGAAAACCTGGTTCAACCGGCTAACTCCGATTTTTCTTTTTTCCCAGTGTTCTCTTCCCTTTTCTCTTCCAGATCTCTTGGATTTTTTATTTTATTTTATTTTCCAGCGATTTTCAAGTAGAAGATTAAAAATTTTACTCATAAATCAACAAATCTCATATCATATCTTGTTGTTTTTGTTAAACATAATATTTTTATTTCAAAATTTTTTTTGAAGAGAAGTTCAGGAAATGTGAAATATATATACATGTATAAAAGAAGAAGAAGAAGAATGTAGAGCCGAGAACTAAGAAGAAGAAGAAGAAGAAGAAGAAAAAAGAATGTAGAATAGAGAACTAAGAAGGAGATGAAGACTCTAGATTGCAGAGAGAATGTGAGGATTGAGGAGTGTGAGGGCGGCGGGGGGGAAAATGAGGGGCTAGTAGGGTTTAGGTTAAATGCTATTTAATATTTATAGTATATCTGATGAACTTACCCATTACTCTTAGTTAATTGACTTTAAAACTATTTTTATTTTTATTTTTTTCTAATTATTATATGTTTATTTCTTTTTGTCTTTTTAATTGAAATAATTTTCAAGCAAAAAATGTTAAAGACTCGTCTTACTATTTTAAAATTTCTTTATTTTAAATTTATAAAATAACATATAGTATTTAAAATTATAATAAATATATTTATGACATCATTATGATGTCACCGGTTCAACCCCGATCTAACTGGTCCGACCCATTGACTCCTAAACACATTACTTTTCTGAGTTAATGACCGGTCCGAGTTTGAAAACATTGGTCTCACAAATCCACTGGAAAGTACTTAGATCTAATGAAGGGGAAATGGGTTGTTAAAAATGGAGTAAAAAGAAGAAATACAACGACAGTATATTTCGAAAGTTGCAAGCTAATAATTTAATTAAAGTCTTGAAGATAATTACATCTCTTGATTTTAATTAATCATTCTTAAGTTATTTTCCAGAAGATTCTAGAAGACTCAGGAAGGATCTTGAAGCTTCTCAGACTGAAAGATAAGATTCACAAGTGGGAACACTTAATTACCTTAAAAGGCGCACGGCTAGGGTTACTAAGGCAAGGGGCAGCTGAATTAGGGTAAGTGTGTGTTTTCATTTTCCTTCCTTGTTTTAGTTTTAGTTAATTTCCTAATTCTATTTTAGTAAGTACTTTAAATTTGAGATTTTTCTTAGAAGAATTCTTGCATGTTTTCTTTAAGAAATAAATAGATTTCCCTAATTTATTTTTAGTAGTTTCTTTGATTTTATTTCTGCTCAAATTCAGATAGCTAGTTTCCATATCCTAGCCAATTCCGAGCCAGCTAAATTAGGTAATTAGTTCCCCTTTGATTTTTGAATATTTACATTCCTTTTCTTGTAGAATTGGATAATCTCTATAATCTATTAATAGAGATGCTCCTCAACCCTATTATTCAGAGAGATATAGATGATACATTGAGATAAATTGTGGACTATATAGTTTAAAGCTTTAAGCTTTTAACCTTCGGGTTTGGGTAATATTCTTTGGGAACTTATAGTTGTTTATTAGTGAACTGGGTAGATTCATTAGTGAACTATTCTTCTTTTAGATTTAGCTTGATTCAAAAGGAATTTTTGAACATCATAATTAAGTTAGGTGTTTGACTTAGTTTGTGAGGTGTTTTTGATACATCAGCCAATTCTTTGTTCATCGGTGAATTCAAGAAGGTGATTTAAATCAAAGACATCAAGCTAATCTCCAACTTAGCGGGTTTTGGGATTTCACACTGCGATTTGATTACAAATCCACATCACGTTTTGATGCTGATTCTCTGCTCGAAGAGCTTTGACATTGCAGTGTGCGGAAAATCACCAAAAACTCCAATTTACGGAGCACAGTTTAACCCCTTGTTCCCCCAACCACTACTTGCATTCGATAGAACAATCAAGGTGTTTTTAAATTATAAACCAAGCAACGAATTGAATCAAAAAGCTAATTAAATTATGCGAAGTGAAGAACCTAATTAACATGCAATTCTAAGAACTAAAGCAAACAAATTAAAGTGATTGACTAAAGTTCAGATGAGAAGAATTCAAAAGTATAGGTAAAACCTTACACCAAATTTAACATATCACTACCCCAAAATTGGAGAGGGGAAGCGGGTTATTTGAGGCTTAGGAGGCTGGTGCCAGGTCTGTGCACCCACCTCTAGTGCTGGTGCCTTCAAAAGAAGGTGCCCGCACTCTCCTCCCTTATAAGGGGTTATTGGAGGCGGGTGCAAGTTGCACCGCCTTCAATAATCTTTCCAATAAATCGTTATTGGAGGCGTGTGCCCGTTACACCCGTCTCCAATATCCCCCCAGTACAAAATTTATTTTTCCTTTCTTCAATTTATGGCTTCAATAGGAATCGAATTCGCACTTGCAGAATCACTTGACTCTTGCACATTAAATTTACCACTAGGCTACATATACTCATGTATATAAAGTTAAAATCGAAAGTATATTTTATATATATATATATATTTTTTTTCTGAAACTTGTTATTTCTATTACCTAGTAATTTATCGCATTTTTTCAAAATTATTTTCAACTTTCAAAATTATCCTAGAGAATTATTTTCAAATCTATTTTTAAGTTTCAACAGTCCAAAACAAAGAGAATTTTCTATATATTATTGATTAAATTTGCAAAAATGCACCCGCCTTCAATAAACACGATTTTAGAGGTGGGTGCAAAGCTTTGGAGGCGGGTGCATGTCTTTTGTTTGCACCCGCCTCCAAAGAGGCACCTCCTTTATTCAATTTTGTACTAGTGTATACCAATGTGTGAATTCTATGATTAAAAAGGTTTTAGAACACCCCTAGTTATAAGTAGGTTGTGGTCGAAAATACAAGTGTAAAAAGAAAACAAAAGAATTAAAATTAGAATCCAATTAGAATTGGAAACCTTACAATCCAAAAACCTAAAGGAACTAGGTTAATGAAAAGAAGAATTTCAGTCACTTAGGGAAGTAGTGCTGGACGAAATTCCTCTTAAAAAGGAATAAAAATACTTCTAAAAACATTAAAAGTAAAATTTGCTTATTTCTTAAAGAAATCATGCAAGAATTTTTTTCAGGAAAATTCCAATTAAGAAATAACTAAAACCAAAACAAGGAAGGAAAATAAAACACACACAAACACACACTGAACCCTAATGGTGGTCTCGCCTAGCAAGGAATACCCTTAGTTGCGTGCCTTTTGATGTTTAAGGCAAGTGTTACCACTTGCGCAGTTTGTCTGTAATTCTGAGAAGCTTCTAGATCCTTTCGAGTTTTCTAGAATCTTCCGGAAGCATTTTAAGGCCTAAAAATCTTTTTAATAAATCAAGAGATTTAATTATCTTTAAGACTTATAAAATTATTTCAAAGGAATGCTTTTAATATTCCTTCTAGAACTCTCCAAAATAAATAACCCTTGGCTGAGCTAGAGGTGAAATTATCTTTTTACCCTTTCCGGCCACTTGTTCTATCTTCGGCTTGTTCTCAGCTTTCATAACCTTTGGAATGCCTCTTGACTTAGCCCATCTAAGGTAACCCTTGTATAATTCTTGTAAACTAGGATTAACTTTCTTTCTAGGCATTGTATGTGAGACCCCATAATTTTTCATCTTAGGTTTACCCTTTCAGTTATATTTTTTTCTTATAAAACTATGTCCTTAAATTTAATTTTATATAGTCGTCACATTATATGACTTCCTTACGAGTTTTAACGTAAGATTTTATTATTCAAATTATAATAATTTCTTTATCAAAATTATCTTTAAGTAGAATTACGATTTTAGGATAATCAAATAGAGTTGAGTTATTTTATTAAAGCCAAGCTTTGAACTATTAGAAAGATTAAATATATTTTATGGATTCTAAAATTTACAAAACTAGCTAAGCGGGTAGAGAAAATAATGCGACTCTTGTCGTATAAGATTCGGTACGACGAAACGTTAGAAATTTATATAGATAGAATTATTATTTAATTATATTTATATACATATAAATATCTCATAATAGGTGGTAATTCAAGCTAAAGTTAGAGATGGCCAAGGTTCCGGTTTGAACCAAAACCGGACCGCCGGTTTTGGAACCGGAACCAGAACCAGAACTGTGGCCCCCAGTTCCAAAACCGGAACAAGACCCGCCTCTGGCGGTTAAGGTTCCGGTTTCTCTTGTCTGAGAATCGAGAATTGGCTGTTCCGGTTCTAATGTGAGAACCATAAAAATAATAATTTTTCATTCCTCTTGCATAGATTTGAACACGCGACCTTTTGCTAAAATTGAAAGACTTTAAAGCAAAGTTGATTAACCACTTCAACTATTTCCTTTTTTTGAACTTCTTTCTTATAATTATAATTATATTATATTTTTAACATATAATATATATAAACTATTTTTAAATATATATTATAATAATATATAAACTAATAGTATACTTTATATATATATTAATATAATATAAATAAGCATTAAATTAAATTAAAATTAATTAATTATTAAATTAAATTAGATCCAACCGCAACTTCCGCAAATGATGAAGATGAATTATATTGAATATTCAAGATGTATTTAATGTATTTATTTTGTAAAAGTTTCAATGCTTCAAAGTTCAAACTTTGATTTCTCACGATTTATAACAAGACATCACTCTCTTGATTTTTTTAAAAATAATATATTGAGGTATTATTCATTTATATATATATATTTTTTCAACGATTTATTTTTGTATCTTTTATTATATAAATCATTTAATTGTTTAAATGTATGTACCATCGCTACAGATTTTATTTTATTTTTGTAATTTTAATTATTTATAAATAACTGAGTTATTAATTGAGTCAAAATAAAATAAGATTTATAATTTAAAATTGTTAAATAAACAAAAAAAATTGTTAAATAAACAAAAAAGATTGGAATCGGAACAGAACCGTGACAGAACCGAAACTGTGACAGACTGGAACCGGAACCGTGACAGAACTGGAACCAGGTGTTCTGGAACCTGCATGGAACCTTCCCCCCAAGGTTCTAGTTCCACTGATTCATGAACCTTAACCGGTGATTTTGGAACCGTAACCGGCGGTTTCGGAACCGTGGCCATCCCTAGCTAAAGTGATAAGCTTGGAAAAAGCTTCGGGAGCAAGTAAAACTAAAGAAGGAAAAATAAATAAATAAATAAAAATAAAATAAAGGAAGCAAAAGACAAAAGTAAAACTTGGTCTTGAAGAAAAAGGGATAAGTTTTGAGAAAACTTGGGTAGCAAGAAAAGAAAACGGCTGAAGGGATGAGTTTTGAAGAAACTCTGGGAGCAAGGA
Source organism: Leptodermis oblonga (assembly GCA_016801395.1). Lineage (NCBI taxonomy): Eukaryota > Viridiplantae > Streptophyta > Magnoliopsida > Gentianales > Rubiaceae > Leptodermis > Leptodermis oblonga. The sequence goes on from CM028760.1 coordinate 19,591,407, forward strand.
AAAAATAAAAAATAAAATAGATAACAATAAAAACAAAATAAAATAAAAGAAAAAGGGGCAGCTGAAGACTTGGTAATCAAGTCTCTCAGCTTGCTCTTATATAGATAGATACTAGACGGTACATCCGTGCAATGCACGGCTTATGCCCAATAAAATATTAATTTGTATCATAATAATAAAAAGTTTAATTGTGCACAGGCTAGCATACAAATAGAACAACGAATATGAGAGCTCGTTTAAATTTATCATCTATTAACTTAATTCAATACATTTTTAGAACAATTGGAGTCTACAAAAAAATATCAAAATCAAGGAAGAAATTTTCCATCCTTAATAATATATGGTTACCGGTACACTACCTTGATCCGACATATTTTTGTTGTTTTTGTATGTAACTTAACATCCTTCCATTAAGGATGTACTTTAGAATTGTGGAAAATTTTGAGGTTGTTGGAAAAAAAAATGATTTTTTTTTTGCATATTTAAACTTACTTCTCTACCTTTTTTAAAAACAAGAAATTAATATAACAAAAGCCTGTAAAAGAAAGGAACAGTCTAGAGAATACATCAAGATTTATAATTTTACATACATGATACATTGTGAACTAATAGGAAAGAGAATTTTAACGCAATAATCCTTCAACTCTTGATAACTAAAAGTTTTCACATAAAAAAATTGCACCAACAACAAAACAATTTAAACAAAACAACAAATTAAAGTAATCAACAAAAAACTTAATGGGAAAAGAAAATTCAAGAAAGGATCTATGTAAATCACATATTATTAGATGTGTAAAATGTCATAATTTTTAATAGTAAAATATAAGAATAAAATTTCTCATTGTGAGAAATTAGTTAACATATCTTGAACAGAATAACTCACTAACCTTGATGCACTTCACAACAATTTAAAAGAGAATTTCAGTGTTGTTTAAGACTGAGAGAACGAAGATGGTTGAGAATATTTCAAAATGCCATTCATAGAATGGATCAAGGAAGGAAAATATACAACTTATTGATTGTAACTAACAGAAGGTGAAAGAAAAACAATAGTTTGTTCATATTTATAATGATAGAAGGTGAAGCAAAGAGGCATACAATATATTATTTCTATTTGTAATAAATAAATGGTGAAACAAAGAAACAAGACTTTTCTTATTCTTTAGGAGTTAAAAACTAATACTCTCAATTATCAATTGAGTAATTAACTTCATGGTGAAAATGTTTAGAAAATGTAAAGTTGTGAATTTAAGATTATAAGTCTAAAAAAGAAAAAAATAAAGTTTTATTTTTATAAAAAAAAATTGTACGGAACTTGAAAGTTGGTCTCATGCCTTTTTTTTAATTTTTTTTAATAAATAAAATCCTTAAATTATATAATTAAAGTTTAAATTTTTGTTGACATGTTGTTGTATATATATAATTTTTGTGAGATGTGCTTTTAATAAATATATAAAAAAGTGGAAGAATAAAAGTGTAATGCTCCTATAAAGGAGTGAAAGAGCCACATGTAAAAATAAATAAATAAAAAATTATTTAATTGAATGGTAGAAAATAAAATAAGTTCACTCAATATTTAACTATTAGATATTAAGCTTATGTGGCATCCACATAAATAGTTAAATTAAAACTCTATTAAACATAAATTAGAAAGATGCTTATTAAATTAAAATTTAATGTGGCAGTCACATGGCACTCTAATATCAAACCTATATTAGTTTATATTATATAGGGTATATATATATATATATATATATATATATAAAAGCTAACAAATTAAACAAGAAGAAAGAAAGTGTCATGGTTTTGGGGTTTAATTGTAATATTAGGAAGTAAAGGGGTTGAGGGCAAATATGGCAAGACGATTAATAGCAATTTGTGAACAGATTAGGGATTAAGTTTTGAATAGTAAATTTTTGATATTTCTCTCTCAAGTCCTCTTCCTATCTCGTTCTTCTTCTTCTGAATTCTCCCTCAATTTCTTCTGATTTCCTCCCCAATTTTAATTCTTTTTACTTTAATCCCAAGTGGGTGACAATTGGTATCAATGGCGGACAAGATCGGTTTCAAGAGTACAGAGCATGTTCGTGGCACCTGTAATTGTTCAATGGCGGAAAAGGAAAAGCTATACGGAAACAATCAAGATGCAGAGTGGATAGTCAGAATGCAGCAATGGGGAGATCGAATGGACGCAAAATTTGCCGAGTTGTCACTCAAGTTGCTGCTTAACCCACAAGGTGAACTTCCTTTTAATGGGGAAAATCTCAAACAATGGCTCAAGAAATGTGATAGATTCTTCAATCTCAAACACATTCATGAAGAACAATGGCTAGAGGTGATTAAACCGTACATGATAGATAGAGCCAAAATTTGGTTTGGATGTTGTCTTGTATTGTGGGGAATCACCGGAGAAAGAGTTTCATGGACAGATTTTTCTGAACAATTAATCTCAAGATTCGGGTACAATGAAGTGGAGGAGACAAAGGGCAGTCATGAAGCAATTGGACAAGATTCGATTCTATCTCCTGCGAATGGACCTGAAGTGGCAGAAATCAATCCCATAATTGACGGCAACGAGGAGGCCGATATGGAAAGAATAACAATTCCCACAGATGTTGTTGATGACAATGAAGGTAATTCTCTCCAACTTCTCAATGATTTAGAAAATAAAATGCATATTGATTCACTTTGATGATGATGATGCTGTGAGTGTGACCTTCAATGATGAAACTGAAGAATTTTTGAAATTGAAAAATGATAGTAGCCAAGAAAATAGGATGAATTGCGATCTGATGGGTTTTAAGTGTGATGTGTGGACTAATGGCAAACAGAAATTGAGTTCCGAAATGAGAGAATACAACCATGATGAAAAGTTTGAGTCGGATGATTCCTTTAATATTGATGAAAATGTGGAAAGCTTTAAGTTGGAAAGTGATAAAAGTCACGAAAATAGTGGATATAATTCTGTGAAACTCACTGGGATACCTAGATTTTATTGTACGGAAGAATTGGAAAACTTCTCATTATGGTAAATCTGTAGTTTGGAATGAAGATGGTGGTAAAGGCAAACAAGGCTCGGAAATAGTCCTAATCAAGAGAACTGTTGTGATGTTGAGAATGGTGTGACTGTTGATATTCAGATCATGCTTATGAAACATGTGAATTTTGATTATGTGATTGAAAATATTGAAGGGACTGGACAGGAATTTGCCAATGTCTTTGAGTTGTTTGGGCATACTGTTAACTGGGAAAATAAAACATTAATCGTGAAGGTGAATGACTGGAAATTTCAGGATGTTGATGTATTTGAGTATAATGATATGCTGAATATGGTGAAAGTGGATATCAGAACTAGATCGTTTTGTTGTGGTGAAATTTCTGAATCCATGCTATCAAAAGTTTTTGGGATATCAATAGTTGAAGATGCAAAATGTAATGCTAAAATTGTTTTTCGAGATCATTGGTCCGTAATACTGAAATATACTGGGTTGTTAAATCGTGGGAAGAAATGGTGACTGCATTTAGAGGAGGTGGAATTTGGTGGTCAGATGATGAGGGTAATTCTGCAGAAATCTGCAGAATTTTAAGTGCTTTTTCTAGGAATTTGCTGCACTCCCCATTGAAACTTGGCTTTTGTCATGAAAAGGACCTTCTTTATTTACTGGAAATTGATAAGACCAAGTATGCTGCTAATGTTATGAAGGAGAAATATCAAAGAAGGAGATGGTGTTGAATTGGTTGAATTCCTATGTATCTGGAAACTTTTGGGATTGGGATAACCCAATTAAACATTTTTGTGCTATTAAGGAAGGAATAAGGGGTTTGACATTTTGGATGGATATACAGACGAGCAAGACCTTCAGAGGGGGTACTAAGTTCGGAGCAGTTAAAACAATGCAGTTTGAAGAGAACATTAGAAGCATCCATCGACTCTTTCTTTGAAGGGATGCAAAAGGAGGATAGAAGACTGTTTGGGATTGTTAAAGACAAAAGAGTAATAGCTGATATTGAGGGGAGGAGGAGTAAAGAAGAAAAGAAGCAACTGAAGGGGATAAAAGATCCTCAAGAATTTTCTGCTAAAGGTTTAAAGAGTCTTAGGACTCGGTTAATTCTCAAATATGGTGGCAAAACAATTCTCAAATCATGGGTGGCAACAGTGACATGTTTTAGAGGAGGCACTAGTTTTAGAGGATGTGTTACTCCAATATCTTTGAACCTTCTCTGGACTGTTATGCTTAAAGAAGAGTTGTATATATCTCCATCAGGTATACCTATCATATTGGATTCTATTCCAAAAGGGTTAGCACCATTTCAAGGCATGACAAACACATTCAAGTGGATAAATGATTTGCAGGAAGTCTTGAGATTTTCAGAACTTGAAGTAATTGCTGAATACTATGAGAAATGTAGTTTTTCCTCCGAAAAGGCAATAGCAAAGTGGGAGAAAGTTCAGCAGGAAATCTTTCCTGCTAGTCAGCTAGCTAGTTTCCAAGATAACTACAAAAAGAGTGAAAGGTCTGCTGCTTACAAAATGATTAGAGCTGGTTTTGCTACTGCTGCAACATATGGCTTACAAGATGTGAAGAAGGGACAAGATATAATGGTAGAAAATTTTGACTACTTTGCTTACAAAAATGGCTTTCATCATGTGGAACTTGCTAGACTGTCTAAAGGGTGGTTAACTGGTTATCTTAGGGGGTGCAATATTTTGCATACAGTAAAGGAAGTGAATGGATGCAAACATATAAAGCTCTTATGGTACTTGGCGTTCCCAGCTCATTTTTCTTTGAAGAAAAAGATTCAGATGGGGACCAACACAACCTTCTCAATTTGAAGATTTTCTTTCTGCAAGTCTTGAGGTCAAGACTTATTTTAGGAGGGATGATTTGTCATAGTTTTGGGGTTTAATTGTAATATTAGGAAGTAAAGGGGTTGAGCTCAAATATGGTAAGACTATTAATAGCAATTTGTGAACTGATTAGGGATTAAGTTTTGAATAGTAAATTTCTGATATTTCTCAATCAAGTCCTTTTCCTCTCTCGTTCTTCTTATGAATTCTCCCTCAACTTCTTCTGATTTCCTCCTCAATTTTAATTCTTTTTACTTTAATCCCAAGTGTGTGACAGAAAGAAAGAGAAGCAGTATGCAACCCGTAAGAAAAGAAAACTAAAAGAGAGAAACAACACTTAGCTGTGAGAAGGAGAGAAAGAAATGGAGCAAAGAGAATAGTGAAAGGAGGAAGAAGAATTGGGAGCAGAAAGAAGGAATAGAACTGAAAAGGAGTCTTGGACTGGAACTGATCCAAGAGGATGAAAGGAGAACTAGAAAATTGGGAGATTTGGAGATTGGAGCTGAAACTGAACCGAGAGAAGGGAATAAAAACACAGAGAACAATAAGGAAACAGAGGAACCAAAATTGAGAGAGAAATGAAGAGCTGAACCAAAAGGAAGAAAGAAGAGAGAGAGAGAAAGGAACAAGAATTGGGAACATAAGCTTGGAGTTTGGAACCGTGGGAATTGAGAATCTGTGGGCTGGAATTGGAACTAGGACTGGAGCTGATGACAGCAACCGAGAGGAAGAAGAAGCAAGGTGGAGTCGACGAAGGACAGAAAAATTAGAAAACTGAAATCCGAGACTTGAATCTTGATTCCACTTTGGTGGATAGGACTTTAGCAATCTCCGGAATACAACGGTAAGCTTAAATTGCTTACAATAATATAAAATCGAATTCCTAATGCCTATAAGTTAAAATATTGAGTTTTAAGTTTTATTAAAAATTAATTCAAATCTTTGATTTTAGATGTTGTAGGAATGTTAGGAATTGGTAGAAATGGTATATGAAGATTGTAGGAATGATTTGGATTAAAAGGAAGTTTTAGCATCGGCTATTACCGATCAAATAGCGGATAAAACCGCTCATGTTTTTTAAAATGGAATTTTTGCGAAATCGAACTAAAGCTTTTATAATTTCGTTTATAATTAACAATTAATTTAAGAATCAGTAAACAATAGTTAAGTTTTATATATTACTGTTAAGATTACATTAAAACCTTGCCTTGATATAATTAAACTTTAAAATCTTAATTCTTATAATTATTTTAATATTTTAAAATGATTTTTTTAAAAAGAAAGTAATTGTTATAGATTAAGTTAGAAATTAAGAAAAGTTAGATAAGTATGAAAAGAGGCTTGGGAATCTTAAGTTTTGAAGATAATATTATGTCAGAATAAAGTCTGAGTCTTGAGACTTGAATTATATGCAGATCGGGTAGATAGTCGTGAGCTATCTACAGACTGAGGTGAGTTTCTCACTGAAAATGGATACGTTTTAATGCAATTAATAAATGAATATGTATTGAACTGAATTGCAATGACATGTTTTACAAAGCTTTCAAAATAATGTGTGAAATATTTTGAATTTGCAAAGTTCAGTCATGTTTCTATATCTGCTTGGATGCATTTGTATTTGTGAACATTCCCATGTGCCTTGTTTGGGTGCTGTAACTTGTGATTGTACATGTGTGAATCTTGATTATATGAGCTTTGTGTACCTTTTGAGATTATTATTTTATGAATGGGACCAGAACTGAACGAATGAATAGGAGAACATGATTGGCGAAAGGAATCATTGTCAGGAATCAATCTGTTATCATGAATAGTTGTCAGGAATCATTGTCAGGAATCAATATGTTATCAGGAATCATTGTCAGGAATCAGTCTGCTATTATGAATTGTTCTCAGGAATCATTGTCAGGAATTAAGCTGTTATCATGAATATGTTGCCAGGAATCTATGTGTCATGAATCTGCTATTATGAATCTATTGCCAGGAATCTATGTGCTTCGTTTGTATACTCGAACTTATAATTGTTCATGTATAAATCTGTTGTCAGGAATCTTTGTCATAAATCTGTGTTAGGAACTTGTGTTAGGAATCTTTATCAATGAATGTCAGAACTACATGAATGCGGAATATATGTATGAATGCCGAGGTGAACTGTTGGTTCGTTCATCGTTCATATAGAACTTTGACGGGTGCCCTTCATCCTCATTATATGTCTGTGATTACTACTTGAGTCAGGATTATTATATGTTAGGATTTGCCTGAATTATATGCATGGGTAATTTATGCAACTCGCGCGGTAAATATTTGCAAAAATGGTGAACTCTCACTGGACATGGGCTCATTTCATTTTCCTGTTTTGTTTTCTGTTTTCTATGAAATTGTTACAATAGGTTGTACCTGGATGACTGTGCTCACTATTGAGATTAGGACGACCTAAACCCCTGTAATAGCTGATTGAAGTTGAAAAGCGAGAAGGTTTTATTAGGTTTTGATTTTGAGAATTTTGTAAAAATATGGCTATGTAAAAATATTAGCATTATTGTAATAAAGTATGGTTGGTTGTTCTGAATGATACTGAGTCCTGGTACGTGCTAGGCAGGCATCCGGTGAAGCCAACCCTTGTATGCGGGGTGGTGAATCAGTGGTATCACATTGTAGCTTGAACATTCCTTCTACGACCATTTCGAAGACTTGAATCAAATCCAAATCTTGGACATGGTGGATACTTGTGTTCAATGGTTGGGATGACCTCATCATGTTTACTTAAGCTTTAAGATCAAAAAACATGACCCTTTAGTAAGCTTTAGAAAACAACCTGACTTACTGATGGAGTGGCTTCGAATATCCTCTTCGATCTAGTCGATGTGAAAATACAGAATTGGCCTCTATGGCGTGTCGTACTCGGGTGCTGCTCTTCTTAGGGTTTGATTCAGCTAGTCTTCTTACAGTTAAGGTTGGGATGCTTGCATAATTCCCTCTGATTTGGAAAGGATTCATCCTCGAATCCAATTTGTTGCAAATGGAAAACCGGACCAAGTTAGAAAGTATAATCAAAAAATCGTAAACATCCTTACTTGGCAATGGCGGTGGTATGTCTAGTTCTCCCTTTCCCTGTTGTTGTCGAGTATCGATGCTTGGAGTTTACCATCGTCCCTCTTCCTTTCAGTTGATTTCATGAACGACCTATTGATGTGAGTTATTCGAAGAAGAGCTCACGGATGCGGAAAGTTGCCAAGGAAAATGAATCGTTGAAGGGCACAATCTTACTTACTCAAAGATTCGAGAATTATAAGCAAAGCATATAGTGAGATAAACTACTTTAGCTATAACTAAGCAAGAATAAACAAATTGAAACCAGCGAAAATTAGGCGAACCAAGAAACCTAATTATCCTATAGTTTCGCTTATGTTATCTTAACATTAAACATGCAAATTACATAAGTGCAAAATAAGAACTCTTAAGCTAAGGATTAACTTTACAAGATATATCAATCTGATTATATTATTTGTTTGTCTTAAGAATTTGGCCACCCCCCCTCCCCCCTTAAATAGGAGGAGTTGTGCACCTTTTACAACTTAAGAAAATAAGAAATTAGAAAACAAAAGAAAGTGGAATCCAACTAGAGTTGGTATTCATACAAGAAAAACAAGTTTCCAAAAAGAACATGAAAACTTGTTGAAAGAATTCTTTCACCTCAAAGAAAGAGGAAAACCAAAATCCTTTTGAAACAAAGAAAGAAAACTAATTCTAGTGCAAACAAGATTCAAGAAGTGAAACCTTTTTGGAAACAACTAAATTAGGAGTTTGTTGGAGTTGTAACAAACTTGTAACAACCTCAACTAGTCCTTAACAAACTAGGAAAAGAATTAGCAAACATGCACAAATCCTAATCCAATTCAAGAACCACAAAACCTAACCCTAATATGAACTATAATTTGGTTATAGGCTTCAGAGTAGTATGGCTAAATTTGATGAAGCAGACTGCTGATGGATTCGGCCTGTGGAATGCGTAGCATGCTTGTGGTAAAAATTTCGAGTAAATCTTCACCAAATAGTTTGGAGCGATCCGGACACAATGAGAAGCTTTCGGAATCCTTCAAAAATGTCGGAAATCAAGAAAATCAAGCTTTTGCAATTCTTCAAGATTTGTAACCAGTAATTCTCCTAATAAACCAAGAAATTAAAAACCTCAAGATTTATCAAGATCCATTTCAAGCAGTTTAAGAAACCTTTCCAGAACTTCAAGAAATTCCTTGAACTTTATTCGGATATGAGCATCGACCGTACGTCTTCATTAATTTTGAAGAGGTGGACCACTGTATCCTTCTGACTAGGTTTGTCCAAGGCTTTGCCTTTTGATGTCTTTTGAGCTTGTGTGCGGCTTGAGAGAACAAGGGCGCGGAGTGAGTCGTCTACTTCTTTCTGCCGTGTTCAAGTAAGTGGCCCAATGATATCAGTTAATGGATCCCTTGGTATGGACTTTGAGTAGCTGTGGATCCCTCTTCCTATGACTGACTTGTGGATGAATTTGTATCGTTGGGGATGCCCTTATCATACCCTCCCGGTTGGGAAGGATTCATCCTCAAATCCAGATTGCTGTTCTTTTACACAGAGATAATTCTGCCACATTAAGGTGTTGCTGATGTCATACCTATCGGGCAAGTGGATTTTGTAGGCATTGTCCCCTATCTTAGCTAGCACCGAAAATGACCCCTTGCCCTGAGGGTCGAGCTTATGCTTCCTAGCTTGAGGGAACCTTTTGTTTCACATATGAACCCATACGAGGTCTCCTAGTTCAAACGTGAGCTTGACTTGATGCTGATTAGCACGTCGGGCATTCTGCTCATTGTGCTTCTCAATGGTGCATCGAACCTTTTCATGTAGATTCTTAATAGCTTCTGCCTTTTTGACTTCATCAAGATTAACATGTTCCTTCTAGGAAGACGAACTAAGTCTAGGTCTGTCAGTGGGTTGAAATCATATGCGACTTCAAATGGTGATAACTGCGCAGTGGAGTGGTGAGTTCGGTTGTAGGCGAACTCGGCGATAGGTAGTAATTCCCCCAATTTTCTTGGATTTTTCCTAATCAAAGACCTTAGAATATTGCTAACCATTCTGTTAGTTACCTTTATCTTGCCGTTGATTTGCTGATGGGCAGTCGTTGAAAAGAGCAACTTGGTGCCTATATTCCTCATAGCGATTTCCAGAAGTAGCTTAAAAGTTTGACGTCACGATCGGAGATTTAGGGTTATCTTAGGGAGTGCGTCGTCTACTTCTTTCTGCAGTGTTTGAGTAAGTGGCCCAATGATATCAATTAATGGATCCCTTTGGTATGAACTTTGAGTAGCTGTGTTCCCTCTTTCCATGACTGACTTGTGGATGAATTTGTATAGTTGGGGGTGCCCTCATCACCTATACTCATTTTTTTTTCTTCTTCCAGAACCTCTCAATGAACCTTTTAGACACTTTCATCTAAAACCTCATAAACTTATCCATACTCCTAAAAAATGATTGCATAGTAGTTAAGAAATATGGAATCATAGTCCTGTATATGCAACAAAACTACATACTCAACACTTAAGTTAGGACAAATTATGCAATAGATGTATGACATTCAATTCTAACATCCTAAAATTGCAGGACATATATACAATTTAAACATCTCTGCCATTTTGTTAAAATCTGACCCTATTTCAAACTAATGGCAGGCATTACACAATAGTTTATAATTTTTCAGGCAGATAATTTGGTTTGTCATATTTAACATCCTTCTGTTGAAAATCAGAATTGCTACATTGGAACACAAGATTCACTATATACATAATTTAGAATTTTAAATCCAATATGCGTACACCAATTAACAATTACGAAAAAACGCTGATTTTGTGCAACGGAGGCTACTCACAAATTTTATAAATTGTTATATCCTAATCATGCTCACAACCTAAAACAAAGAGAATAAAAAGGAATAAGTTTAAAAGCATACCTCATTGAAGAATATTTGAGAAGATAACTCATACTTACTTTACTTTGATTCCCGGATGCACTAAGTTCCCTGATCGAATCGTGGAACCTAGAATCGGCTTGTTAGGCGTCACTCTGTCTAAGACTTTGGAATTCCTACAAAATAAACAAAACAATGTTGCTCGGAGGCATTCCGGCCGATGGGTTAGTCGATGGAAGAGGCTTCACAATTGAAGTAATATCGGTGCTCTCTTTGCACCTTTTACCTTTAGTCCTTTATGAATTTAAGACTAAGATTTTAAGGTACAAATTTCAAGTGCATAAAATATAAGTGTATACCTTATACGTAGATCAATCCTTTAAAAGAACCTTTGTCACGCCCTTTGTGGCATGGATGAAATCAACGTCGTTTTGAGTGAATCTCCCACTTGGCTTGTTGACGCTTATGTTTCACGACTTTAGGAAGGACAAAAAGAGGCTACAAGTATCCCAGAGTGCCCAAGTGTGTCACAATAACTCAAAGTTGGCATTTCACCAAGTGGAAAAAGCTAGAAAACGGCAAAAATAAGGTTTTGAGGCCCTAAACGCTGGAATTTGGCCGAAAGCGTCTGAGGTCATGACATAGGCAAGTGTCTTGTTCCTTGGCCCGTTTCCAATGAAACTAGCCCCTTGAAAACTCAAAATTTTAACTTTTTTTTTTGTTGCCGGTCAACGCATCTGTCAACTCTCCGGCGCCTTTGTCATGTCTTTTAACCTACCTATCATGTCGGTTTGTAACACCTCTTAACATTGCTCAATGCTTTGGTTGAAAATTTATGCTAAGACAAGACCAGGGTAATAATAACCTCACCCCTTGTCCCCCAAGTGTATTCCGCCTACGAATTACTCACTCCCAAGTGTATCACTCGAGATCTGGCTTTACCTGATAATGATTTAGGGTGCGCTTGGTTCGTAGAGGGGAATGAGAATGAAATGGAAATGATAGTAGAGGTAATCATTGTATTGATGTTGTTTGGTTTGTAAAAGGGAATGGCTATCATTACCATTAATGGTGTTTGGTTCACAAATAAAATTTTTAGTAATAAAATTTAATTTAATTATTTTACATTAAAATTTTAATATATTATAAATTTTTATATTTAAATATGTTACAATGATCATTTTTACTAATTAGAATTTTTAAAAATAAAAAATATGCATAAAAAATAATTTTAAAGAAGAATGATTCTCATTCTCCTCAAAATGGAGGGGAATGAATCATTGAAATAAAGTAGGATATGGGGGTGGGGTCCAGGGAATGATTCCCCCAAACCAAACACCCCCTTTCATTTCCATTGCCATTCCCCCCTCCCAAAATTGTGAAACAAGCACCCCCTTATACACTCTTATCTTTTACCACTCAAATAAATCCCTAACTAAAGGTGTCTCTTTAATTGAACAATGTATAGCGCAAGGAAAAAATCACACAAGTAACAAGAATCTTAGGGAAAAAGCAAAAACTTTTCAAAAATAGAGTGTTGGCTCTATTTTGATGTAAAATTTTTCAGAAAAAGATGTTTTGTAGATCAACTCTGATATGAAGTGTGCAAGGAGGAAATTCGGGGATAGACCCTCAATTTCAACAAATTAATGTAATGCATATGCAGAAAAATTCCAATTTGATTTTAAGATCTAATGTCTAGATAGTATTTGCTAAAAGATTAGACACAACAATTTAGGCCATAGAAATCAAGCCAATTCAGATGAATAAAAGCAAAGAAGTAATAGTAGGTCTAAAACAAATTAGGAAACTACCCAAGATGTGATCACCTTCCTAATAGGTAATCAAGAAACTAATTCCCACAATTAATTTAAAATCAATCCAAAAATCAAAGCAAAATCACAAATTATCGGTCAAAATCGAACTAGGGATAAAATCGTAATTTCACAAACAACCTTAATTTTACTTCTAAAAATTGCAATCAAAGCCGTAGGTCACTTTATAATGTTTTCCAAAAGTTTTTCAAAATTTCCAAGTTGATTTACTGCTAGAAAACCGAAAAATCACCACAGGCACTCATGCTAGGAATTTGTATTTAATTTCGCAAAAGGGGTGGCAAAAGTAGCAAACGATCACAGAATTGGACGAAATTCGAAACACAAGTCTATTAACTCACTATGTATCTCAAGAATTTAATAGAAATTGAATCAGATATCAAAACAATAAATGTTAAGTTTATCAGATGTTTCTCGGAACACATGAAACTATTGCAAAAATGCCAAAAAAAAAAGCCGCAAACAAAATCCTGAGTTATTAGCGAAACTGAAAGCGTCACTGAAGATCAGTCGTAAATAAGCACCCTTAGAAAAATCCAAACCCTAATTATTAGCGACGAAAACACTTAGTCACTAGAACCCAAAAACCGTAGCTGAAAAAGAATAAGCTCTATAGAACCCTAGAAGCTTGCTCGATGCAAATTCCTAGATTTTCTTTTGCGATTTCTTTTTCTTTTCTTTTCTGATTTTATTACATTATTTTTCAACTAATTTTCTCCAACTGAAAAATTGAAAATTCAGGTTTCGGGAATTGCAAAATTCAACACATAAACTCAAATTTTATGAACATGCAAAATTTAGCTCGATCGACTGAAATTAGTATGAAGGTAGAATACTCTCTAGCTAACATTAAAGGAAGAGAATAAAATACCTTATGAGATTTGGGTGAGTTATTTCACCGTCTCCCCTAACAATAACTCTGAACGCTTGGCTCTGATACCAAATTTGATGTGAATTACTTCACGGTGCCGAAAGTTGGATGCTAAGAAAGTTGTCAGATGGAAGATCACAACCTTACCTACTCATGACTTCAATAATTCATATATAATTCAAGGAATTATAACAATTAACCTAACCTAGTAGAATAAAAGAATGTGAAGCGATAAAGAAATTATGTGAAGCAAGAAATATAATTATCTAAGCTTTGAACGAAGTGATGTTGACATTGCACCTAGTTCAATAAAAGAGAGACTAGAAATTAGAAACACATAATTCATGAAAATTGTAACAACAATTAAACTCAAAAATCTCTATTTAAATTTGTGGATATGGCCTCCCTCATATAGGGGTTACAACCAATTTTCCTATCCTAAAACAACAAGGAAAAGAATTGTAAAAACCACTAAAAGTAGAATTCAACTAGAATTGGTAATTCCTTACAATTTCCAAATAAAAAAGAAGCATGGAATTGGGATGTATTTTTGGCTTCCCTATTGTATAATCATGGCTGAAATTAACTTAAAATAAAAGGGAAATTCTGCTGCTTTTTAAGAAACAAACCGATGAATGGTATCTTTTAAATTGGAACGATACTTACAACTCAAAAAGAAATTTAAGAAGTGATCCTTTTTTAAAACTAACAAAACTAGCCAAAGTAATTACTAAAACTAATTAAGTAATAGAATAAAGAAAGGATAAGGAAACATGCACAGATCAGATGAAGAGAGGTAGGTTGAATGGTCTTCAAGTGGGGGGTATTTATAGGAGCAAGCAACCCTTGGTTGGTAGGTGAAGAATTCCAATTTTGAATTCCCGTAGGTTGCCACGACGCCACGTGTGTTGGTAGCAACATCAGTCGCGCACTGCTACTGACTTCAGTGCTTGCACGGTTTAATTGCTCACTTCTAGTGCCCTTTTGCGATCCATGAGACATCGTAGCCTTGCGTCGCAGGCAGCTCTGGCCGTCGTTGTTGCTGTTGCACATTGGCTGCTATGCGCGCCTCGACCTATGCGGTCACGCCTGCACACATCTTGGTTGCTAGCCCGCATGTGCGTTGCATGCCTGGCATGGCTGGTCCTCCGTCAGGGTGGCCGTTTCTTTGTATGCTTGCCATTTCTTTGTTTTTGCTCGTTTCTTTTGCACATTTCTTCGTGTGATATCCCGGTGAACATTGTCATGCATTTTCTCACTTAGATAAACTATTACATTCATTCTTGTATTTCTTAATTCATTAATAAAATAATGATTAAGACCAACCAGTATATCAATCTCCCCCTTTTTGATGATGATGAAATAAATATGAAAATTTTGACAATAAATCAAAACAAAGTAAAATTGAGTAACTCCCCCTCAATTTATAATCTCCCCATCCATTCCATTACTTTTTCTACCCCTTTTTGACCTCACAAAAAGGACTTAGCATGTATAATGATTAGCGAATGAGTTTAACATTGAGCTTTGCTCCCAAATTAGAAAATTAATCTTTTGCTAACGGTTTTTTGAAAATATCAGCCAATTGATCCTTAGTTGAAACATATTCTAATTTGATTTCTCTTTTTGAATCAAGTCTCTAATGAAATGAGGTTTAATGTCAATATGCTTGGTTCTCGAGTGTTGGATTGAATTTTTGGAAATGTTGATTGTACTAATATTATCACACATAATTGAAATACAATAAAAGATCAATCCAAAATCAAGTAAAGTATGCTTCATTCCAAATAATTTGTTAACAACATGAAGAAGCGACTTTTGATTTTTGGCCGTAGACAAAGACAACATTAGGTTGTTTCTTACTCAAACCATGACACGACAGTTGCCCAGAAATTGACATATTCCACTTGTGCTCTTTCTATCAACTAAACATCCCCCAAAATCCACACCCATAAAGCCAATTAAATCAAAGGTTTTACACTTAGCATACCACAAACCAAAATCAAGAGTATGTTGTAAGTACCTAAGAATGCTTTTAATGACACATAAGTAAGATTCCTTAGGTGCAACATGAAATCTAGCACATAAACATACGACATGCATAATATCCGGCCTACTATCCGTGTGGTAAAAAAAGCTACCTATCATTCCTCTAAACAATTTTTGATCACCACTTTGTCCTTTTTCATCTTTTAATAGTTTAGAAGAAGTGCACATATGTGTAATAATAATTTACAATTTTCATGCTAAATATCCTTAAAATTTGCTTGGTGTATTTAGATTGATAAATAAAATACCCTTGGAAGTTTGTTTAATTTGAAGTTCCAAAAAGAAATTTAACTTGCCCATCATGCTCTAAAAGTCACTATGCATAATATTAGAAAATTCATCACATAAATCATTCTTAGTAGCACCAAAGATAATATCATCAACATGGATTTAAACAATGAGCAAGTTGCTATGCTCATCAACTTTAATAAACAAAGTAGTGTCAAGTTGTCATCTTTTAAATTTATTAGCAAGGAAGTCTGCTGTCAATCTTTCATACCAAACTCTAGGAGCTTGTTTCAAACCATATAAATGCCTTAAACAGTTTATACATATGATTTGAAAATTAAACATCTTCAAAATCGGGGGTTGTTCCACATAAACTTCTTCATTTAAAAAACTTTTTAAAAATGCATTTATAACATCCATTTGATCAATTTAAAGCCTTTAAAACATGCAAATAGAAGCAACATTCTCATAGACTCAAGTTTAGCTATGGGAGTAAAGGTTTCATCACAATTAATTCATTATTCTTGTCTATAACCTTGTGCAACTAACCTAGCCTTGTTTCTAGTTACTTCTCCTAGTTTATTCAACTTATTTCTATAAATACACTTAGTGCCAATTATAGAATGATTTTTAGGTCTTTCAAATTGTGTCCAAACTTTGTTTCTTTCAAATTGGACTAGCTTATCTTGCATAGCCTGTGAGACCCCGTATATTTTCTCTTTAGTTTAACCTTTATAATTTATATATATTTTTAATACACAAAGTTATATTTTTAAATTTAATTTGGCATGATTATAAGTTGTATAGTTTTCCTTGAGAATTTTGATTAGGAAATCTTATTTTGAAATCATGATGTTTGATTTCTAATTTAAAGTTGTGATGTTTTTCTAAGTGTAAGATTGTGTTTAAAAATATATTAAAATAGATATATTAGTTTAATTTTGGGGATTTATGAAATAAAAGTAAGAAAATTAGAAAATAGAGGAAAAATAAGAAAAAAGGCAAATAGCGATTTTTACCACTATTGGATCAGTTAAAATCGCTCAAACCGCCTTAAAATTGTGAAGAAAAATATCTCACCATCTGAAAAGTGGTTATAACCACACTTGGATAAGTTATTACTGCCATTTACTTGATTGACCAAGGACAGAGTGGTTTTAACCTACATTTGATCGGGTAAACCGATCCAAATATAAAAACATGAATTTTTGCAAAATCAAACTAAAACCCTTAAGAATATACTGATTGAAACACTAATCCCTTTTATGAAATACTAGATTAGGATTCATGAAACAGTTAAGAATATATGAATTGAACACTAGAACTCTTAAAACCCTAGAATTCTGGAGTTTATCTGAATTAAGGAATAAAGTCTAAACCTCAACACTCATGTACTGCAGATTGTTGGATACTCGTGAGCTAGTTCTATGGACCGATTGTAATGTCGGATTGCATCATGTATATGGCATGTGATATGAGTTCATCCGGGTATGCTATGAAAGTTATCATTCTAATTTACTTTGTGTACTGAAGCACGTTATATCTGTGAATGACCTGGTGTGCATACTTTGCACCCTGGATTATCTGTATATCTATTCTGATTTATTCCGAGTCTGTTTTGAGTTATGGATCCACAACTTTATGTGGAATGATTCACGAGCTGGTTTGGGCTTTGTCAATGGATCATTCTCATTGGTCAGTAGTCTTGAGCTACTTCTGAACCTGGGCCATTATCCTACATGAGCGTTGTTGACGATACTACCTGAACTCTGAACCTAGAGTTGATTAAAAGTTGTTCACTGTTCATTTAGAACTGTGATGACTTCCTGCTATACTGAATCCGTATCATTTTGTATGTATTTTCTTTTTGCGTAATGACTTCTCTTTGATAGGATTATCTGAATATACATGCATAGGTAAATATGAAACTCGGTAAGCCTTTGTTAAAACAGTGCTGCCTCATTGAGCATGATCTCATTCTATTAAGTTTAAATAAAATTTTCAGATTCCTAATATGAGGACGAGACTACGCATACTTGTCCTGAGCCAAGGAATTCCATAATAGCTGGCAATTAAGAAAGTTAACTTGGGATAGTTTCCCTTTGTAATTAGCCCTACTTAAGGGTGATACATGTAAGGATTTTTTTTTAATTGTAATAATAGCTTGAAATTTTAGATTTCTATATGTTGTTTTGCATTTGAGTCTTGGTGTGAATCAGGCAGGCATTTGGTTAGCCAACCCCTTGTATGCGGGATGGTGAGACTGGGGTGTCACATAGGCAAAATCCATTTTTCATCACTCTTTTACATTCTCAGGCTCAATTTTTGAAAGAAATGCAACATTGTTTTCAAATTATCTATTTCTAGTTTTAACCCCTTTAGAAGGATCCCAAAATGATTAAATCTTGATGATGATTTCTAATGAACTTCATTTCCTTAGGAAGTGAGTTAGAAGTAAAGGTAGATGGAGTTGGCAAATCAACAACATCTTGTACTGAAACACTTTTCTTAAATTAGTTGGCAAAGTATTGACATGTTCATCATCTTCATTTTGACTTTCATCAAATTCAACACGCATACTTTGTTCATCTTTCATGGTATTTTTATTGAAAACTCTATATGCTTTTCTATGTGAAGAATATCCTAAAAAAATTCATTCATTAGATTTACTATCAAATTTTCCAAGGTGCTCATTTGTTATCAAAATGAAATATTTGCACCCAAAAACTTTGAAGTACTCAAGTTGGGAGTTCTTCCAAACATAAGCTCAAATGGAGTCTTTTCAAAATTGGTCTTAAAAGAACCCTACTCATCACATAGAAATCAGTACTAATCAATTCAGGCCAATAGTATTTTGACAAACTATTTTCACAAAGCCTTGTTCTAGCCATTTCTCGCAAAGTCCTCTTTCTTCTTTCTACTAAAATTGTGAGTGATTCCAAAAGAGTTGCAAAAATTTATAAAATTTTCATTGACAATTTTTGTTCCATTATCACTTCTTAATTTAACAATGCCCAAATTAAACTCATTTTGAATTCTTTTTGCCCAATTTGTAAATTCATGAAAGGTTTCATGCTTATGTGACAAAAATATTATTCAAGTAAATCTAGAACAGTCATCAACAAGTACATATGCATATCCTTTTACCACCTGACTAGCATGTTGGGTAAGGCCAAATAAATCCTTGTGAATTAATTGTAAAAGTTTTGTAGTACTCACATTATTTTTAGTCTTAAAAGAAGATTTCTTATGCTTACCAAATTGACATGCATCATGTAATTTATCTTTTTCATACTTCAATTTAGGCAAACCTCTTAGAAACTCTTTATTTGAAATTTCATTCAAGTAATCCATACTAACATGAGCTAGTCTCCTATGCCATATCCAACCATTATTACAACTAACTGTTAAGCAATGATCACTTAGTTCAAGTAATGTTTCTAAATTCAAAATATACACATTACCATTTTTTACTTGCACTACAAATTACTTTATCATTTAAAGAAGGATCTACCACATAGAAAATATCATTTTTAAAATGAACACCAAGATTTTTCTCACAAATTTGGCTGACAATTAAAATATTAAATTTCAAGTTATCAATAAACAACACATTTTCAAACAAGTTTTGACCATGGGAAGAATTTTACCTATACCGATTATTTTCCCCTTTTTATTATCACCAAAAGTCACTTGTCCACCCTTTGACATTACAATTTAGTGTTTGATCTCCCGTCATGTGTCTTGAACACCCACTATCCATAAACCCCTTGGATAGATTTACAGTTTTCAAGAGTGAATTATGCACCTCCAAGATAAGAAAGAAATGTAATTGGTGTCCCTTTTGGTTTAAGGCCCTTATGAGTTAGTTTTAACTACCCTTTCTTTATGTCGATATGAATCAATTATCTAGCATGACATATAGGTGAAACATGACCAAAAGTACCTCTATAATGACAAGAAAGATGAGAATTTCTTAAGAAAGCAACCCAAGGCTTAAAGGGAGCATGTTTGTTAAAGGTCAAAGTAGAAGAACTAGTGGATTCTTATGCATAAGTGCGATATCCTAGTCCACTCTTATCAATATATGATCTTTGAGAATTAGGTATCATGTCTAAGCTATTTTTACCCTTAGTGAATTTGCTTAATGTTTTACTTAAATCATTAATTCTTTTATTCAAGGAAACATGCTCAATTTTTACATTTTCATGAAACGCATTTTTCTCAAGTTGAACATTTTGAAGTTTTACCTTCATCTTTTCATTTTCTACTTTCTTTTCTTCAACAAGATTAATCAAATTATCATTCTTCTTCTTCAAGTTCATGCATAGCTTAGTACATTTCTTTAGATTCAAAGTGAGAGTTTGAACATAAGCTACAAGATCACATTTTCTCATGCTTAACTCATTTTTAACATCAAGGCAGTCATTATCACTATAAAAGAGACTATGAATACTAACCTCATCATTGAGCCCCATGAAACACATTTGTGCTTCTTCATATCACTTGATGCTTCATTTTTGGAATTGGCTTTATCTTATGTTTCGGTCATAAACATTGGCTTCTTACTTATCTTTTTTGAGCAATCATTCATGAAATGGCCAACTTGTTAGCATTCATAGCATCTAGGTCTATCACTTTTTTTTTCTCAGAAGTTTTCCTTCTTTGAAAATTATTTTTCTTGAAAAATCTTTTGAAATTTTTGGTTAAGAGGTTCATCTAATCAAGGGATAACTCCTCTTCACTATTTTCATTTTCATCTTCACACTCAAATTTTGAAGAGTTGAGAGCAAGATTTTTACTTTAAGAGCTAACTTCATCATGAAATCTTATCTCTTGAATTTTGAACATTGACATAAGCTCTTTAAGAGAGAGAGTCTTCAAGTT
The DNA here is from genome assembly GCA_016801395.1 of Leptodermis oblonga. Taxonomy (NCBI): domain Eukaryota; kingdom Viridiplantae; phylum Streptophyta; class Magnoliopsida; order Gentianales; family Rubiaceae; genus Leptodermis; species Leptodermis oblonga. The sequence continues at coordinate 19,612,067 of CM028760.1, forward strand.
CTTTGGAGTTTCAAGGACTAAAACTCTAGTATTGTATTCTTTAGAAATGCCATGGAGAACCTTTTGATTAATCTAATTTAGAGAGTATTTTACCAAGATCCTCAAAGTCTTTTACATGCCCATTGAATCTACAAAACATCCTATCTATAGTTTCAATTGAATCTATTTTAAAGGCTTCGTACTGAGAGATAAGAATTGATTTCTTATCATCTTTAATACTAGCATTTCCTTCATGGCATTCTTAAAGTTTAGGCCACATGGGTTGTGTATTTTTACAACCTTTGATACTACTATATTCTTGAATGTTTAAAGTATTGTACATAACATTTAGTGCTTTAGCATTCAAGGAAAGGTTTTTCTTGTCATCACCTGTAAGCTTACTTCTTGTTTTATCTCTTGTGATTTCATATTAATTTATGAAAATAATAGGTATAGGACCATCATCCACTATAACCACAAATCATAGTTAATCGAGATAAGGAAGGATTTCACCCGTCCTTCCGTCCACTAAAATTGGTTCCCTTGGTTGGTAGGTGAAGAATTCAAAATTTCAAATTCCTGTAGGTTACCGCAATGCCACGTGCGACTGTCACACCATTAGTCAGTGCTTGCACTGTTTTATTTCTCACTTCCAGTGGCCTTCTACGATATTCCATGCGACATCGCAACCTTGTGTCACAGGTAGCTCTGGTTGTAGCTGTCCGTGTCGCGCATTGGCTGCTATGTGCACCTCAGCTTGTTGTGTCTGTGCGAGTCTTGGCTGCTAGCGAGCATGCGCACCGAGCGCCTGGCGTGGGTGTGCTCGGCTGGTCCCCCCTCAGGGCGCCCGTTTATTCTGCTTATTGTTGTTTCTTCCTTTTTGCTCGTTTCTTTAGCCAGTTTCTTTATGTGATCTTCTGATTAACATTTTTCCGCATTTTTTCAGTATGTCAAAGTCAACTCGTTTGTCAAACTTGCAAACTTTTAACTTATCATAAAATTTTCTTTTCTTAAGTTCAAAGACTTCAATTCTTCATGCAAGCAAAGTATTTCAAGAATGTAAAGATTCACTTTTCATGCATATTCTTGAAAATTAACTAAAAGTCAAGCTTTTTCTGAAGCAATGCATGTTTTCTTAAAACTTGTCAATTTCTTCATGTATTTCACAACTAAGCACATGAGCAAGTTTTAGTCAACATATGCAACATTTGAAATGATTCAAACAATTTCATACATACTGGCAAAGTCAAACTATCGGCTAACACTTTTCAAGTTTAAGCAACTTAGGCTATGAATTTTGAAGATTGCTATTTTTCATGTTTCTATAAAGCCTTTTATCATACAAGCAACTTCAAATACTCAAATAGTTTATGCACGAAAGTTTAAACAATAAAAAACATGCATATTTTGAAAATCAACTACTTGGTCAAACTTTTTCAATTTTAAGCGTACAATCGTTGTTGCAATGTTTTAGCATTTAGCCTTAATTTTCTCATGCAAGCAACTTCAAATCATCAAGTAATCCATGCTTAAAATCTCAAATAAGTTAAAACATGTAAATTTCAAAAGTCAACCACTTGATTATCATTTTTCACATAAAGCAAAAATGCAATAATCCTTGCTAACTTCAAGTACTTTGAAGACATATCAAATGAAGAGTTTTCAACTAATTTTAAAAGCAAGAATTAATTCAACTAAACCAAATGCTAAATAGATTATAATGCATTAATTTTTTTCTCTAAAGCATGGCATTTTAGTATTCTATCACTTAAAGACTCATCAATCATAGACAAATTTCAAATTTTCAATTTCAAGCCACATTTTGCCTAAATCAACTCTTTTTAATTCTTTTTACCTCAAATTTTGTCTTAGCATATTTCAAATACCCTTTCTAAGCACATTAGACCAATTTTTTAGTTCAAAGCATGTAAAGACAAAAAAGTCAAACTTTTAGCTAATTTTCTTTTAAACTCTTACAGTCCTAAGGACTTCCATTAACACATGCTATCCACATTCAAAATGATTTCAAGGATATAAAGTCAACCAATAAGTTCAGTTTATCATTTAAACACAATAAGCATATTTAAATCAAATTATGCATTCTGTATCCATCATTTTAAAATTAAAACATATGATCATCATATATATAACTCACTTTGCATATAATCATAAAGATCATTATAGATAGCAAGATGAGTTAAAGGTGATACATGTTACCTTAAATGAGCATTTATGGCTTATTACCATTCTTGAAGCCAATTTTGTAATTTTTGAATTTTTCTCTATCTGGCTCCAATCAACCATCCTTGCTACTTTTCATGCATGCCTTCATTGAGATTCAGTGCCGTTGCACGAACTTATGAGACCCAGGGCAAAACAACAAAAATAGGCCCCTATATAAATTTTTTTATAACATAGAAAATCATTTATAATTATACTTTTGAGCTTTTCTAGATGCAAAATCATCAATAACAGTATCGATTTCAAGGTTGTCTAAAATATCCTTTCAACACACAAAATCGCTAAGCCATTTAACCTTTCTTGAGACATTGTTGATCTCAAATAGTTTTAAGTTGCAAAATCATCAATCAGTTGAGATGTATTTAGCTCCTCTCCTCAACCTCCTCAGTCCTCCAGGCCCTCCAGCACGGCAGCAGTGCAGTGCAGCACCTGTTTTACAAAAAAATCAGCATAAAAATATAACTATTTAGCATATTTTAAAACTAAAATTCCAAGTCTCCAAACATTGAACTTGAAGAGATTCACTTAATTAATTCAAACAACAAAATAGAAGGAAAAAGAATGGTATGCTGTATGCAGTCAAATAGGAAATTGAACGAACCTTTGCTTGAACAAACGAAGGATTGTTTGAGTTGACAATCTGATTCAGCCTTCAGGAACCAGAAATATATATAGTATGATTTATGAATTATGAGTTTTGATGGAAAAATAAATAAAAAATATTGCTTCAGGCTGCAGAGCTCTCTGTTCTTTCTAATTGAAAACGGTAAAGACGGTAGAGTGAAGTCAGATTGACAATAGGTTTAGGGTTTTACCGTTTTAGTTTTTTTTTTTTTCCCTAATAGGGCTTGCTGGTTAGCCCACCTATATAACCTACTACTAAATTACAATCTAATAGGGCTGGCCCATTTTGCTTTTCTTTTCCTAATAAGGCTTGAGTTGACAATCTGTTTAGCCCAACTATTAAATTATTTATAAACCTACTACTAAATTATAACACACATATATATATTTGGGCCCCTATTTTTCTTAGGCCCAGGACACATGCCCAAATTGTCCCCCTCAATGGGCCGGCCCTGTTGAGATTTAGTCCATAAAGTAGCATCACCAACCTACAAAGGAAATCAAGCACAAGATTTTGGTACCTAAATCTTTTTGGGTCATAGGGAGTTAGCTTTTTCCTTGACTTGCCACAGTTTTATACCCTTTTTCACATTTTTCTTATCAAAGCATGGAAGAAGTGTGACCATTCTACCACAATAATGACATACAATAGGTGCATCATATGAGGGGTATGTCCTAGCATATTTCCAATATGTATATGGCACTCTATCATATTCAAATTCATTATGCCATTTCAAACACATATGGGCATGCAAATGTGTTTTTCCATTGGTAGATGCATAGATATGATTCTTTTTAGTACAAGGCATATAAAATGGCCTAACATCATTTTCCAAGTAATTATGTACATTTGATCTTTTAGGTGCATGCATATGAGCATTCTTCACATTTAAAGCATGTAAATTATTTTTAGGGACATGTGAACTACATTATGAACACAACAGTGATTATGCCTAATTTGAGCATTTTTCCTTCTAGGCATATAAAATGAATCATCACATGCATTCATATGAGAGGTTCCAAAAGCAAAGTCAGCTAATCTATCTTTCTTTTCCACATTTGTCTTTCGGTACTTCTTTGAATGATTCACAAATTTCTTTTTAGCTTTTAATGGACGATAAACTAGTTTAGCACCATTTTTAGAAGAATTAATAAAAATAGAGATGGATGCTTGTGCACATGTTATATCATACCCTAATTCACATATGTCTTTTACTACTATTTTTTTACCCAACAATTCTCTAGATTATTCTTTCCTAAAGTCAAAATTTCAAGCTAAAACCAAGGCCTTCAACTATTTTCTTCAATTCAATTTACTTATTTTCTAGCTTTTCATCGATGAACCTTAGAAGTTCTATCTTGTTCTGTCATATGCATTGCAAAAATTCCATGCTGCTTTTGGTTAACAAAGGCATAACCTTTGTTCTTTTTCATTCTGAAATTAATAGGTAAGTACAGAAAACCATAAGCAAAAGCAGGCTTCTATTCAGCGTGGCCATATTTTCTTCCTTGTCTAACTTTTTGGTTATCCGTTCTGCAATGTTCATCCATGAATTGCAAAAGCATCCTGAGAGTGTATTGATAAGGTATATTCATGATCATGACAGTTATTTTATATTGTTAGACCATTTGATCTTAATCTTTATTTTGATTGATGAATTAAAAAATATATGAATTAATTTAATGGTTAATCTAAGTAATAAAATGAAAAAAATTCATTGGGGGATAACACAAAGAAATGGGTAAAAGAAATGAACAAAAAGAAAAAAAGGGCAAGCAAACAAAGAAACATGTGCCCCAAGGAGACCAGCTGCGCATAGGCGCTCTAGGCGCACATGTGCACTAGAGGCAAATGAGGGTTTGGGTCTGTATCCACATCCGGGTCTGGTTTTGGAGATAAGAAGCAGTTGGGAAGAGGAAGAGGAAGGGGTGCTAATCCCATGCATGAACAAAAAAGGATCGATAAAGAGGCATTGGTCTATGCAAGAAAGTATCGGTGCGTTGCACTCATAAGGGCAGAAAATGAAACGACCGTCATGATCAAGAATATACCATATGAATACACTCCCAGGATGCTTCTGCAATTCATGGATGAACATTGCAGAATGAAGAACCAAAAAAGTAAGACAGAGATCAAGACGTGTCCATGCTGAATAGAACCCTATTACTACTTATGATTTTATGTCTGTACCAATGGATTTCATAACAAAAAATAATAAAGGTTATGCCTTTTTTAACTTCACCGAACCATAAGCTGTGTGGAATTTTTTCAATGCATATAACGGGACGAGATAAAAATTCCAAGGTTCCTCAAAGACAAGAAGAATTGTCCGTTCAAGAATCAATGGAACATAAGCATTGCTGTAGCATTTTGAGAAGTCCATTTTCGAGTGTGTGTCTGATGAATATTTTCCCTCATGCTTTAACCCATAAATGGATGGCTCGGGGAGCACGGTGTAGATTTTTGCTGTGGGATATCGTAGGAAAAATTCTCCCTTCTTTGCATGTCGCTGATGTATTGATCGAGCCCTGTTGTTTACTTGTAGTGTCTTACGTTAGAGAAAATTATCTTATTTAAGTGCAAAATTGGGCCTAGGATGGTTAGAGGTTAATCTTTTTTTAATATACATAAGTGCACAGTTTGGCTTGGCAACTCCACACATAGTATGCAAGTGAGAGGCACATATAGTTTTTTTAAGATAAAAACTGTATGCTAACTAATATTTTACTATTTCTTTTTTGATAAAGAGCCAATAAGGATTGCCGGAACCATGTCCCTTATTCATTCCTCCGAACAGATGCAGAGAAAAAAGAAAAAAAATACAAAACGAAGGGGGCATCGACCAAAACTCGAACACAAAGAGTGATAAAGAGTCTCAATCCATACATATGGAAAAATATCTAGCATATAAAATTACAAATTTCATTATCTCTCGTGGAAGGGTAGAGTGCAGATAATAGGCGGACATCCCTTCTACACTAGCCTTCAACATTTGGGCCTAGTATTTAAGGAGGTTAAATTTTTTGTATAGAAACGTAACTGCAAAATTGGGTTTCACCCAATAATGTACAGAGTATGCATAGGAGAAGAACCTGTAGTTTTTTTAAGATGAAAACTAAATGCAAATTCATATTTCACAATTTTCTGTCTTATGTCTTTTTTATTTTTAAATAATCTATTTATATTTTTATTAATTTCCTGTTTTTTGAATCAAATCAATTTTTTTTTTAAATTTCAAAATTACACAAAAATAAAAGTAAAAATGATTATTTTCCTTGGATTCTTAAAATATTGTACCTTAAATTATAAACTAAATGTCAGATTGTTCTCTACTGGAAATCAGTGAGGCAGTCAAAAAAATAATATTTTTTGGATCCAATATATATTCTTTTCTTTTTTTGAGCAAAAAATTTAATAGATCTAATATCTAAAATGAAACTCAAAGTTATAAAAGTGATAGAACAATATTTAAATATACTTTCATTATCACGTGTAACAACAAGACAATAACTGTGTTCGATGTGTATTCATACTTAAAATATAACCTCAGGCCTCCCAGCGCCAGTCCCAACCCTTGGGCCCCAGGCCTCAGCCAGCGCTCCAACTCCACCACCCAGCGCCCCAACTCCCCCACCCAGTGCCTCATAGCCAGCCCCAACAGCCCCATTTCCTACAACCTCAGCCCCCATGGCCCCTACTCCTATGTGATTGCCACGTTGGTCATAAAATTTTTTTTTACTAGTTTTGAATTTTAGTTTTGAATTTTTTTTTTTGAATGTATCATCATTCAATTAAGAACTAGATATGAATTTATTTTGTTTTAAAACATTTATCACTTTGAATAATGAATATTCAATAAACATTTTATTTTTAAATTTTGAGTAACTTTTCTTAATACTCCCATAAACACATGCAACTCGAAGGAAACACTACTGATTGTTAAAAATAAAGTATTAGAGTATTATTGATAATTTGGAAAAAATTATATAAAAGAACAAAAAAGAGGGAAAATTTAGAAAATATTTGTGTGGGGAAAAATGAACGCCACTCAAAATTTGGGAAAAGGAAAAATTTGCGCCAACACTAAAGAAAAATTTCACTCCACACCTCAAAAGCACTCACAGACAAACTCTCTCTGCTCATTATCTCTCATTGAACTTTCTTCATCTTATTTGATGATTTCGATCGATTGGATCTCTGGCTCGATGCTTCTTCGAGGCTGGGTGCTAAAGCTAGGGTTGCAACACAACTTGAAGATCTTAACAAGATGATTTAGGTTTCATTGATTTTGGGCTCTATTTTTTTCTTTTTCGTCTTTGTTTTTTCACCTTACAAATTGAACCTAGAGTTGATTCAAGTTTTTGATTTTAGGTGTTTGCCTGCAAAGAAGTCTGAGCCTCAGCTGAAAGTAAAGCCAACATCCAAAAATTGAATCAATAAACTCCTGATTATCGCCTACCCTAGCCGCCGCCCCTGCACCAGCCTTCTCGTTTTTGATGACCATGAGGTCTCACAGATCTAATCTCTCTCTGTTTTCTCTCTCGCTTTGTTTGTCTGTGCATTAATGTTTTCACTTCAGATTTGGTTCTTTTTCTTTTCTCCAACAAAACCATAGCTTTTCTTATTACAATTTTAATAGAGCCAAAGCTCTGATCTGCTTTCCGTTTTATGGCAAGATGGAACTAGAACCTATTTTCAAAATTTTGATAGGTTGAGGTTAATTTTTGGTCAAAAAGTTTGAAAATTTCTTTTCTGCTGTTATGAAGTTTTTAGTGTTACATGAATGCAAGTCTTATATTTTATTTTTTCCTTTGGAATAACTGAATCTTTTCTTCTTGACATATACATAGGATTTTTATTTTTAATTTTTTCCTAAAGTGAAGCTTTTTATTTTTCCAAGTGTTGGTCGTCTTTCTCTACTCTGTATTTTGTTGAGTCAGTGGGATTCTTAGTTGCTTTCCAGTTTCTAGTGCTGAATTTTCTTATAGAAAATGAAAGATGCTGGTTCCAGGTTATTTTTTAGTTTTGAACTGGAGATTTTGTTTTGGAAATTGGAGAATTCTGCTATATTTTTTCAGGTAATTAGGCTGCATTTTTGGTGCTGAATCATCCTATGAAATTTAAGAATGCCCAGTAATTTTCCCCCCATTTTTTGGTATAGAACACTTGTAGAAAAAAGGTTTATTATGTTCATTTCTTATTATGGTTATATATATTACCCTTTCTGATTAGTGTTTCCCCATAAATTATTTCTTTAATGGTGTTTGTACCTCTTGTTTTTATTCTCTCAAAGGTGCAGTTTAGGAGTTTACTGAAATAATTTGCAGTTGAGTGTGTATTAAGTCCTGCTCTATTTGTGTTATTTTAAGCTGTAGAAAGAGCTGTATTTTGGAATAGAAATATAGTACAACTTATGTCAAGACTTGTGTATTTGCTTCTTTAATAATGATTTTATGTCCTAAATGCTGGAAAACTGCTAATTGCCCAGAGCTGCGAGTACTTGGGTTGGGCTTCTCCTAGCCACACATTAAAAGTTTACTTGCTAGAGTGTAATTTGGCAATTTATTCTATTGCACTTGTGCATGTTGTTTAGTTTTCTGTTTGTTTGCTTTATTGATTTATTCGGTCTGATTTTTTACATGCAGGATTTGTGGAAAGCTGAACTGAAAGAGTTCAATAGTAAGAATGGATATGATTTGAACAGGAATGAAAACAATAGTCCTATGCTTTTAGATGTTCTTGAAGGATTCTTGAAGTATGAGGTCTGATATTGCTTCTGACTATTCTATGAGAGAAAAAAGAAAATCTAAGAACTATTTATTCAATCAATACTATGTTCTTGCTTATAAATGAAAATCGTCTTTTTTGCAGACAGAAAATCTAGGGATTTAATTATGAATTTACTATTCTAATTTGCATAAATGGATATTATGACCCTGTTAGCAAAGTCTTTATTAGCAGTCAATATTATGTCGGCTTTTTCTATGGTGTAACTAGGTAAGATCTTTAAAAATGGAATGGGTTACAGGTTTACATTAGATGCAATGAGTCTATTAAATGAAAAATTCATGAACTGTTCGAAACTCAATAGGAAGATAATGAGTATTGCAGAACCTGAACTTAGCTGAATTTTAAATGTAGGAAACTACTTATACTGAACTGGTGCGATTATGTTTTTTTTCTTTTATTTTTCTTAAGTATTTACTTATGGTAACTTACTAAAGCAAACATGTCCATATTGTTTGGTATCTGTGGTTTCTTATGTACTCAGTTTCAGGCTTTTAGCTAAAGTTTTCTTATTTTGCAGGATGCAAAAACATTAAAATCATGTTATGAATTATAAAGGGAATGCTGCTCAGAAAATTGGAGGTAAACATTTTTTTAAGATAATTTTTCCTTTGTTTATAGTTCTTTACCTTTGGACTGGAATTTTATTCTTAATTTTTCTCCTTTTCTATGCTTCAGAACATAGGAAAATCGATTGCCTCACCAGATAGCTATTTAAAAGAACTGTGGAGAAAAAAAGTCTTGACAAAGTGATTGATCACCACATGATCAATACGATTTAAAGGTTATGTTGCAAAGTATTTTAGTTCTGGAAATTAGTTATAATTTCTCAATATAAGAACAAGCATGCTTTTATGTGATTGTCTTTCTCCTCTTTATATCTGAAGATTGATTAACATAAAATGGCTTAGCTGTATATACCATTTCAATTTTGATGAAACTAAATAATTGGGTATTGCTTTATTATATAAGCATGAGTCATTTTGCATTGAGTATTGCTTTATTATATAAAGAGGTGTACCTTTCTGTTCAGAGTTAAGCTCTGTTACCTCGCTGGTATATGTTTTTTGTGCTACTGCTTTACTGTTAACTTCCTCCCCAAATGGCATTATATAGTTATAAAGCTTTCGCACATTATGAAGTTTTGGTTATTGCTGATATTGTGATGACAATTTACCTAACTCCCGCATGTGAGATGCACAATTGACGGGTTTATCAGCTTCTAACGGCACACATGGATAGAATGGGTGGAAGTAGTCTATTTTGTTAGTTTAGTGGGTTAAATGGAACACGAAAATAGATAAGTGAGCAAAGGTATACTATTAGAATAGTTAGGTGGCCTATCAAGTTTTTTGCCCTTTATACTTTGTTTTCTTGCTTTGCTTTTGAATATACTTTAGAGTTTGGGTTCATTATTTTTCATCAATTTATCATTGTACTTTATCTTAAAATGGTTGTACGTCATGCTAAACATGCATATTCTTTAATTAGTTTTAATTGTAATGGCTGAGTAAAAATTTGAAGTGTCCTTAGAAGATGCAAAGAGAGGCGATGACTTCTAATTGCTCTAGTATGTTTGTTCTTAATTATGATCATGTAGTTCGAATTGTGTTTTTAAAATTTTATCTATTGGTTGCTTCAGGATTTTGTCAAGAGGCAAGTGACTAGAATCGAATTACTATATTACTTTGGCTAGTTGGAAGAATAATGATCCTTCATTAGCATCCAAGGCTACACATGGAGGTTGGGTTTGTTTGTGCTCTGTTTGAATTTTAGTAGTTTGCCATTGAGATGGGATATTGTGGAACCAATTTCTAATTTGTATTATCTATTATTGATAGTTGATCTGAACGTATGGAGTGCGATGTGTATGGGTTTGTAACGTAGTTGATTGTGGAAATTGTATAAAGTGCAATGTGTATGAGTTTGAATATATAAAGGCTATTGAGTTACTTTACCATATTTTCATTTCCAACATTAGTATTGACCACAAATTTGGTCATTCAATTTTTTGTACTGGCGGCTACTATTGTGCATTGCATTGATGGCTAAAATAGGTGACTGCAACTTTGGTCACCAAAATGAGATGATAAGCTTTAAATGGTGACCGTAGTTTTGGCTGATAAATTCGTCACAAAATATTGATTTTTGATGATGAGAAAATCTGGTCATTAATTTATTCTGGTGACCAATTTTTGTGGTCACCAAACCTCACCAACGATGTTAACAACATAACGGAGTACTTTTGGTGACTATGATAGTGACCACATATTTGGTTACCAATAATATGGGTGACCAACTTTTTTGGTCAATAAATCGGTCACCAAACAGACCAATTTGGGGACCAAATTTAGATTTTTGGTGACCATCTTGGTGACCACTTTACTGGTCACTAAATTAGTGACCGAAAGGTTTTGGTCACCAATGGATACTTTTTTGTGACCAAATTTAAATCGGCGTCACCAATACCTTTAGTGATGGGGCAACGGTGACCACGATTTTCTGGTCAACGAAAATCTTTGGTGACCGAATTTCAGTCTTTGGTGACCATATTGCTGTTGTCACCAAAAGCCATTTTTCTTATAGTGCAAGCACCACATAGGCCTCCTTCACTGAAGGAGCCCTTTATCTCCCCAGATGGATCAGGGGACTTATCTCTATGGATAATTGCATAGTCCAAACCTTAGATTGGTCAGAGTGTAAACTTTGCTATCTTTTCAGTATTGCATTTTCAAATGGGGTAAGGTCATTATGTCTCCCTCATTTCTTTGTACTATGCTTTTTTCATTAATTAATAAAGGGTCACCATGCCCCCAGCCATTTAATCGACTGTTCACCTTAAAAAAAATTATACATAAAAAATATTTTGGATATATATATATATATTCCCAAATGGACTTTTAAAATCCAAAATAAAATTTACATTTAGAATAATCATAAAATAATCTAAACTTTTAATTGAACTAAAACACCCATGGTAATTTAGAATACTAATTTATACTTAAAATCTATAAAATTTGTATAATAAAAGTTTTAGTGACAAACTAACCTAGCCAAAGTCAAATCCTCTCCTTTTCTTATTCTCTAATTTTCCCACTTTCGTTCAGCGAGATGGCCGATCACTATGGCTTCAGAACCCTTCCTGAACCCCGAAGCCCCAGAATACTTACCTTTATCACTCACTTATTCGCTAAACATTCTACATTTTGCCTTTCAATCATTCCACCCCCATTTGTGATGCGCTCGATTCAATGTTTTCATTCCTTCCTTCTCCTATTCCCGCCCTTGCTGCTAGGGCCACCACAACAGCTACAAACGTCTTTTCTGCTTATGATTTTCTCTACTTATCGATTGATTTGTACGAAAAAGAACAAAGGTTATGCCTTTGTTAACTTCACAAACCGAAAGAGGCGTGGAATTTTTTTGACGCATATGACGGGACTAGATGGAACTTCCAAGGTTCCTTGAAGACAAAAAGAATTGTCCGTACAAGAATCAAGGGTAAAGAATCATTACTAGAGCATTTTGAGAAGTCAAATTTTGAGTGTGAAACTGATGAATATCTTCCCTTGTAGATTTCAATTTTTGAGCCACCGAAAGATGGCTAGGGAGCACGGTTTAGATTTCTATTGTGGGATATCATAGGGGAAATCCTCTCTTCTTCGGTGCCGCTGATGGCTTGATCGAGTTCTGTTGTTCACTTGTAGTGCATTAGGTTAGAACAAATTATTATAGTTAAGTGCACAATTCAGCCTGTGATTGTTGAAGGTCAGTTTTTTTAATTTACATAAGTGCACAATTTGGCTTTGGCCCAACTCCGCACACAGTATGCACGTGAGAAGCATGTATAGGTTTTTAAATAGGAAAACTGCATGCTAATTAATATTTGATGTTTTTTTAAATTTATAAATAGCCCATAAGGCCATTGTTCGTGTAAGAAACAAGGGCAAAGAAGCATTGCTAGAGCATTTTGAGAAGTCAATTTTTGATTGTGAATCTGACGAACATCTTCTCTTGTGCTCCAACCCACCAAGAGATGTCTCAAGGAGCACGGTGTCAAATTCTATTGTGGGATATCGTAGGGAAATTCTCTTTTCTTTCCACGCCACTGATGCATTGATCGAGTTCTATTTTTCATTTGTAGTGTATTAGGTTAGAAAAAATATTTAGGTGCACAATTGGGCCTGAGATTTTTGGAGGTTAGTTTTTTGTTTTTTAATAATACAAAAGTGCACAATTTGTCTTGGCCCAACTCTTCACATAGTATGCATGTGAGAAGCACGTATGTGTTTTTAAAGATGAATACTGCATGCTAATTATAATATTTTACTAATATTTTTTATAAATAGCCAATAAGTAGGGGTGTCAAATGGGCGGGTTGGGCGGGTATTAAATGGGTGTTAAGTTAATGGGTAATAGGTACCCATTGCCCATTCAATTAATGGTCTTAACTCAAATGGGTAATGGGTAGTTATGGATACCCATGGGTACCCATAATACCCATTATACAAAAATATAAGGCATATTTAATAATTTTTTAATAAATTTTAAAAAAAAAATTTTAATTTCATTTTAATTTTTTTTAACGCGAATTTTAATATTTTGAATCTATTCTAAAATTTGAAATATTAAATTTTGTATACTTTTATATTTAATCATATGTAAATTTTTTTCCCAAACACAATTTTTAATTTTTTTATATTTATATAAACCCGTGCATGCCTCGATCCAAGACCCGAAATTGGGCCCGGGCCGAAACTGAACCCGAGGCCCGAAACTGGGCCCGGGCCGAAACTGGACCCGAGGCCCGAAATTGGGCCTAGGCCAAAAATGGCCCCGGCCCGAAATTAGACCCGAGGCCCGAAACTGGGCCCGGACATTTTTTGGCCCGGCCCGTAATTGGACCCGAGGCCCGAAGTGGGCCCGGCCCGAAACTGGACCCGAGGCCCGAAACTAGGCCCGGCCAAAAATCGGTCCAGAACTGGGCCAGAACTGAACCGGCCCAGCCCTAAACCCGAACCTAAGCCCGAACGAATTTTGAATTAGTATTTAAGTGGGTAATTTAAAAATATTATAAAATAATAAATGGGAGAAAAAAACGTAAAGTAATTGTAGAACACAAAAAATAAATAAATAAAAAAGTTTGAAGAAAAAAATAAAATGGACCCACTAAAATAAGTGAATTGTTGAGTTTTTGTTTATACTTTTAAGGGTAGTTTTGAATGGGTATTTTTGATACCCATGATGGGTGGGTTTTAGGGTACCCAATGGGCTACCCTAAACCCGCCCATTACATATTTAACCCAAGCCCACCCAACCCATTACTATTTTAAGTGGGTTTTATTTGGTTAATACCCAATGAATTTGGGCGGTTTTTGGGTTAGTGGGTTTTTTTGCCACCCCTACTAATAAGGCATACAGACGCAGACGCAAAGAAAAAAAAATACAAAATGAAGGGGGCATAGATTGTAACCCCACCGCAAAAGAATGATAAAAAGCCAGATGTTAAAAGCATTTAGCATATGAAATTACCTCCTCAAAGTGAAATCCTCTCATTCTCCAATTCTCTGATTCTCCAACTCTCCTCCGGCGGGATGCCCAATCACTATGGCATATGAACCCTTCCTAAACCCCGTAGACAGAGAATACTTACCCTTATCACTCACTTCTTTCCTTAACATTTTCCATTTAGCCTTTCCGATTATTCCACCCCTATTCATGGCACCCTCGTTTAAATGTTTTCATTCCTTCCTCCTCCCTCTCCCACCCTAGCCGCTACCACCACCGCTACAATCGTCTTTTCTGCTTCTATAAATGGTGGCTTTACCTTTTGTGATGAGGGAGCAAAGGGAGCCAGTTAACATTCCTCCAAGGTTAGCAATAACCGTCGAGAGGAATAATGCTGGAGTCGTAGTTCTAAAGCACCGAGTGATCTAGGCTTTTGAGGAAGGAGGAAAATGAGGGTTTGGGTCTGGATCCAGATCTGGGTCATGTTTTTGGGGAGAGAAATGGTTGGTTACAGGAGGATAATAATCATATGCATGAACACCAAAGGATCATAAAATGAGCACTGTCCTATGCAAGAAAGTATTAGTGTGTTGTGTCAGGATTTGTCAGATCAGATTGGGAAAAAAGAAGAACAAACAAAGAAAAAGAGGAAGAGCCAAACTTAGGATTTCAATGTAACAAATAAACCATACAATTCCCGATTAGGGCGAAGGAGAGAGTATATAGAAATACAAACTAGTCTACCCTAATCCAATAAGGTAACTAAAACTACTACTAAACCTATTACTACTATAAACCTATTATTACTATAAACCTAGTACTACTATATATCTAACATCCCCTCTCAAACTCACGATGAATCGATAGATATCAACGAGACTTTGTTAGTCAGAAAGCAAAACCAGAAAACACAAATGCGGCTGTCGAAAACCTTCGCCACGCCGCCTGAAACAATAACCAAGAGAAGTCTCTACCCCGACTGATGAAAACCTCCACCACGCCATCCAAAGAAACCCTAATCAAAACGAAACCCAAATTCGAAACCCCAATCGCGATTGCCAAAAACCTCCAACATGCCGGCCAAAGCAAATCACATCTTCAAACAACAAAACGAACCTTTCAATGTATCCAAAACATATAGTCCCCTAGCCTATGACTGATCCCAATCAGTATTCTGGATTTTACCTCCTGTTGAGCCAAATGAAAGCAAACCTTTGTTAAGAAGGGCTGTTAAAGCATGGGGCTGGGAGGCTAGAAATTTTTGAAATTGCTGAAATTGCCCTACAAGGTCAACTACAGTAGGAGTAGATGCATTTCCACTATCAATTTATCCAAGAGGAGTAGCAGCTGCACCATTTCATGTGGGGGACGGGGATAAAGTTCTGTTGTGATATATTCAACAACTTAGGACATTGAGCCTTTTGATGACCTTTCTGCCTGCAAAACTGACATTTATCTTGACCACTTTTTTGATTATTAGAGGACAGTGTAGGAAGGGTAGCAAAAATAGATGGAGGAGTAGAAGGAATTCCTTTTCCAACATACCCCTTCTCAAATTATGTTTTCAGATTAATTTCTTCAACCAACAATTCATTAAACGCTGAGTCAACTGTAGGGAGAGAAGTGCAATGTAGAGTCATTTCCCGCAGTCCCTTAAAGTCATCATGAAGAGCCATAAACAATTGAACTAAATGTTGCTTCTCTCTACGAGCAAGATAGGGTTCAAGAACACTAAGCTCCTCAGATTCAGTTAGAGCCAACTGATCCCACAAAATTTTCAAAGTATCATAAAATTATTGGATACTTATATTGCTTTGCTGAAGAGAACAAATATCGTTTTCCAACTTATACTATGTAGAAAAATTAGACTGCATATGCAATCTCGCTAAGTGATCGCAAACAGCTTTCGCTGTGCCATATTTTGGTAATTGAATTCGAATGGATTGAATATCAGAATTATTAATTCAACTTATAATTTTTGAATTGTGGGCATCCCAATTCTCCAAGTTCTCAGCACAGTTACCATCTTTTAAACCTGTTGGCTTAACCAAAGTTCCAGAAACATAACCCCACATTCTCTTTCCCTTCAAGAAATTCATCAACACAGCTCCAATAGGAATAGTTTTTACCATTCAATTGTACACTAATGACTTGACGAGAATCATCTTTTTCCAAAAGCCATGGAAACAAACTAATAAACCATTTTCAACACAAAAGATGGCAAAGAGTAATAGAATCCAGAAGGAAGAAAGAACAGAAAATACCCAATTACGACCATCGGTGATGACTTCAAATTAAAATCCAAAGACACAAATTGCTTCCTTGGTTCTCACATGCAAGAAAAAATTAAAAAAAAACTCAATCTAGACATGATTACATTAAATCCAATCACTAGATGAGTAGGAAATCAACAAACACCCATTTTCGACAGCTAAATCAGCATAACAACTATTTTTTTCACAAATTTGGATAAAGCCAATTCCACTAGGCCCACAAACTTATAAACAAACCAATTTTGATCAATAGCTAAAGCTTCTATGATTTGAGCATAGATAGCCGCCTCTCAAAGAAAACACAAGAGCTAAAAGACCTTTAGCTCGATACCATGTTAGGATTTGTCATATCAAATTGGGAAAGAAGAAGAACAAATAGAGAAAAATAGGAAGAACTAAACCTAGGATTTCAAAAGAACAAATAAACCATACAAAACCCAATTTGGGCAAGAACAAACAGAGAAAAATAGGAAGAACTAAACCTAGGATTTCAAAAGAACAAATAAACCATACAATACCCAATTTGGGCAAAGGAGAGTATTTATAGAAATACAAACTAGTCTACCCTAATCTAATAAGAAAAATAAAACTATTACTAAACCTATTACTACCATAAACCTATTATTACTTTAAACCTATTACAACTATATATCAAACATGTTGAAATCAAAAGGGCAAAAAATGAAACGAAAGTCACGATTAAGAATATACCCTTTGAATATACTCCAAGGATGCTTTTTGAATTCATAAATGAACATTGTAGAATAGAGAACCAAAAAGTTAGACAGGGAAGAAGATGTGGCCATGCTGAACAGAAGCCTATTTCCGCGTATGATTTTCTATACTTACCAATGAATTTCATAATGAAAAAGAACAAAGGTTAAAGGTTATGCCTTTGTTAACTTCACCGAACTAGAAACTGCATGGAATTTATTTGATGCATATAACCGGACAAGATGAAAATTCCAAGATTTCTCAACTACAAGAAGAATTTTTTGTGCAACAATCCATGCAACAGAGACATTGGTGGAGCATTTTAAGAAGTCCATTGTCGAGTGTGTATCTGATGAATATCTTTCCTTGTGCTTCAACAAACCAAGAGATGGCTTGGGGAGCACAGCGTAGATTTTTGTTGTGGGATTTCATAGGGAAAATTCTCCATTCTTTGTTCCTGAAGAAATTGCTTCTTTCAAGTGATTGTAGGGGAAACAATCACCGGTACTCAGCAAACTTTTCCCCTACAATCGCTTGCCGGAAGCGATTTTACCAGGAACAATAGCCGTCCTGCGGCGATTGTTCCCAGAAAAATTGCTTCTTTCAAGCGATTTTACCACCAGAAAATCGCCTGGCCTAGGCGAATGTCAGGGAACAAGTGCCTCGTCCAGGCAATTTTCCAGGGGAAATTCACCTATTCCTGGCGATTTTCCTGGGAAATTCACCAATTCTTGGCGATTTTCTTGGGGAATTTCGCCTAGACCAGGCGATTTTCAGTGTAAGTGTTTTTTTTTTCGTTTACTTTTGAACTTTTTATATATCCCTTGCAACCATTTAATTACAGATAGGAGATAGATATAAAGGTATTAGGAATACATTCCGTAGGAGGAAAACAAAATCTAAATTCGGAGAGAGTAGTATTTCGGATAAATCCGGGGAGACTAGTATTCCGGATGCGGAAAATGCCCCTCGTGTTCCGGCAACGGCGTCTGAGCGTTCGAGGAATGTCGTAGCACGATCGCGAACATCTTCCGCGACTGGGAATGACAATGTTCTCATTACGGAACACTCAGTCGAACCTTCTGTCTCTGGAAATGAGTACAATGTTACCTCCATTACTGAACAACCTTTTGCACTACCCTTTTCTGACATTGAAATGTCCCATGACGATGGTGACAGTGAGGGGGCTTGTGGAAGGAGTGATGCTGATGGGGAAAATACAAGCACCCAACCAATTAGGAGAGCAGGGAAATGATTAATAGGCAGTGAGGCTAGGGCAATGATTGCAGGGTGATAGGATTACAGGGAGCTAGATCATTCGTTCGAAGGTGGCCCTTTAATCCTAGAGTTGCTTTTGAGTTTCAAAGGACACACTACCTACCACATATGGCATGGAGAGGTAATTCTAGTAAATTGCGTACTTATATTTAGAGTTATTTGAATCATTAATTTTTTCCAGATTAGATATGCTTCATTACTTGTGATCCAAAATGCAATAATACAGTTTTTTCGCCTAGTTAAATTTTTGTTTTTAAAATATGCTTTAGGAATTGTAACCATTTGTTTTAATTCATTTTTTTACATTTCATAGGAACGGGGCACATTGAAATGTCATAGTCAGGCCGATCAGTTGAAAAATTGGGTAGGCAATGATGACAAGAAAAAGCTTGTAGAGGTGTCCAATTTGGCGCATTTAGTACACTACATGCATGATGAGTTAGACGCTGCTCTGCTTTGTGCCTTTGTGGAGAGGTGGCATCCGGAGACCAACTCATTCCACCTGCCATTCGGGGAGATGACAATAACACTGCATGATGTTGCCTACATACTATGCATTCTGATTGGGGGTAAGGCCTTTATGGAAAAACAAAGACTGCACAAATAGTGGTGGATGTTGCAGTTGTGTTGGGGAAAGAGGAAGTGAAACTGGATAAGCCTGGATTTGTGAAGTTCATAAGCCTTGAGGTAGATTGTGCCGGTAGATTCGAGCAAGTGAATGCTGCCTTAGGTTATTTATTGTGGGTTTTAGGTCTTTCCCTGTTCGTGGACAAGATGAAAACCCACGTCTCTTCTCATTTTTTAACTTTCCTTGGCGATATTGACAAAGTAAGTGAGTACTCATGGGGCACAGCTTGCTTGGCGTACTTATATCGCCAACTTGGGAAGGCATCTAGGGCACATAGTGCTCAATATTCTGCTTGTTTGACTTTACTGCAGGTTTGTCATTTTGCATGTACCTTTCCTAATGAGATAGTTCTATATTTTGGGCTAACATCTGTTTGAATTATTCTTATGTTCTTTCTTATTAGAGCTGCATATATGAATACTTCCCAACATTCATTCCACCAAAGAAGAGGTCGTGGAATACTAGCTTGCCTTCGGCAATGAAATGGCACATTGGTACCGGCAAGAAGCGTGTCGCACAAAATGATTTTGATGCTTATAGGCGGGCGCTCGATGCATTACAGCCAAACGAGGTAATATGTTCGTTGTGTGTGATTGAAAAAGTTATTGCTCTTTATTTCCTTTCTTTGTTGATTCATTTTAATGTCTAACCGGTTAATTGGATACCATTTGAGGCCAATCTGGCATTGGTCCATAAAATTTCATTGTATAGGGGGCTCATCTATTCCGTTAATATTGAAGAGCCCTATCTGCTCGATCGGGTGTTAAAACAGTTTAGGTATGCCTAACACATTCTTTTCAAGTCTTTAAACCCAAGGAGTGCTACAGAGGCCCACAGACCCAAAAATATGTTTGCAAGTACATTGCTGATATTAGTGGTTGGGAAATATATCATACAAGGTTTCTGTGGGATATGAAGAGGGCCGATTCAATTAACAAAGCATGCGAGGGTTACCTTAATTACTTCCAGTCTCGGTCGCATGTTTGTGTCAGTAGGGATCCGGTCGAGGAAGACACTCCTGAGCCAACCCAGTTGTCCCTAAATGTGGTGAGTTTAGGATGATTTTTGATTTCTTTTTCACCTATATTTGTATGACAAGTAGGATATTGAGTTTATACGTTTAATTGTTGCAGCGAATTCAATACTTAGTATCTCGGGCTGTCCTTTTTTCATCCAAGGGCTGAACATGCGGTTAACCCTGAGATACGTAGGCGAGCTATTGCAGAAGTGGCTTATCATTTGGAGGCCCAGATGCTGGGACTCGAAGAACTTGCGAGAAGACCGCCTTTTGAGCCGTAGTGCATTGTATTATAAGATGTGGATTAGAACATTTAGTGACTTAAATGTAATGTTGGCCAAATTTTTTTTGTTGTTGTTCGTAGACATTTGGATGTTGAATTAGTGACTTAACTGAGTGTTGCTGTTGAATGCTTTAGCAATGTTAATTTATTGCTTTGTTTTGTGGTTTATACAGGGATTGATTGCCCCACGTATAGGGAAAACTATGCCCAAATTTCGCCAGGATAAATACACATTTAATAATGCACTTAAACATTGAATAATATAGTACATAATTTTGGTTATACAAATAAATTTCTTTTTTCAATACAAACCAAAGAATACACTAAAACTTTTCAAATCAAAAAATATAATTCCTAATCGATAGCTATCGTGGGTTGGGTGTCTATATTACCTATGCTATCGACGTACAACCTTTGATAATTATCTAAGTGAGCTTGTAACCTGTCCTTCAACTCATCCATCTTGTTGCCACAACACACAGATTGGGGGCAACAAGATTTCACCGCTCGTTTCCAAATAAATGAAATGGTTGCACCGGATATGACCCATAGTGATATATGTGTTCGGATCATCAGATACGCTGGACTCCCCCAACCGAAGTGGAAGGAAGGTACAACATTCCGTTCCATAGAATGCGAATACCCTTTGGTACCTTGTGGCGATAAGTAGGCCAAATAGATAAGTATCAAACCAAAACTCCTCTGTTACAGGAATTATATGGTAATCCAACATTGTATGAGCTTTATTGCAATCTTCACCGAGAACTCTAAACCAAAGTGAGGCATATGCGTCAAGTTCATGTAACAGCTCCCGGCGAACTTGTGACCAAAGTGACTGTTCACCATGTACGAATCTAGCTATTACCCTAAAACCACAGTGTCCATCCCCCAGTACATTGTTATAATCCACAACATAATCAAACACAAACTATTTTACTAAAGACGGCAGGTTGAAAGGCCAGTTGGATTTGTTAGAATTCATTCGATTCCTCTTTCTTGATGACCAAGTTGTCCGACTGCACAAACTATAGATGCATCAAAATAAAAAAGTGAACAACAAAAATTGGGTAACATGGCAAACTATATGTACCTCTGCCTCTGCCTATGCTTGCATCCCTCTCGGCATGCTCGTAGCCTAATAGATCTGGCTGCGTAGAGTTGTTTCTCGGCCTTCCCCTATGTGGCCTATGTATCGGATCAGCGAGGTCAACAATTTCTGGATGCAAAGTGCTATGCATGATACCCGCTACTTTGTAAATGTCCGCAGTAGGACGTTGCGAGGCCTCAACATATATCTCATGCAATCGCCCTTGTGCTATTTGCCGCTCATCATCACTAGGCATGTTTCCCTTATCCAAATATAAGGTCCTCCAGAAGAGGTCCACATCCAACGGATTAATAGGTCTGTAATTCCTGACCATTTCAACCATCTCATGCGCACACGCAAGCCAAAGCTAGTTTGCATTTCACAACCCCACAGCTCACTATTTGCCCCACACAGTACACTTCTCTTTTTATATTCATGTAACAACAACACTATGGCATCTTGCGAAACTCTGTCGTTGATCCTACCATACAACAAGTAATTGGCTTCACGTAATGTTTTGCTCTGAGCTGCCTCCATTTTACTACGGATCTCATCCAAATGCTCCCTTATCATCTTATTTATGCCCAAGAAAATAGTAAAAAATGATCCTCTGTCAGTTTTAATGGCATTCTTCAGCATTGCGTGTGCACTCTCAGCCCTAAAAAGATAAATAACATACAAAATTAAGGATTTAAATCGGAGAATAATTTATAATGAAAGTTAATAGATTCTCACATGTTGTTTGTGCGCCCTCTATAATGTTTTATTTCTTTAGTCCAGAATGAGACAAACTTGGTCTTGTGGGGATCCAACCATGTCTGGTGCATATAATTAACCACTAATATCCACCGGCCTCTGTAGTTAGTCTCAATGATTTCCACAGCTTTCGTGAACTTTTCATACGTTAAAGCACTCATCACTCTTCTCCACTGAGCTTCAAACTCATCTAATATCTCTGTGTACACACACTCAGTGCTTTCTTCCTTACATCCATAGCAATATGCCTTTTGTACAATAGTTATTTAGAACGGGGGAAAACATTGTGCACAGCTTTCAGTATAGCCGATTCTCTGTCAGTCATAACAACATGTGGATAATTCAGTGGATCAAAAATTTGCCTCAATCTAGTCATAACCCAGAAATAAGTTTAATAGGTCTCATCCCTCAAGAAAGCAAAAGGACCATTAATGTATTGATCCGTCGGACTATGAGCGACTATCTGAAGCAGATGCATGTCATACTAGTTGGTCTTGTATGTCGTATCCATATACGATATGTAAGGAAACATATGAAGTAGACCAGGAACATCCTCGTGCACGAAGAACACATTTTCAAGAGCGTTACGCTCATCTTTCGCTGTGTACTAGTAGTAGTACCTGTAATCCTGCATCAGTTTTAAGAAGTACTGTATAGTACTTAAATCTCTCCTCTCATCTCTTCTAATTTTTACCATTTCATTGTACACCTGTCTGATACGGGTGACATTATCCGCATTATCAGATCATAGTTGTGCCAACATCTGTTTCGGCGCCAAATTTATCTTCATAATTTATGAAATTTTCTCCTTTTCTGCTTCATTCAACTTGGAGTACTTTTGATGCCAGTTTCTAACAAGGGGTAATCATGATTGTGCTGACATTTTATGGCACTCAGCTTCCAGTTACCCCCACTAATTTCTTTTCCCACTAGTTGAAAGGGACAACTAGTCAGCTTGCTACTTGTGTTGTTCCGGCCTATTTTCCCTTCACCTAAGGGTGCTTTGCTTCTAAGTTCTCCCGATCTATCACAACCAATATCAACTCTCCATCTTCTCCCTTTTAGAGGCCCCTTCCACTTTTTAGAAGAAATTTATTTTAGTATCAAAATGATACTCGATTGCTGTAGTTTTAACCCAACTAATCAAGTCAGCTCTAGTCCTGAACTCTTCCTCAGTATGAAATACATCTGTGTAATCTGGAAAGATATGATCATCCTCAAAACGCAGAGCCTGGTAAGAAAATAAAATATAACATTAGGTATTACAGAAATCTGGGGCGAAAACTGAGAATCCCATAGAATCGCCCATGGGGGGCGATTCTATAGGTTTTAATCGCCCAGATGTAGCGATTAAAACCCATAGAATCGCTCCCCATGAGCGATGGGTGATTCTACGGAAATAATTCGCCCCCTCCAAGCGATTAAATGGAAATTGTTCGCCACAGGACACCAATGTTTTTTCCATAAAATCGCCCAAAGGATTTTTTTCTATAAAATTGCTCCAAGGGGGCGATTGTTTCCTATAAAATCGCTTCAATAGGCCAATTTTATCCAATAACTGTGCCACCTCAAGGGGATTTTTTTGTTTGCATTCGCCTACAGGTGGCAATTTTACTGGATAAATCACCCTATTTGGGCGATTTTATCCAGTAAAATTGCCCAAGTCGGGCGAATCTAACCCCAATAACAAAAAATTCCAAAAAGGTGCCACCTTTCACCATAATGAGGACTACATGTTAATTAAAATTTTACTTTTATTTTATTTTTTTAAAAAATAGCCACTAAGGCAGGTTGGGAATGCTCCCTTATTCATTCCACTACCGATAACCGCTGACAAGAATAATGAGGGAGTCGTAATTCCAAAGCGCCAGGTGATCTGTGATTAGTGAGAGGAAAATGAGGTTTGGATCCGGATCCACATTTGGGGTCATGTTTTTGAGATAAGAGATGGTTGGGAAGGGAAGAGGAAGAGGAAGAGGAAGAGGAAGAGGTGATAATTCTATGTATGAAAAGAAAGGATCGATAAATAGACAGTGGTCTTTGCAAGAAAGTATCAGTGCGTTGCACTCAAAAGGGCTAAAATTGAATGATTGTCATGATTAAGACTCTATGAATACACCCCAGGATGCTTATACAATTCATTGATGAACATTGTAGAATGGAGAACAAAAATGTTAGACAGGAAAGAAGATGTTGCCATGTTGAACAAAAGCCTATATTTGCTAATGATTTTCTATACTTACCCTTGGATTAAGGAATGAAAAAGAACAAAGGCTATGCCTTTGTTAAGTTCACCGAACTAGAAGCTGCGTGGAATTTTTTCAGTTCCTGTGACAGGGCGAGATGGAACTTCCAAGTTTCTTCCAAGACAAGAGGAATTGACCGTGCAAGAATCAAAGGTAAAGAAGCATTGCTGGCGCATTTTTAGAAGTCAATTTTCTTGTGTGAATCTTACGAATATCTTCCCTTTTGCTTCAACCCTCCAAGAGATGGCTCGAGGAGCATGGTGTAGATTATTGTTGTGAGATATCATGCGAAAAAATCTCCCGTAACGCCACTGATGAATTGTAGTGGGAAAGGGCATTTATTCTTCCTACGTATTGTAGTAGGTTAGAAAACATAATTATATTTAAGTGCACAATTGGGCGTGAAATTATTGGATGTTAATTGTTTTTAATATAAATAAGTGCCCAATTTGGCTTGCTAAACTCTACACACACTATGCACATGTGAAGCACATATGGTATTTTTAAGAAAAAAACTGCATGCTAATTAATATTTTACTATTTCTTTTTTGATAAATAGCCAATACGGATTGCTGGGACTGTGTCTTTTATTCATTCCTTAGAATAGACACCAAGAAAAAAATACAATATGAAAGGGGCATCGACGAAAACTGTACCGCAAAGAAGTCTAAAAACAAGACAACAACTGTGTTCGACGTGTATTCATACTTGAACTATAAAAAATATTTAGGATATATATTTTCCCCAATGGACTTTTAAAATCTAAAATTTTTTGGATTAAGTTTTACATTAAGAATAATCTTTAAATAATTTAATATTTTAATTAAACAAAAAACCAATTTAGTATACTAATTTATACTTAAAATATATAAAACTTAGAATAAAGTTGTGGTAGCCTCGCTCCAATGTATTCATTCCTTCTTTATCCCTCTCCCTCCCTGCCACTACCGCGACAGCCACAGCCACAACCACCTTTTTCACTTCCATCAATAGTGGCTTTACCTTTTGTGATAAGGGAGAAAGAGGAGCCGGTTAACATTCCTCCAAGGTTAGCGATAACTGTCGAGAGGAATAATGATAGAGTTGTAATTCCAAAGCACCATGCGATCCAAGCTTTAAAGTAAAGAGAAAAATGAGGGTGTGGGTGTAGATCCAGATCTGGGCCATGTTTTTGGGGTGAGCAATTGTTGGCTACAAGAAGAGAAAGGGGTAATAATCCTATGCATGAACATGAAAGGATTAACAAATGGGCATTGGCCTATGCAAGAAGTATTAGTGCATTGCACTTGAAAGGGAAGAAAATAAAACGAATGTTAAGATCAAGGATATACTCTCAGGGTGCTTCTGCAATTCATCAATGAACATTGCAGAATGGACAACAAAAAAGTTAGACATGTAACAAGACGTGGTCACGTTGAATAGAAGCATGTTATTGCTTATGATTTCTGTACTTACCCATGTATATTAAAATGAAACAAAACAATGGTTATATCTTTGTTAACTTTACCTATTCCGCAAGTTGCGTGGAATTTTTTCACTGCATATAACGGGACGAGATGAAAAATCCAAGATTCCTTAAAGACAAGAAGAATTTTCGGTGCAAGAATCCAAGGAACAAAATTGGTGGAGCATTTTAAGAAGTCCATTGTTGAGTGTGTATCTGATTAATATCTTTCATTGTGCTTCAACCACTAAGCTATGGCTTGGGAGCACAGTGCAGATTTTTGTTGTGGGATTTTGTAGGGAAAATTCTCCCTTCTTTGCTTGTCGCTGATGCATTGATCGATTTCTATTTTTCACTTATAGTGTATTAGGATAGAAAAAATTATTATATTTTAGTGCACAATGGGGCCTTGAATAGTTACATAAGTGCACAATTTGGGTTGGCCCAACTCCGCACACAACATGCACATGAGAAGCACAAATAGGTTTTCTAAAATGAAGACTGCATGCTGATTAATATTTTACTTTTTTATTTAAGAAATATCCACTAAGGAAGGCCGAGAATGAGCCCCTTATTCATTGTGCTACTGATAATTGCTGACAGGAATAGTGATGGAGTCGTAGTTCCAAAGCACCAGGTGATCCGGGCTTAGAGGGAACGAGGAAAAAGTGGGCTTGGGTACGGATCCCCATCCAGGGGTCTTATTTTGAAGATGACAGATGGTTGGGAAATGGAATGGGAAGGGGTGTAATCCTATGCATGAACAGAAAAGATCGATAAAGGGGCATTGGTCTATGCAGAAAAGTATCGATGCGTTGCACTCAAAAGGCCAGAAAATGAAACCACTATCATGATCAAGAATATACCCTATGAATACACCCCCAAGATGCTTCTGCAATTCATGGATGAACATTGCAAAACGGAGAGCCAAAAAGTTAGGCACGGAAGAAGATGTGGCCATGCTGAATAGAAGCCTGTTTTTGCTTATGATTTTCTGCACTTACGAATGGATTTCTTAATGAAAAAGAACAAAGGTTATGCCTATGTTAACTTCACTAAACCAGAAGCTGTGTGGAATTTTTTCAATGCATATAACAGGACAAGATTTCCTTAAAGACAAGAAGATTTGTCCATGGAACAATCTAGGGAATAGAAGCATTGGTGGAGCATTTTAATAAGTCCATTGTCGATTGTGTATCTGATGAATATCTTCCATTATGCTTTAACCCACCAGGAGATGTTCCGGGGTAAAATTTTAATGTGGGATATTATAGGGAAAATTTTCCTTTCTTCGCATGCTGCTGATGCATTGATCAAATTTTGTTTTTCACTTGTAGTGTAGCAGGATAGAAAAAATTATTATATTTATGTGCACAATTGGGCCTGGAATGGGTAGAGGTTAGTTTTTTAATATACATAAGCGCACAATTTGGCTTGGCCCAACTTCGTACACTGTATGCACATTAGAAGCACAAATAGGTCATTTAAGTTGAATACTGCATGCTTATTAATATTTTATTTTTTTGTTTTTGATAAAAGCCACTAAGGCTTGCTAGGAATGTGCCCCTTGTTCATTCTGCTACCGATAACCGCTGATAAGAATAATGAGAGAGTCGTAATTCCAAAGCGCCAAGTGATCCGTGATTAGTGGGAAAGAGGAAAATGAGGGTATGGGTCCAGATCCGCATATGGGGTCGTGTTTTGGAGATAAGAGACTGTTGGGAAAAAGAATACTAAGGGGTGATAATCCTATGCATGAAAAGAAAAGGATTGATAAATAGGCATTGGTCTATGCAGGAAGGTATAGGTGCGTTGCACTCAAAAGGGCAGAAAATGATACGACTGTTATAATTAGGACCCTATGAAAACACCCCCAGAATGCTTCTACAATTCATTGATTAACATTGCAGAATGGAGAACAAAAAATTTAGATAGGAAAGAAGATGTAGCCATGCTGGAGAGAAGCCTGTATCTGCTTATGATTTTCTATACTTACCCATGGATTACAGAACGAAAAAGAACAAAGGCTATGCCTTTTCTAAGTTCACCAAACCAAAAGCTGCGTGGAATTTTTTCAGTGCATGTGACAGGGTGAGATGGAACTTCCAAGTTTCCTCCTAGACAAGAAGAATTGACCGTGCAAGAATCCAAGGTAACGAAGCATTGCTGACGCATTTTCAGAAGTCAATTTTCGAGTGTGAATCTTATGAATATCTTTCTTTTTG
This sequence comes from Leptodermis oblonga, assembly GCA_016801395.1. NCBI lineage: Eukaryota > Viridiplantae > Streptophyta > Magnoliopsida > Gentianales > Rubiaceae > Leptodermis > Leptodermis oblonga. The sequence goes on from CM028760.1 coordinate 19,640,159, forward strand.
CTTCCACCCTCCTAGAGATGGCTTGAGGAGCATGGTGTAGATTACTGTTGTGGGATATCAAGGGGAAAAATCTCCCTTCTTTGCACGCCGCTGATGTATTGTAGTGGGAAAGGGCATTGATTTCGCCTATGTATTGTATTAGGTTAAAAAAATTATTATATTTAAGGGCATAATTGGGCATGGGATTGTTGGATGTTAATTATTTTTCAATATAAATAAGTGCACAATTTGGCTTGCCAAACTCTACACACTATGCATGTGTGAAGCACATATAGCATTTTTAAGAAAAAAACTACTTGCTAATTAACATCTGATTACAAACCGCAACGTTGCCCTCTAGAAATGTATGAATCATGCTAGGGTTGCCATGATCACCTTAGCTTGAAATGGGTCGTAGGACTTACCAGATAAGACTTGGGAACCTAGTCTTTCCACTTGACAAGATAGTAGCCGCTTGTCGCTAGGTAGGGCTTGTTGGTGAAAGTCATGTCGCAGTTAGCTAACACTCCTTCTATATGATAGGACTTGTTGGTGAAAGTCATGTCGCAGTTAGCTGACACTCCTTCTATATGAGAGGAACACACAATGGCCTGAAATGAAAAAAAAGGCCAGGATCCAAAACACCCGCCATGACGCATACCCAGTTTTACCAATACGGCTGTCGTGGGGGCAATGTACTTTGCAAACCATTAAAACATGAACAACGCAAAAAATTTGAATAAATTCCGATTTAGCTTTAGATGAGAAAGCTTAACTGTGCAATTTGCCCGCTGGGAGTCTAGTGGCTCAAATGTGTTGCATATGAATGTTGTATCTGTGCTGCCATGCCTACTTAAGTATTCGCTATATGCTTACCTATACTACCTCAGTTGCTTGACCTGCTTGTCATGCTCGACTTGCTTGACTTGTTTAACTTGCTTACCATGCATGCCTATAATTTTGCTGTTATATAGATATATACATGAACTCTTTACTCGCTTACTCAGCCTGTTCTTTAAAGACTTACAATGAAAATTTTCCTAAGGAACCCAAGTCTCTCACTAAGCTTAGTGAAGCTCACCCTTTTCCATCTTATTATTTACAGGGGTTTAACTTGAATGACGATAAAGGTTAGTGAAAATTTTCCTAAGAATGGGCTCGTACGAAAGGAATAAAAACAAGAACCTTGTAATAGTTAGGCTCAGTACAATTTTATGGTTTTGGGAGGATAATTTGGTCGGTGACTATCCTTAAAAATTATCTTTACTTTTTTGCTGCTATGTACTGCTTGACCTATTAGTGTGAGAACCTAGAATTTCAGACTAGGATTTTAAAACAAATAAAGGGTAAAATAGCCCTTTATTTGCTTTTTTTAACTGTGTAACATGATTAGAGAAAATTATGTATTGATCGAATGCTTAATTGATTGAATGAATTGCTCGATTGAATAATTGATTGATTGCCTGATTGATTGACCGATTGATTGCATAAATTGATTGATTGAGAGTTAAAGTGGGTATAAAAGATATCCTAAAATAACATAAGGAAAGTAGGAAAAATGAAAAGGACAAGAATCTGGAAATCGCGTCGTGCGAGTTTCCATTCGAGTCAGACAAAAACTCGGATAGCACAAAATGAAAACAGAATTCGTAAATAAGGAATAGGAAATTGAGATCAATCCGATACAAGGAAACTACGTACCTTAATTACCCAATATTCTAAATTACCCTAAACCTAAAGGTTGCCTATAAATACAACCTTAAATCATGAATTAAAAGCTTGGAAATTCTTAGAGCAAAAGCCAAAGAAAATAGAGGGTTTCGTGAGAGGAGCTGGAGAACCGCCGTCGTGAGCAACTGCAGCCGCCGCTTCTACCCTCTCTATTGAAACTACGGGATTTGGACATACCTTAATTACCCAATATTCTAAATTACCCTAAACCTAAAGGTTGCCTATAAATACAACCTTAAATCATGAATTAAAAGCTTGGAAATTCTTAGAGCAAAAGCCAAAGAAAATAGAGGGTTTCGTGAGAGGAGCTGGAGAACCGCCGTCGTGAGCAACTGCAGCCGCCGCTTCTACCCTCTCTATTGAAACTACGGGATTTGGACATACCTTAATTACCCAATATTCTAAATTACCCTAAACCTAAAGGTTGCCTATAAATACAACCTTAAATCATGAATTAAAATCTTGGAAATTCTTAGAGCAAAAGCCAAAGAAAATAGAGGGTTTCGTGAGAGGAGCTGGAGAACCGCCGTCGTGAGCAACTGCAGCCGCCGCTTCTACCCTCTCCATTGAAGTTCTGTGAGTTCGTGGTAATCTTAGGACCTCATAGTAAGTCTTAATTAGTGGTTTAGACTGAGATTGGATTTAAGAAAAGCATGAATTCTTATGAAACTTAGAGAATAAGTAAATCAATGTTGTATTTAATAAATCCATAGAAAGCATATTCTTAGGATGTTATAATGTTATTAGCTTTATTGAATGGTAAACATATTTAAGATTGATGCCTATAGCATCTAAACGATTCGTAGTAATTAATTCGAAACCAGAAAATATGCATGTTCAAAAATAGTGTTCCGAGCCTATTTCGAAGCAATATATAAATACGTTAGAGTAATTCATTATGCAAAGTAAAAGCTTCTAGGTATTGCATGTAGGCTAGACTTTAACTCTATGATTTTATTTTGGTTAAAAATGATCTGGAACAGTGTTAAAACATGGCCCAAAAGTAGTATCTAGAACCAAAAATTTTTGGACAATTTAACCAGTCGTGCGAGTTAGTGTCCGAGTCGGATAGAAACTCGGACAAGCCTTTGAAAACAATTTTTCTGAACTTTCAAAACCTGAAACCGGAAGAACATGAAAGCCTCTGTACGAGTTGTCATCCAAGTCAGACAGTAACTCGTACAGCCCTCTGAAGACAATTTTTTGAACCTTTTAGAACCTGAAAATTGAAGAACATGAAAACCCTTGTGCGAGTTTTCATGTGAGTCTGACAGGAACCCAAAAGTAGTCCAGAACCAAATTTTACCTTATTTCTGAAATTGAACTTTATCCCTAAAGTTTACCTTAAATCTAAATTGAACCCAAAAGTTCCTAATAATACTAGATTCATAAAAATTGACCTTATGAGAATTGACCTTATTCTTGAAATTGACCATTGATTTTGACCTTTGACCATTGATCATTGATCTTAACCTTTGACCATTAACTATTAACCTTGGCCTTTGACCATTGACCTTGACCTTTGATCAGAAGTCAAGTCAACCCTAGTTGACCCAAAAAGTCCAAGTCAACCCTAGTTGACCAAAAGTCAAAGTCAATCGTAGTTGATCGAGAAGTCAAAGTCAACTATCCTAGTTGACCGTAAAGTCTAACCAAGAGTAAAACGTAATGTCAAACCAAGAGTAAAATGCAAAGTCAAACTTTAAAGTCAAAACATAGTTGACTTATGCTAGAACGCTCGTAATGCAGGAGTTGACCATTGAACGAGAAGCAAACCCGTCAACCATTGACCTCTCACACTTTAGGAAAGGTGAGGGATTTACTCGATATTTTCATAAAGGTTTAATTGAACCATATATAGTATGAGTGAACTATAAACTTGATTGATTGGCTAAACTAAGAGGTTGCCCACGCCTCACTTGCATGTAATGGAATTGAATTGCTACATATGAGATGTATGCCGGGATTGATTGTTTGGAATTGCTATGCTATACATGAGATGTATGCTTTGAATTGCCTACTTGCTTTATATGAGTACAAGCATGTATGCCTATTGATTGATTATTGATCGCATGAATTGTATTGATTGAAAGTATGATTGATTGTACACTATAGATAAGCATGATGTACTTCTAGGTGTAGAATGAGATGCATAATACCTATGCTATGAGTAGGTTTTCGATTGCATATTGAAATGGTTAGGATTACGAAAGCATGCTAGAGATGCCATGTTTGCATAACAACGAGATAAGGTATGACACCTTTAAACTAGATAAAAGACTATGCGTGTCTAGTCTTAATTGATCAATTGTAATCGCCCGTACATATTGCCGTGCACGGTGAGGCCGCGTTGCAGTTAGTTAATGCCTCCCTATTAGGGGAAACTAAGGGTTGCAAGTATACAACTGGGATCCAAAACCTCTTGCTGCAAGGCACTCCGACCACTGCTGGTACTATCGTTGCTTGGGTATTGAGGTGTTTGATCAATCTACCGCCTATCGCTAGATCGTATTCTTGATTATCACCTTAGCTTTAAATAAGAAAGCTATCTAGAAATCAGATGGATTGAATACCTAAGGGTAAATCGTTAGATTGATTATTGCATATGGTTAAGAGCATTCCATGTTGCTATATAAATATCTCTGCTACATGATTATAGAGATGATTGATTGATTGTTTGATTGATTGCTTCCACATTGACGCATGAATTGTAAATGCTATGAATATTGATCCATAAACTGTAATTGCATGTCCATATAATCGCTTTGATAATTGAGCCTTTTGTATAAGTAACGCGGTGGGAATTTTATATAGAAACCGAGGTTTCTCACTAAGCTTAGTGAAGCTCACCCCTTTCATAAACCTATTTTTACAGGTGCTTAATTAGGTATGACTTATCGTTCGTTAGATGTGAGGCTGACGTTCACTGCAATGCTGAGTGTTTATTTTGTAATAAGTAGGCCTAGACAATGATTGTTTTGATTAAGGGATAATTTGGTCGCTGACAGTCCCAAATAATGTTTTAGCCTCCGCATTGGATAAGTTTCTTTTAAGAACTATTGATTGAATTATTTTCAAATAAAAGAAATATTATGTTTTCACTAATATCTGTATCGACTTGTTGGGTGCGAGCCTTGAATGACGTGTCCCCGAACCGGCTCGGACTCCATCAAAGGAACGTCTTCCTGGGAGATGGAGTTGGGGCAGGGGCGTCACAATTAGGGTAATAAATAAAGTTTTATGGTAATTCTCATTTATTATCCTTATCGATTGTTGGCTGAGAGCCTTGAATGACGCCTCTCAATCCGTCTCAAGCTTCCTCGTGGGGAATGGCTTTCCGAGGAAGGGATGGGAGGTTGGGTCAGGGCGTCACAATCATGGCAAGAATTATTGGCTATTTGTAAAAAAAATAGTAAAATATTATTTATCATGCAGTTTTCATCTTAAAAAAACTATACCTACTTCTTACGTGCATACTGTGTGCAGATTTGGGCCAAGCCAAATTGTGCACTTATATATTAAAAAGAAACTAACCTCCAACAATGCTAAGCCCAACTGTGGACTTAAATTAATAATTTTTTTTAACTTAAATCAATACAAGTGAACAACGAACCTCGATTAATGTATCAAAGACCTGCAAAGATGAAAAAAGTTTCCCTACGATATCCCACAATGAAATTCTACATCGTGGTCCTCGAGGCATCTCTATGTGGGTTAAAGCACAAGGGAAGATATTCATCAGATTCACACTCCAGCAATGCTTATTTTCCCTTGATTCTTGTGTGCGTAATTCTTCATGTCTTTCAAAAACCTTAGAATTTCCATCTCGTCCCATCACATGCATTGAAAAAATTCCACACAGCTTTAGGTTTGGTGAAGTTAACAAATGCATTACCTTGTTCCTTTTTGTTCAAAAATCCATGGGGAATTATAGATCATAAGCAAAAGAAGGCTTCTATTCAGCATTGCCACATATCCTTCCCTGTCTAACTTTTTGGTTCTCTATTCTGCAATGTTCATCGATGAATTGCATAAGCATCCTGGGAGTGTATTCATAGGGTATATTCTTGATCATGACATTTGTTTCGTTTTCTTCCCTTTTGAGTGCAATGCAGTAATACTTTCATACATAGGCCAATGCCTCTTTATCTATCCTTTTCTGTTCATGCATAGGATTATCACCCCTTCATTTTCCTCTTTCTAACCATTTCTCACCCCTAAAACATGACCAAGACCCAAATCTAGATCCAGACCCAACCCCTCATTTTCCTCTCTTCTTCAAAGCCTAGATCGCCGAATACTTTGGAACTACGACTCCATCAATATTCCTCTCGGCGGTTATTGCTAACCTTGAAGGAACATTAATTGGTTCCTCTTGCTCCCTTGTTACAAAAGGTAAAGACACCATTGACAGAAGTGGAAAAGGATGTTTTGTTTGTGGCAGCAATGGCAAGGACGAGAGATGGCAAAGGAAGGAATGAAAAAATTGAAACGAGGGTGCCCCGAGTAGGGGTCAAATGATCAAAGAGGCGGAATGGAAAACGTTAAGGAAGAAGTGAGTGATAATGATAAGTATTCTTGGGCAACGGGTTTTAGAAGCCATGGTGATTGGCCATCCCGCTAGAGGAGAGTTAGAGGATCGGAGAATAGGTGAAAGACAGGACTTCACTTTGGGAATTGGTCATTTTTGAAGCTAAATGCTTTATATATGTACGCATTTATGCTTTTTATCTCTTTTGTGGTGGGGTTTTGGTTTATGCACCCTCCATTTTGTATTTTTTTTTCTTTGCGTATGTTGGGAAGAATGAATCAGAGGCGCTATCATGGCAAGCGTTATTGGCTATTTATGGAAAAAAAAAAGGTCAAATATTAGTGAGCAGGTAGTTTTCAGCTTAAAAAAACTATTCGTGCTTCTCACGTGCATACTGTGTGCGGAATTGGGCCAAGCCAAATTGTGCACTTGTGTATATTAAAAAAAAACTAACCTCCAAATATCCCATGCCCACTTGTGGACTTAAATTAATAATTTTTTCTAGCCTAATTCAATACAAGTGAACAACAGAGCTTGATCAATGCATCAAAGTCCTGCAAGGAAGTAAGATTTTTCCCTACGATATCACATAAAAAAAAAAAAAAATCGACACCGTGCTTCTCAAGCCTTTTCTTAGTAAGTTGAAGAAAAAGGGAAGATATTCGTTAGATTCACACTAAAAAATGGACTTCTCAAAATCCTTCAGCAATACTTCTATTCCTTGGTTTCTTTCTCGGGCAGGAACCTTTTGATGTGGCCATTGTGAGCTCCTTTAACCAAAAAGATTGATCCACACATCAGGAACCCTACAGGCACAAGTTTCAAAGTCAGCAGACCAGCTTAGTTGTGATCACAGAGCTGAGCCCGTCATAAGAGCAGCCTGCTTCGTAGAGTCTGTTGACTATGCGAAACCTCCCATCCACAATTCATGCTCTATCTTATTTTGGGTCAATCCATACAGCATCCAAGCTTCTCAAGTTGGCCAAGCAGAAGACAGAAGAAGGACCGCGAAAAGCCTGCAGCACAGACTTGCGATTGTCACAAGCCCACGCCGCTGCCCATCGCGGCCCATTCTCCTTCACGGATCACGCACAACCAGCTCCAGGGTTCTTGCGAATTTTGTAAGTTCCCTCCTTCTAGAATCCTGAGAGGATTTGGAAATTGCAAGGTTTCCTTTTCCTTTCCTTTTCTAATAATAATTATAATTAAGTTAAGTTACCTTAATTGGTTACAACTTTACTTAATTATAGTTTCCTTTTTAAAATAAATTTACTTTCCTACTTGAATTTGGATTTTCTCTTTAAGATACCAAATTCAAGCTTTCCTCTTCTCTTTTTATTTTCCTTGTATTTTTGGATTTCACATTAAAAGGAGATAACTAAATTTACAAGCTACCTTATTCGAGTTCCTTTCGAATTTGGTATTGTAATGTGATTCCAACTCTCATTGGTTTCCACTTTTAATTTGTTTCCTTTTCTTGTTTCTTTCTCTCCAACTTTTCGAATTTCCAACTCCTATAAATAGGAGGGAGACCGAATTCTTAAAATTCAGAATTCATAGTATAATTGGGACGTTTATCCTTTACTTTGGGTTCTCAAATTTTATTTTGAGCTTGTGTGTTTATTATGTATTGATAACTCGGCAAAGCTTCAGAACTTAGGGTGTCTAGGTTACTTGCTTCGCCTAGATTCTTAGTTGGTTCACCTCTTCATTCTTCTAACTAGTTAAGATTGAAAAAGAGCTAGTCTCACCTTTACTAAATAGGGTTTGTTGAGTTTATAATCAGAGAGTAAGTCTGTGACCTTTCAAGTTCGATCTTTCCTTGGCAGTCGACTTCTGCAACGGGAGGTATTTCATGACAACTCACATCAAATTTGGTATCAAAGCCAATGCGAGTTTGTGTGGTAGGAGGAATACCAGAATAACACAGTTCAACTCATAAGGTGTTTTCTCTCTCTCTCTCTCTCTCTCTAATTTTTCTTGTATGAAAATTGCTTGCATATTGATCTTGATATCTTGCATGGTTCCTCGAAAAAATTAATTGAGAATAAAGATGAAATCTTGCATGTTGAAATTTTTTTTTAAGATCAAAGAAAAAGGGAAGCATCGCATTTTTCGGATTTAGCTAATTAAATTGATTTGATCTTATGCTAAATCCTAAATATAATTTTCTTGCTGGGAAAATTAAGAAGAAAATTTCAGTGAAAGAAAAGAAGAATTCGAAAAAGTTAAGGATTTGGATAATCGGAAAAATCAATTTTTTTTTTCTCAAAAATTTGCGATTTGCGATTTCTCCTTCGGGATTCTTTCTTTTTGCAATTTTTGTGCTTCAGTGTAATAGTAACACTCCTGTTGTGTTACAACTTGTTAGATTGATTTGTTGGTTGAATAGTTCTGAAAGATTCCGCCTTTGTGTTGTAAAAAGTATTTGGAAAATTTGGTATCGCCAAAGGTTGATCTTTTTTGGTTCTAGGGCTTTTCGAAACCCTAGTTTCTTGCAACTCTTCTTGTGTCGTTAGGGGCCTAGTTCTATTTTTGGATTCCCTTGGTTTAATTGCAGTAACCTTTTTTAAGGTTGGAACATTGAATTGGAATTTTAAATTGGCTTTGCAACGTCGGTAGGGCTAGATAATTTTTTGAACCCCTGCCGCCCACAGTAAAACGATTTTTAAAACCTAAGTAACAATCCTGATTTGGGAGTTTCGTTATTTCCCACAAGGAATTTGGATTCTCCAGGCTACAAGAGTTTCAGTTTTAATCAAAACCCAACACCCTAAAGCAAAATTATGATTTTACCCTCTGGGGTAGAATTGCGATTTCAGGGTTTAAGTTGGCACTGGTTATTTCGACTAAGCTCAACTCCAAGTCTTTGTGCTTAATCTATGAAGTTAATCTTATCTAGTTCGAATTGGTTTCTTTGATTACTTATTGGGAAGATGATCACATCTCGGGTAGTTTTCCTGATTTGTTTCAACTCTGCTATTTGTTCTTGGCTTATACTCATTCGAGTTACCCTGCAAAATACCTAGCCTAAATTCTTTTCAAGCGACCTAGACATTAGATCTTAAATTGTTTTAGATTTTGTCATCGTGTGCAATACATTAATTTCTTGAGATTGAGGGCTTCTCCCCGAAGCTCCTACTTGCACACTTCTTATCTGAATCAATTACATATATCTTTTTCTACTCTTCAAAACCGAGATAGGTTCAGCCCCTATCTCGAGAATTACTTTGCATTTTTGCCTAAGTTCTTGCTTGTTGGTGTGAATCTGTTTGTTTACATACTTGCTCAAGATAGAAATCAGACCATTGTAAATGAGTGAAAGGTAAAAGGTAAAGTTACTTTAGAACAAGTATTGCAAAAGCCAATTAGAGCAAAACACTGGGAAGTGCGTAGTTTTAGTTGAAACACTTGGGGAACAGGGGGTGAGGTTATTATCACTTATTGAAAACTTGTCTATTGCAGGTAATTCTCAACACCGACATGGTTGACACGGAGAAAGCGGGAGCTTGTTCATCCAACCTGGTTACTCAGGCCATCGCAGCCCTCGCCGCTTAAATGGAGGCCCGATTTGATCTTTTGGGGTGAAAGGTCGAAGTTTTGGAACACTAAGCCACGGGTAGTGCCCCACCCAGCCGAGCAACCCACGGACCTCTGATAGTCTAAGTAATTTCAAGTCTAAAGCGCCAAAGTTTATAAGTAGCTCAAACCCGGACGAATACTTGGACTAAGAAATTCAAATGGAGAGGTTGTTCGAACTTCACAAAGTTCCCGATGACAAGAAGGTCAGACTTACCATTGCTAACTTCACCGATTACGTCGCTGTTTGATGGGATAATGAACTTGAGCAATAGCACCAAGCTACCCGGCTGCAGAGGAACTGAGAACCGCCACTCAGTTGGTATGAGTTCACGGTTATGATGAGAAGACGGTTTGTCGCTGCGCATTTCTTCCGGGAGCTTTACAAAAAGCTCCATACGTGCACCCATGGTAGCAAGTCCGTTGATGATTATCATCATGAACTTGAACGAGCAAAGCTGCAAGCCAACGTGTTTGAAGATGAGGAAGCAAGCATGGCCCGATTTCTAAGTGAACTCCACCGTGATGTCATTGGGAGTAGAGATGCAGAATTGCACTAGCTTAGTGGATATGTTGCATCGTGCCAGGGTTTTAGACACTTGTAATAAGACTACACAATCTGCACCTGCCGCTCTTCCCTACAGGAAGCCTGTTTGAAGCCCTAACCCCGGGCCCAAGCACCCAGCACCCCACTCCCGAAAAAGAAGGCCATCATGCTTAACCCCTCACCATACACGTCGCGTAACCCCACTAGAGATATCACTTGCCACTGATGTTTAGGCAAAGGTCATATTATGGCACTCTGCCCTAACTTCAGGAAGATCCTCATGACAGCAGAAGGGTACATCAGCGAGGATGACGACGGGATCCCGAGCGAACCCTGAATCACCATGGAGGACGATCAAGAACCATGCACTGAGAATCAAGAAGTCGCCTACATTGACTCATCTCACACTGAGGAAAGTGTCTATGTCGCTTGATCTTTAGTTCTCAATTTTGGCGAAGACGAAACGCAACGGACAACTATCTTCCATTCGAAGGTCAAGGTCAACAAGAAGGTAGTCATCCTGATTATCGACTCTGGCAGTTGCACGAACGTTGTTAGCACGTTCCTGGTTGAAAAGCTAAATCCATAAGCAGTCGATCATCCCAAGCCCTAAGAACTTCATTGGTTGGACAACTCGTCAGGACTGAGAGTTTCAAAACAGGTTAGGGTTAAATTTGAGATCGGCAAGTTTCAGTCCAAAGCATTGTGTGACATTGTTCCTAGGCAAGCCTGTCACGTGTTACTTGGATGTCCTTGGCTATACCATCATCAGGGTAGTTATGACGGGGTTGCTAACACCTATACCGTCACCCAAGGTACCAAGACATTCAAGCTCCTTTATGTGATGTTGAGGTCCTGCTGACGAAGGATCCCAATTCTCTATGAAGTCCAGTTGGGCGGCGGATAAGCAGGAACACTAAAAGACATCGTTTCCTCACGACAGGCTAAGAAACACAATTTTGATGGATTTTCTGGGATGGTGAACTGGTGCTTTGGTGAGTAGCTCGACTCCGAAACACACAATTTTGATGGATTTTCTGGGATGGTGAACTGGTGCTTTGGTGAGTAGCTCGACTCAGAGTCGAGCTACTCACCAAAGCACCAGTTCACCATCCCAGAAAATCCATCAAAATTGTGTGTTTCTTAGCCTGTCGTGAGGAAACGATGTCTTTTAGTGTTCCTGCTTATCCGCCGCCCAACTGGACTTCATAGAGAATTGGGATCCTTCGCCAGTAGGACCTCAACATCACATAAAGGAGAGGCAACATGGAGATTATGAAAGAATTATATCTAATAAATCCACTTTTGTTTCCTGTTACCAGGTATGGTTACATGCAGGATTCGAGGATGAATCCTTTCCAACCGGGAGGGATTGATGAGGCTATCGTGAGCTCCTTTAACCAAGAAGATGGACCTGCACATCAGGAACCCTACAACACAAGTTTCAAAGTCAGCGGCCCAGCTCAGTTGTGATCGCAGAGCTGAGCCCATCACAAGAGCAGCCTGTTTCTTAGAGTCTGTTGACTGTGCGAAACCTCCCATCCACAACTCACGCTCGATCTTATTTTGGGTCAATCCATATAGCATCCAAGCTTCTCAAGTTGGCCCAACAAAAACAGAAAAATGACCACGAAAAGCCTACAGCGTAGACATGTGATTGCCGCAAGCCCACGCCGCAGCCCATTCTCCTTCACGGATCATGCGCACCTGCTCTAGGGTTCTTGCGAATTTCGCAAGTTCCCTCCTTCTAGAATCCTGAGAGGATTTGGAAATTGCATGGTTTCCTTTTCCTTTCCTTTTCCAATAATAATTATAATTAAGTTAAGTTACCTTAATTGGTTATAACTTTACTTAATTATAGTTTCCTTTTTTAAAATAGATTTTCTTTCCTACTTGAACTTGGATTTTCTCTTCAAGATACCAAATTCAGGCTTTCCTCTTCTCTTTTTATTTTCCTTGTATTTTTGGATTTCCTATTAAAAGGAGATAACCGAATTTACAAGCTACCTTATTCTAATTCCTTTCAAATTTGGTATTGTAATGTGATTCCAACTCTCGTTAGTTTCCACTTTTAATTTGTTTCCTTTTGTTGTTTCTTTCTCTCCAAGTTTTTGGATTTCTAACTCCTATAAATATGAGGGTGACCTAATTCTTACAACTCAGAATTCACAGTATAATTGTGAGGTTTATCCTTTACTTTGGGTTATCATATTTTATTTTGAGCTTGTGTGTTTATTATGTATTGATAACTTGGCAAAGCTCCAGAACTTAGGGTGTCTAGGTTACTTGCTCCGCCTAGATTCTTAGTTGGTTCACCTCTTCATTCTTCTATCTAGTTAGGATTGAAAAAGAGCTAGTCCCAGCTTCACTAAATAGGGTTTGTTGAGTTCATAATTAGAGAGTAAGTTTATGACCTTTCAAGTTCGATCATTCCTTGGTAGTCGACTTCCATAACTTGAGGCGTTTCATGACAACTCACATTACCTTTGAATTTCAATCCCATCCCGTCATATGGATTGGAAAAGTTCTATGCAAATTATGCTTTGGTGAAGTTAAAAAAGGCATAAGCTTTGTTCTTTTTTGTTCTGAAATCCATAGGTAAGTACAGAAAATCTTAAGCTGAAATAGGCTTCTATTCAGCATTGTCACTTCTCTTTCCCTATCAAACTTTTTGGTTCTCCATTCACCAATGTTTATCAATGAATTGCATAAGCATTCTGGGAGTGTATTCATAGAGTATATTCTCTCTCATGACAGTTGTTTCATTTGTTGCCCTTTGGAGTGCAACGAGCTAATACTTTCCTGTATAGGCCAATGCCCTTTTGTCGATCATTTTCTGTTCATGCATAGAATTATCACCACTTCCTTCTCCTCTTCCCCTTCCCAACCATTTTGCAACCCAAAACATGAATCGAGCCTGGATCTAGATCTAGACCCAAACCCTCATTTCCCTCTTTCCTTTAAAGCCTGGATCAACCAGTGCTTTAGAACTATGACTCCATTATTATTCCTCTTGGCGATTATGGCTAACCTCTGAGGAATGTTAACTAGCTCCTTTTGCTCCCATATTACAATAGGTAAAGCCACCATTGACGAAAGCAAAAAAGGTAGTTGTGGCTATAGTAGTGGTAGCAGCGGCAAAGGCGGGAGAGAGAGAAGGAAGAAATGATGTGCTATTGCGCCTCTCGGGGTTAGCTGCTGGTTTTTGGTTGCCCCTATTTGGGTCCGTTTGCGACTTCATTCTCTTGCAATTCTGAATCCGGTGCTCACCGCTCCCACACTTCAAGCATTTGTTGGCCTTATGCCAGCATTCCTTCTCAATATGGCCGGCCTTCTGGCAGAAGTGACAAATAACCTTGGGCTTTTTTTTTCTTGCCCTTGTCGCTGCTCGTTCGGTAGTGGTCTCCTCTCTTATCCTTGGGGGTGCTCTTGACGATACCCCACAGGCCTTCAGCACCTTCTTGTCGTTGCGCCTAGAGCGAAATGCAATAAGCTTGTTCCCATTGAGCCTTTTCAACTGTGTCGGTGTAGGTGGGCAGATCCACGGTGATTAAGGTGTACTGGATTTTGAGCTTGAGTCTGGAGATGAACTTCTTCTTCAGATCTTTGTCCGTTGCCACAATTCTAGGCACATACTTGGACAGCTTGGAGAAGGTGGCCTCGTATTCAAGAACCGTCTTGGATCCCTGTCGGAGGGACATAAACTCTATCTCCATCCGATCCCGCACCACTTACGGTGAGTACTTAGCTTGGAACACGGTGGTGAAGTTGGCCCAGGTCCTTGGTGTCTTGTCAGCCATCTGCTTCTGGTTGATCACTCGCCACCAATCCATGGCGGCTTTGTCCATTTAGTAGGCCGCAAACTCGATCTTGCGTGCCTCGGTGCACCAGATAAGTTCAAAGGTTCTCCCTACGCTTTCCAGCCATGCTTCGACCTTATCCGTGTTGGGTTCCCCCTTGAATCGGGGTGGCAAAATTTTAAAAAATTGGGCCAGTTCTCGATGCATGTCTAGTTGATCTGATGTATCGTGTTTATGACTTTAGTTGTTGAAGTATCATGTATTGAGGTTAGCCTATTATGTATCGTGTATTGAATTTAACCTCTATTGTATTGAGTGTAGATATTGAAGTATCACGGTTATGTTAAAATAATAAGTATTGAGAAAACACACACATCAAATTTAGCTGCCAATTAAAGTATCGTGAGTCGAACTGTTAGGCGATCGGACAAAGAATCTTTTTATTTCTAATACTAAAAATAGTCCTATTTCTTAAAGGAACAATTTTTCATCAGCTATTAGGTACAATATCAAAAACAATTAATTTGACACTATATATAGTTTTTCACTTATAGTCTTATATATACGATTATTTTTAAAATCTGAATCCATTGTGGACAAAATATTATCATATTTGTTATGGTATGTAATGTAAAACAATATAAACATGACTATTTTAGTAAGACAAGAGTTTTGTTCTTAAAAAACATTACTCTTTTAATGGGGCGTATCTAGAATATTAAAAAGAGTGGCATGCATAATTAAATATGAATACAATGAATACATATCAGTTCATTCATCACAACTTTTCATAGCAATTCATATGATATGCATTCATTGGTCAATAAAGTGTTACTATAAATTAATGATTATTTTATAAATATGTAGTCAATGAGTGAATGCTACGTGAGTTGCTGTAAAAATTTGTGATTAATTAATTGATATGAGTGTCATCTCTCTCATTTTTAGTGAGACAATAATACTTTTAAAATGACGTAATTTTAATTTGAGGGATAGGAAAGGCAAGCCGGTATTAATTAAGTGTAGTGATCCAATGAATCTCTACCGTTAGAGGGGTCTTTAAGAGATCAGCTCAGCTGTGACTTAGACTGAGAGTGACCATAGATATAATTTCAACTACTTCTTCCTAAATTTGCGCTACTATAACATTGAGCATTACATGCGCAAATAATATAAGATATATATATGTGTAGATATATATATATATATACATACTTGCTATTAATTCTTCTTATATAAGTATATCATTTGAAGGAGAGTAAAGGAAGGAAACCTTTTTGAAGATGGAAAAGTACGAAGTGGTGAAGGATCTTGGAGCTGGGAATTTCGGGGTTGCTAGGCTCATGAGGCACAAGCAAACAAAAGAATTGGTGGCCATGAAATATATCGAGCGTGGACGCAAGGTTCTTAATTATATTACTACTCTTTCAATATTTATGTTTCCTTATTTGATCAAAGAAAAAAGAAAAGAAAAAAAAAAGTGATCTACTTATTAATTTTTAATTTTTTATGTTGATTATTGTTCGCCAGATCAACGAAAATGTTGCTAGAGAAATTATTAATCACAGATCACTTCTACATCCTAATATAATCAGATTCAAAGAGGTACGTACGGTAATTAATTATTGCATTTTTCTTGAGTTAATTTTTGTGCTATTTGTAAAGCGAAAAAGTTTTGGGGCTAATTCTGATGATTAACTTTATGAATATTGGATGAAATATATAAAAATAATGCAGGTTATTTTAACTCCAACGCATTTGGGGATTATAATGGAGTATGCAGCTGGAGGGGAGCTCTTTGAAAGAATCTGTACAGCTGGTAGATTTAGTGAAGATGAGGTTCGGCAAGCATCTTTTTTTTTTTTTTTTTTTTCATAAAAAATTAATGGGTTTACAAAAATATTTCAGTTAATTATTTTATTTTTCATAAGCTAGCTCCCACATCGAGTTAAAAAAAAAAAAAAAAAAAAACTCTTTTAGTCATTAAAAATTCGAAAAAATTGGTTGGGAAGTTATGTATATTTTCAAAGGAAAGAAAAGGACTACACTAATTTCTTCATGTAATGTTCAACTTTATTGTAATTCAGGCCAGGTATTTCTTCCAACAGTTGATTTCCGGAGTCTGCTACTGCCATGCCATGGTACGTCTAATCATTGGGCCAATTATATTTACCTTATTGAGATTAGGGAATATCACCAATTTTTTTCTTGAGATTTAAAAATATTACTAACGGCCCCTAACCCTTCAAATTACAATAGCACTTTATGGAGAAATTATTTCATGCACCGTTATATAAATTGACATTATGAAATTTGTATTATTTAAGGGTAAAAGCATGAATTTCTTACAAAAGTGATGGAAATAATAGGAGGTCATATTTATTCATTTTATTTTTTTATTGGTTTGTTGCCCTAAAAAGGTGGATACAAGGTTGTATGGAATAATTTTTTCACTCTAAGGTGTAAACTCGTATCATTCCATTTAAAAAGTTTAGTTAAAAATATGTACAAATTTTATTTTATTTTTTTTGATGCACAACCTTTTATAGATTTTAAAGTATAACATTTAAATTAGCTAATATGTTACCATTATTCCACTTAAATCCTTAATTTTAAAATGAAACTTATTCTTTACCACTCACAATTATATTAACAAGGACAGCTAAAAAATTTTAAACTGGACTCTTCAACTACAACAAAAAGAAATTTTTTTTTTTATTGAAAGTGGACTCTTGTGGTAGAATGGAAGGAAAATATATTTTCAAGTGATAATTATTGGGAGTATTGATAATATTTTAAATCTCAACGAGTAACATTAATTTTTCCAAAATTTAGAGGTCAATGTGAGTCATGTGACTAACCTTAGTTAAATTACTTTATTTCTTTGTCCTTTTTTATTTCCTAGGTTTATTTTTCAAAATAATGAGTTTACAGTATATTATATTCTTGACTCCATGAATTCAATTGTAGTCTGAATTAATTTGCGTTGGGATGTGCAGCAAATATGCCACAGGGATTTGAAACTGGAAAATACACTCCTAGATGCCAGTCCAGCGCCTCGTCTCAAGATTTGTGATTTTGGTTACTCCAAGGTTTGTTAATTTAATATATATATAAAAAAAGGTTTGTTAATTTCGTCGCTCCCATCCAACCGCCCCAACCCCCATCCCCAAAAAAATGGTCAAATCGGTATTTTTACTGTCTTGTGCATTATAATTTATAAGTTACAATAAAATAGAATAAATTTTCTCATTATTTATTGTTATTATTTTATTTACTTATATATATATATATATATATACGAGTATATACTTTTAATAGAATAATTAATTATAAATTATGCATATTTATATTCATAAAGTATAAAGTGTTTATAATTTTCATGAATAAAACCTATTTTAAAGATAGAATTGATATTTTGAAAAATGTAACAATTTTTTTTTTTTTTTTGGTTATAATGAAAATGGGAATGCCTCCCACCGACAAAAGAAACAGCGCTACTAACCTTTTAACCTTTTAACGTTGTCAAAAGTTTTGACTACTTCACTACTACTTTCGTATTGAGAAGTTTACTTTTTTGGCCTACAAGAAAGTCAACAAACAAGTTATGATCTCTCAGGGTGAGTGAGTCTGGCGCGTAAAAATTAGAACGAAGTATTTCATTAAAACAATTTAAATTACTATTGAAAGAATACTATTACTTAAGTTGTCAAATTCATTTTTCTATTTATGTGAATTAAATATAGAAATAGTAATTTTGAAAATTACTTAGGCCTTGTTCGTTACCATATATTCAAAAACATGTTGTAATTTTGAATTTTGTACTAATTTCTCATCATTTATAATAATTTTTTTACTTTTTAACTATGTTTTTTAAAAATCTTTTCAATACATTTTTAGCATTATTCATTCTCATTCCCATGTGTCAAACACACCCTTAGTTATTTTCTTTGGGTGTGGATTTGAATTCTTTGACATAGTTTTGCCAACCCAAAAAAAAAAAAGGGGGATAATTTCGAAAACTGATACTTGGGAAAGAAAAAAGAATAAATTCCCTCTGAGACATGCAAAAACACTAACACCCCATTGATTTTTATTTTTATTTTTATAGGTATTCCAAATAACTTTTCAATTAACTTTCAAAAATAGAAAGAACTTGAAAGTATTTTAATGATACACAACTCAACTAACCTCCTCAATTTTCTCATCATAACTGAGGTGTCATGCATTCATTGGCTACACTTTTATACAATAATTATTATTACTACTTTCTCTGTCCCACTTAAAGAGTTCATTTAAAAAAAAAAAAAAAAATCTTGTCTCATTTAAAGAGTTCACTTTAAATTTATTTACATTACGTGCCCTTACTAATATAACAATGTGTGGTTCACAATTAACCCTTACTTCTAAAGTAAGGATATAAGTGAAAAAACTGTGGTGGTAAATTACTTATTTTAGGTGTTATATCTCATAACCCATAATAAGTTATACACATTTCAAAGTGGACTCTTTGAGTAGGACGGATGGAGTACATTATTAACCAATAAATGCATGACACCTCACTTGCTATCAGAAAGTTGAGGAGATTAGATGAGTTGTGTATCATTACCGTTTAACTTTTCATACAAATTCAAACAGTTATTTGTGTAGTTTTCAAAAACAAGCAGGAATATTTTTCTTCAAACTCTCAAGGAGATTTTTGACATAATGCAAAAAAAAAACCCAATTAAGCCTAGACTTGTAGGGACCCAATTTGCTACTTTATTTTAAATTATTATATACTAACAATCCAAACAAACTCGTTTTCCAAAAAAAAAAAAAAACACAATCCAAACAAACTATAGTATGAAATTTTTTTGCTTTACAAACCTATTTTAAATTATTACTCCCCTCCGTTCTATTAAAAGAGTCCACTCGAATAAATTTACAACTTATTATAAATGTTAAGGTACAACACATAAAATTATGGGTGATCATATTGACCCGCGGGTCTGCCCGTCCCGACCTGACCCTAAATTCCATAAGGTTCGGGCCGATTACGGCCAGAAAGGGTCAGCAAGGGTCAAAGGCCCGGTTCAGGTCGGGTCTGTCCGGGCCAAGGCCTGACCCTAACTGGCCCATTTTTTTTTCCCCCTGTTTTGCTCCTATCTTTTTTTTCTCATGCTCTTTCTTCAAATTTTAAATTTTTTTTTCTTTTTATTTCTTTTCTTCTTCAGCCTAAAGTTTTTTAAGTTAGTAAAAAAAAATTTGAAATAATAATAACTTGCAAACAAAAAAATATAATAATAACTTTACAAATATGTATAATTTCTACTTCAAAAATTATTCTTTTACGTATATTTTTCTTAAAATTACTTTTCAATGCGTTTGGAAGAAAAGTAATTTAAAAAAAAAACATTTAAAAGGTGTTTTGACTAGTATCAAATAAAAAAATTCTAAATTTCTAAGTTTTTTAATAATGCATGTAATTATTTAAAATTTTTACTTTATGCAAAATATAATAATAATTTATATTTTTAAAAATAAATAATTAAAACTATTTTATTTATAATTTTAGATTAAATTTTAAAATAATGAAGTTGGAAGGGGGGGGGGGGTGGGGGTGGGTTGTGGGGAGTGGTGAGCTTTTATTTTTGGTTTGGGGTTTGGACTGGGCAGGGGGGTGGAGTGGAGGGCTTTGTTTTTGTTTTTGGGATTTGGGGGAGGGGTGGTGATTAGATTTTTTTTGTTTTTAATTTAGAATTTTTTTAGTAATTTAAAAAAAAAAAAAAAAAAGGAAGGGCCAATTAGGGTTGAGGTCCGGACCGAACCGAACTCGGCTCGACCCGGACTGGCCCGGACCGTGTCTTTAGGATCGCGTCCCTATTGGACCCGAACCGTTAGGGTTGGGCCGGGCTGGTTAGGGGCAGGTTGGACTGGATTTTCCATTTTGGGCAGTCCTACATAAAATAGCTAATTTAGCACCATTTATTCCATTTATATCCTTACTTATTAAGCACTCCCTCCGTCTCACTCAAAGAGTCCACTTTCAAAAAAAAAATCTTGTCCCATTTAAAGAGTCCACTTTGAATTTATTTACATTACATGCCCTTACTAATATAACAATGTGTGGTTAACAATTAACCCTTACTTCTAAAGTAATGATATAAGTAGAAAATATGATGGTAAATTACTTATTTTAGCTGTTATACCTCACAACCCATAATAAGTTGTACACATTTCAAAATAGACTCTTTGAGTGGGACGGAAGGAGTATAAGTTAATTGTATACCACACATAATTATATTAGTAACGGTAAGAGAAATAAAAACTACAAGAAAGAGGATTGTTGTGACTGATAATGAGAGGTTCTTGTAATCTTGAAGTTATAAGTTCTAATCGTTAATCTTTCGTGATGTAATGACAAATTTAGTAGTAACAAAACTACAAATTCTACATACAAAAATCCTATAGCAGTGGAAATAAATAAATAAATCATGATAATTAAAAGATCCTCAGTGATTATGTACTATTGCAAATTTCCATCTCCATTCCTAAAATTTTGATCATTTTATGAATAATGTTTGTTCCGATCGCAGTCGTCCGTGTTGCACTCAAGACCCAAATCTACGGTGGGAACCCCGGCTTATATTGCACCGGAGGTACTTTCTCGCCGTGAATATGATGGCAAGGTAAGATTTACTGATTAGTGAATTATCTTTACTATTTTTCAAATTTGGTACAATTATATTTTACCCCTTAATATTTATTCAAATTATAATATGCATTTGTACTTAGTTTTGAAAAATATAGTCTCTTCATTCCATTAGAAAAGTCTGGTTTCGAAAATGTATAACTTATTATGGATTACAACATACAACACATAAAATAATTAATTTGTCTATATTTATTTTATTAATGTCTTTACTTTTTAAATGTGTGTCAATTATAGATCACACATTATTATATTCGTAAAGATAGGAAGAGTTAAGAATTTGTAAGTAAACTTTTCTATCGAAACAAAAATAATCCTTGAAAGTGAACTCTTTTAATAAAACAAAGGGAGTATAAAACTCTATAGTTTAGTAAAACTATCAAACGAACCATAGAAGCAATGGAAAATTATGATTTTAATCAACATTCTTTGGACAAGTAACAAATGTAGTCCTCATTCTTTTAAAATAAAATAATTGAGTCCATTGTCTTTTAATTTTTTACAGTTTTAGTACAATCGACATAAATTAGACTCAACTAATTGATTGTCACTCAAGATTTAACAATTAATTAAGGAGGCTTTTGACTAATTACTAGTGTTAGTCCATTAATTAGTTGGGTCTAATTTTCTGTCATTTAGACTTAAATTGTTACAAATCGCATGATTAATTGTCGACTTGATCAAGCAGTTTTGGAAGAATTTGAACTACATTCAATAATTGTGAATAAGTCATATGACAATTAAGGCTCGCTACTCAATTTGAAATAAGAAGAATCTTACATGATCAAAATATAATATTATGTGAACTGTAATTTACTATTATACCATTCCTAGTGTTTTATCATTTCTCATTTTCTATTTATTCAAAGAAGTCCATACCTCAAAATATAATATTATGTGAACTGTAATTTACTATTATACCATTCCTAGTGTTTTATCATTTCTCATTTTCTATTTATTCAAAGAAGTCCATACCTAATCAACAAGGATTTATTTGGTAATTTTACCATGATTCATTTGGCAATTTAGACAAATATTGCGAACGTAAATGTAATTTATTTATTTATTTTTATAACTTTGTGGCTCTCATTGTATATTAAATTATTTTTTTGGTTTTACCTCTACTAAATGTAGTTGGCAGATGTCTGGTCTTGTGGGGTTACTCTCTATGTTATGTTGGTGGGAGCATATCCTTTTGAAGATCCAAATGATCCTAAGAATTTCAGGAAAACAATTACTGTGAGTTTCTTTTTTTGTACTCCCTCCGTCTCACTCAAAGAGTTCACTTTCAAAATTGTTTTTTGTCCCATTTAAAAAGTCCACTTTGAATTTATTTATATTACATACCCTTACTAATATTACAATGTGTGGTTCATAATTAACCGTTACTTCTAAAGTAAGGATATAAATAGAAAATATGATGGTAAATTACTTATTTTAGGTGTTGTACCTCACAACTCATAATAAGTTGTACACATTTTAAAGTGAACTTTTTGAGTGGGACGGAGGGAGTATATTTTAGTATCCCTTTTAATTATCAACCAACATATTATTTTCTTCCATTTGATCATGATTAATTAATTAATTTCCAGTTTATTCACTATTTAATATATCACTCCTCTGCAGAAAATAATGGCTGCTCAATACAAAATTCCAGACTATGTACATATATCTCAAGATTGCAAACACCTTTTTTCTCGTATATTTACTCCAAATTCTTCTAGGGTAAGTATCACAATTTAAATTAATCCTCTGATTTTTAATTTTTTTTCTTTACTTATTTAAAAATATTGATGTTACTTAGTTAACAAATGTGCAATTGTGTGCAGAGGATCACAATAAAAGAACTTAAGAGCCATCCATGGTTCCTGAAGAACCTACCAAGAGAGCTTACTGAGTCAGCTCAAAGCATCTACTACCAGAAAAATAATCCAACCAATTTCTCCCTCCAAAGCGTTGATGATATAATGAAAGTAGTCGCAGAAGCAAGAAATCTGCCACCGCCGAATCCCATCAAAGGATTCGGCTGGGGAATTGAGGATGAGGAAGAGGAAGAAGTGCTCGAAGAGGAGGTGGATGACGAAGAAGATGAGTATGACAAGCACGTTAGATCAGCCCATGAGAGTGGAGAATTTCACGTCAAATAAGGGGTTTTTTTTTTTTTGGTCTTCTTTTCATCTTCATAAATTTATCACATCTTTCCTGTTTTTGTTTATCCATTGTTGATGTTAATTATCTTCTTGGATTAGTGTACCATACTGTTTGGCAAACATTTATCCATGTTTAATCCTTTAATTAGGTTATGTTTTTGAAACTTCATATATGTATAAAGTCATTGTCGGATACCTAACTATATATATATAGCTACATCGAATAAGTTTGCAAATCAACTTGAAGTGAGACTGGAATGGCCTTCACATGCATGTTTGTAATTCCTTGTTACAGCATTTTTACTTTACTAGATTTTACTTACCGCATTATATATTCAATTGATTGTAGTATATATAAGAAATTATTAGATATATCTGCTGCTTTCTTAAAAATAGTGTACTAAAATAATGATATATCAGTAATTTAAAATCAAGAAAATTCAGAACTAAAATTTTTATTTTTTGAAAAGTGTTGGAATTTGTCCAACCATGATTGACTTGTTAACAATGATTTTCGCCGACTAATTAGAACTAAATTGTAATAACCATTAATCCCTAATTCCTAACTACTCATAATTTAAAATTTTATACATACCATAAAAAAAATATAAACTACAAGAATTTGAAAAAATTATGTCTTTCTGATTTTTCTTAGGGGAAATTCTCTTAGGATCCATGTTAATTGGGATTTAATTTATTCTTAAAAGGGCACAAAAGGGTTTAAATTCTTTTCAAGGGCATATAATTAATATTATTATTAATTTAAAAAATTTGTAAATGACCATGTTATTCCTGTCAAAAAAAATTTTGTGATTCATGAGTGGCTAGACGATTTTCAACCAATTTAATGTAGAGTTGTTTGTCTTGAAAAAACTAATAAGAATTCTTTCATTTTACTAAATTATTATCTCATCATAACCAGCTATCTGGCCAGCTGAAGTGCTCTACTAAAAATTTATCCCTTCCTCGTTTATGTTCCGAACTCCCATATATGTACGTTGAAACACCAGTTAATTATAAGGACTCGTAAAAGATTGGCATACTTTCTTAATTACGTTATTTTTGAAGTGGCCCTCCCTCGTTGCTAGTCTTATGATAATATATTCTTGTCCTCTAGTGTTGTTTTACAAGTTTTCATACAAAAGAAATACTTCCTCCATTCCACTAAAATAATTTACTTTAGACTTGTAACTGACTCTTAAATAGTTGTACCACGGGTTTTTCTCTTAAAACCGAGGGAGTATATCTCATAGCAATAGTTGCATTCATTTCTCTTGCTTTAGAACAAATCCGATACACAATAATTATTAGGGGTGGTCAGACCCGACCCGCGGGTTTGACCGGGAACCGACCCGGAAAAACCCGACCCGCGAGTTGGGTTTTTTCCGGTTCGGTTCAAGGTCAAACCCACGGGTCGGGTCGGGTTGGTTCCTTCTCAATTTTTTTTTTCATAATTGCTGGTCCGATCACGGGTCGGGTTTTTTTTGGGTCGGTTCCGGGTTGAACCCGCGGGTCCGGTTCGGTTCTCCATCCAATTTTGGATTTTCTAAATTTAAAACATGCCAAATTATAATGCTCATTTGCATAAGTCAAAATTCGAACACACAACCTAAGGTTGGTAAACCAATCTTAAAGAAAGTTGATTAACCACTCCAGCAACTCTTTGTTTTGTTATTTTTTCTTCTTATTAATATATTATACAACATTAAACTATAAATTATTTAATATCTTTTTCATTATATTAATGATTTAAATTACATCACACATGTATTTCACAATCTAAACAAAATTAATTTTTATACAAAAATTAAATAATATTTTATTCCATAAATTTATATATTATTTCAAATTTAAATACTATGCTTATCAAATGAAAATTGATATCTTAAATAAGTAAAATTATACTCTATTATTTTTTTATTACAGTATTTTTTAAAAAATAGTAATATAAATGTGCAAACAGTAAAATGAAAAATAACACAAAATGTAAATTTTACCATTAGTTTATATAGTATTATAATGTCTATTGTTTTTAAAAAAATTAATTATAATATATATAGTATAAAGAATTGATATATGAAATTAATATATAAATAAACATATAATATAATGAAGATAATAAGATAATATAACAAAACAAAAAGTAGAAGGAGTGGCTAATCAGCATACCTTAAAGATAATTATTGTACTTAGGTCACGTGTTCAAATCTCATCTTAGGCAAAAATAATATAATTTAAAAACTTTTTCATTAGGGGCAAAAAAAAAAAAAAAAAAAACTGGCCCAGAACCCGACCCGACTCGAAACCGACGGGTCGGGTTGGTTCCAGGTATCACATTTGCTCACCCCTAATAATTATTACAATCATTTGCCCATCCGAAAAGTGCTGGATGGACTGCAAAAAAAAAAAAAAATATATATATATATATTTATCTCTAAAAATTAAAATAACTATACTCTCTACATAAATAAGTGAACCCTTAGGGCCTATTATATTCTGAGAACGGGTTTGAGTTTTAGACAGAGACCAAATGGGTTTGTGCCCATAACAAAGAAACAATGTTCTTAACCCAAAACCATAACACATATTCCACCACCACTTGGTCTGCCCCACCGCCGCCGCTGCCGCTATCTCACTGCCACCACTGCTGACCTAAACCCTAAACCCCCAAAATCCAATTCTTCTTCTTCTTTTTCATTTTTTTCTGTTTCAAGCCAAAAAAAATTGTGATTGAAATTCCAGTATTGGATGAACTGAACAAATGTTGGTCGAGGTTGAAATTGACCCTCTTGGGCTTCCAGAACCAGCCGACCAAGACTCCAACGAGAACGGAAATCCAAAGAGGGGCGGCAAACATCATGAGCTCGGTCATGACATCCCTGATGGAGGGTCTCCGAAAAATCTGCAGCAAAGCCGAAACCAAAACCATAGCATCCAATTCGAAAAAGAAACCCTCGATTCAATCGTAGAAAGGCAAAGCTTTAAAGCACAGCGATGAGTCGAGGGTTAGGAGGAAAAAGAAAAGGGATAATAGAGATGAATAAGAGGCTGGGGGGTTAAAGAATGAACAGATTGAGAGGAATCAATAGTGTTGGGAGAGGGGAGAGAGAAAGGAGAAGAAGAAGAAGAAGAAGAAGTTCGCAACTGGAGGAAGAAGAAGAAGAAATTGCAGACGAAGAAGAGGATGGCGGCGGTTGCGCGCGGAGGCGACCGGCGGAGGAGGGCGGCGGCGGCAGTGGGAACGGGTTTGAGAATGGGTTTAAGATCTAGAAGAAGAACATGGGGTTGGGTTCGATTTTTGGGTTAATGAGCAAACCTGTTCTTAGAACAATAGTAAAGAATATGCCCTTAGTCATAAGATTTTAAAACTGAATATAAATGAAAAAATTTATCTCAAAAAATTAAATAAATATACCCTACATATAAAAAGTGAACCCTTAGTCATTAAATTTATTTTAATAAAAATGAATATTAATGTTAAAAAATAATTCTTATTTTTTAGTATACTTTCATAATAGTTTTTCTAAATATTTAATCTCTAAAAATTAAATAAATATACCCTACACCAAAAAAAAAAAAAAAACCTTTAGAGATATTAATTAATTGAACCTTGGCTGCTTATGCCATTGTCAAACTGCAGAACAAGAAATAAGAGGAAGAAGAAGTTAATCATGCTTCTTAATTAACAGAAATAAAAGACTTCATAAATATTAATCTCATATATCTTACGTGGAAAAATACCATTGGATGCCTGACAAATCTTATATCAGGATGATCCTGATAAATATTAATCTCATATAAATATATATATATATATATATTCTCACTCAGTTTCACCCAAATTTTGCCTTCTTATATTTTTGGTAAGATTCGAGCTCGTGATTATATATGTTTACCAAATTATGAAATTTTTGTATTCGGGTAGAAATTTTTTGAAGAGAATTATTTTTTGAAAATTGTGTAAGATAGAGAGAAAAAAGTGTAATGATTAGATTAATTTTGGAAATAATGTGAGTAAGGATTTAGAGACAAAATAAAATTTTAAAATTTAAAATTTGTGAAAATGAAATTGTTTGGATATGAAAATATTCAAAAGAAAAAGTGATAATTTTCTTGGAAAGAAACATAGAGCCTGAAGTATTAAATTATGAGCTTTCTAAATTAGTGTTAGGGCTATTCTTTATAGACAAACAAAGAAATAGAAAGAATGACAAAGAAATAAGGAAAGAATAAGAAACGGGGTGGGAGGATTGTATTAAGAAATAAGAAAGATTACAATTACCAAAACAGATAACTACTAATCTTCTCCTAAACTTTATACTTGTACAGACTGCTTAACCGTCTCTAACAACTTTCTAACCCCCTTTCGTAATTTCTGTTTTAACTAACCCTTTCCCAAATTCTGTTTCAACTAATACACGTCAGCATTAAATTGGTTGATTGTGACAAATGCCACCCCTTGAAGACAGACTTGTCCTCAAGTCTGAAAGTTTGGGAACTGGTTACATATGAAACTTTGATCCTACCAGGACGTTTTCGAATCTTCCAAAGCTGCCCAGTGAATCAACCATTGAACAACATCTTGTCCTTGCCTCTGAATAACCCTTCTCTGCAGTATTTTAGCTGGCATAAGTGGACAAATTTCCTTTTCGTTGAACTCCGGTAATTCTCCAGGCCTGATAGGCATAGTTCCGAAATGTTTCTTCAGTTTAGACACATGAAAAACTGGATGTATTTTCGCATGTGGAGGTAATTTGAGTTTGTAGGCTACTGATCCAATTTTTTGTAGGATTTGGAAAGGTCCATAGAACCTGCTGGCCAACTTTAGATATGATCTCACAGCAACTGATTGTTGTCTATAGGGCTGCAATTTTAAAAATACCCAATCTCCTACTTCAAATGCCCTTGCTGTTCTTCTTTGACCAGCAAAGAATTTCATGCGGCCTTTAGCTCTCTCCAAATTCTCTTTCAAAATTCTCAGTATTGCACTCCTTTGTTGGATCATATCTTCTACAGCTGGTAAAGCAGATTGAGCACTGATGTGGACCAAGGTACACATGCGGATGAATTGTCAAGGAAAGTCTGATTAAGCGGCGTAGCTCGTATAAACTCTCTACTTACCCGAAATCCAGATAGCAAAAATAAGCTAACCTAAGTTAATTTACTTAAAAGGAATTCGAACCAAGTAAGAAAAGAGGTGAAACATGCGAGTTTAATTAGGTAGAGCAAATAACCTAATTAAGCTAAGTTTCATGCAATATATAAATCACAAGCATGCAAAATACATAAAGCAATAAAGGAAGAGTACTCAAACTAATAGTTTAAAGATAAGAATACTTTTTTATTATGTTGTTCGGATGCCCTGTTTATAGAGTAGGGGCAGCCGAAACCTGAAAGAAGTAGGTAATGGAATAAGAAAAGGAAATTCGGTTACCTTAAAGATAAGGGCAGCCGAAATTACAAGTGGAAATCAAGAAGGAAAAGAATTGGAAATCCTACTTCAAAAAGGAGATCAAGAAGGGATTCTTTTTCGAAACTAACAAACTAAGGGCAAAATAGGGAACATGCACAAACCCTTATTTTTCCCCAAACCCTAACTCTTATTTCGCAAACCCTAGATAGGTAGGCCTTGCGTGTGGGCTGGTTGATAGGCTGGCCGAACTTGGTGATGTGGAATGGACTCCATAGAGGTTCCCCTATTTGTTGATGGCGCATGGTGGAATGGTGTAGGGAGCTTCCGGAATCAGTTCAGAATCAAGATTTTTCAAGATTTTCAAGATTCTGCAAAATATAAAATTTAAGATTTTCAAGAAAATCAAGAACTTCAAGAACCTTCCGGTGTCTTCAAGAACTTCAAGAAACAGTCGTCTCTTCATTGTGGAATGGTGATTTGCGCCCCTTCTTCAAGAATTGTAAGGAGGGTTACAATTTGAACCTTTCCGGCTTTATTTTCCAAGGCATTAGCTTCTACTATCAACTGAGCATCCAGTCTGCAAGCTTCCACAAGATCCTCACGAACTTTTCTTGCTCTGCTCCGCGTCATTGGCCCAATGATATCTACAAGTGGATCCCTTTGATATGGACTTGGATCCTGAAGCATTGTTGGGCCTCGGTGTAGAACCCGAACCTCCTCAGCTTCTCTGGATTCACTTGTCTGTGGACTTGTCGATGGACTAGGGATGCCCTCCTTATCCCCTCCGGGTTGAAAAGGATTTGACCTCAAATCTTCATCCTGTTCACAAGTAAATGGAGACAAGTCAACAACATTAAATGAAGTACTAACACTATACTTACCTGGCAAATCAAGCTTGTAAGCATTAGCCACCATCTTGGACACAATTTGAAAAGGCCCATCGCCCCGGGGATGGAGTTTCGTCCTCCTCGCAGCAGGGAATCATTCCTTCCTCATGTGAACCCAAACCCAGTCTCCTGGTTCAAAGTTCACAGCCTTGCACCGCTGGTTTGCATAGTCTGCGGCTCTGGTGTAAGTTTTCTCAAGGTTTGACCAAACCTTGGCATGCAGGCGTTTGACGGTTTCAGCCTTCTGGACGCCGTCTAGATTAACCTAATCCTTTACCGGCAAAGGGATTAGATCCATAACCGTCAAAGAAGTGAAGCCGTATGCAACTTCGAATGGATAGAACCCTGTCGAGGAGTGCTTGGAGCGGTTGTAGGCAAACTCTGCAACCGGTAAGACTTCTTCCCAACGTTTGAGATTCTTCTGTATCAAAGCCCGAAGGAGATTGCCAATGGTGCAGTTGGTGACTTCCGTCTGACCATCCGTATGAGGATGACTTGTAGTCAAAAACAGGAGTTTTGTACTAAGGTGTGACCACAAAGTCTTCCAAAAGTAACTCAGAAATTTGACGTCTCGATCAGAAACAATAGTGCACGGAATACCATGAAGTCGAACTATCCCCTGAAAGAACAAGTCCGCAACATGTTTGGTATCATCTGATTTCCTGCAAGGAATAAAGTGAGCCATCTTAGAAAAACGATCGACTACGACAAATAGGGAGTCATTAACTCTTTGCGTCCTCGGAAGACCTAGAATAAAATCCATAGAAATGTTAGTCGCGTGTAAAGTCCATAAGGTTTAGATGTAGATTTAGCTTTTAAACAATTAATGCAACGAGTGCAAACATGTCATCAAGCATTTTCGCATATGAGGCCAATAAAAATGTTCCTATAACACATCAAGTGTTTTATTGACACCAAAATGACCTATAAGTCCCCCATTATGAGTTTCACGAACCAGTAATTCTCTAGCAGAACTACGCGGGATGCATAACCTATGTTCCTTAAACAAGAACCCATCATGTCCATAGTACTTATGGAATGCACCAGATTCACATGCTTTATATATAGTAGCAAAATCAATATTAGAAGCATATAAATCCTTTAGATATGCAAATCCTAGCAAAGAATGATAAAATAGCCAGAATTTCATACCTGCTAGATAGAGTTTCAGCAACTAAGTTATCTTTCCCTTTCTTATATTTAATAATGTAAGAAAAATTTTTTCAATAAAAGCAACCCATTTAGCATGACGTCTATTTAACTTACTCTGTCCCTTTAAATGTTTAAGGGACTCATGATCATTGTGGACAACAAATTCCTTGCCCATTAAATAATGTGACCAAGTCTCGAATGCACGGACCACTGCATAGAGCTCCCTATTGTAAGTTGGATAATTTAAGGTAGCTCCCTTCAACTTCTCACTGAAATAGGCGATTGGCTTGCCTTCCTGTATTAAAACTGCTCCAATCCCTATACCTGATGCATCAACATTAGTTCAAAGACTTTATCAAAATCAGGTAATGCTAAAACAGATGCATGAGTGAGATCATGCTTAAGAACCGTAAAGGCGTTTTCCTGAGCTTGCCCCCACAAGAATGACACATTCTTCTTGCATAATTCGTTCAGATGTGCTGCTTTGGTGGAAAAGTCCTTCACAAACCATCGGTAAAAGCCAGCCAAACCATGGAAAGCCCTTACCTGTGCGGCCGTTATTGGTGTAGGCCACTCCCTAATG
This sequence comes from Leptodermis oblonga, assembly GCA_016801395.1. Lineage (NCBI taxonomy): Eukaryota > Viridiplantae > Streptophyta > Magnoliopsida > Gentianales > Rubiaceae > Leptodermis > Leptodermis oblonga. Next base: position 19,671,205 of record CM028760.1, read on the forward strand.
GCTGTTACCTTGGCGTCGTCAACTTTGACACCATCTTTAGAGACCACAAAACCGAGAAACACAACTTCCTCAACATAGAAAGTACATTTCTTCACATTGACATACAATTTATTAGCACGTAATTCAATTAACACCAAGCGAATATGTTCTACATGCGATTTCATGTCTCTAGAATATATCAAGATATCATCAAAATAAATCACAATAAACTTCCCTATAAACTTTCTAAGCACATGATTCATTAATCTCATGAAGGTACTAGGTGCATTTGTTAGGCCGAAGGGCATTAGTAACCACTCATACAAACCAAACTTAGTTTTAAAAGCAGTTTTCCATTCATTCCCCTCCCTCATGCGAATTTGATGATAGCCCTGTGTAAGATCTATTTTAGTGTAAACTGTTAAGCCATGCAAGTCCTCTAACATGTCATCAAGCCTAGGAATAGGATACCTATACTTGATTGTTATCTTATTAACAGCTCTACAATCAACAGACATTCTCCATGTACCATCTTTCTTAGGGACAAGAATTATAGGTACATCACAAGAACTAAGTGATTCCCTTACCTGACCGTTAGCCAAAAGCTTGTCGATCTGTTTCTGCAACTCCTTTATTTCCTCTGGATTTGCATTGTAGGCAGGTTGATGTTCAATCCCACGCAGAGGCTGCAATCCTTGCGGCAGCTCTCCTGGAAAGACATCGTTGTATTCCTGCAACAAATAATCAACTTCCATAGGAATATCCCGAGGGATATCGTCAGGGTTAACACAAGTATCTTTACATACTAAAACTAGTACACAACCTTTGTCAGTTAACACCTGTTCTACCTCCCCCACTGTAGCGAAAAAGCTACCTCTAACTTCTTCCTGATTAGGCTTATCAGAGTTCATCTTACTACCCTTGACATGTTCTTTACTTTTCCCTTTGTCCAGGTGCTTTCCAGCTTCCCATTTGGCAAGGGCGTCCTTCATCCTAATTGATTCTGAACGCACTTCAGTAGGTGGCATAGGTAGAAACGTGTGGATCTTGCCTTCCTGGCAGACTGAGTAAGTGTTGGCGACCCCATCATGAGTTGCCTTCAAGTCGAAGAGCCATGGGCGGCAGAGCACAGAATGTGACAAGCCTCCATTGGAAGCACATCGCATAAAACAGTGGATTCGAACTTCCCGATAGCATATGGTACGCTTACCTGCTTTGTAACTCTGTAGCCGTCTGAGCTGTCAAGCCATTGGAGCCGATAAGGATGTGGATGCTTGAGTATGGGGAGCTTTAGCTTTTCGACCATATATTCACTGGCCACATTTGTACAACTCCTTCCATCAACGATCATAACACACAACTTCCCATTGACCTTAGCCCTGGCATGGAAGATGTTTGTCCCTTGAGACATATCCTCGACAGCAGCTGTAGTCAAGGTGTGAGTAACCAAGTTCTGATTGGATCTTCTTCGATGAACTCAAATTGCTCTACCTGTTCAGACTTAGCTCTATCAGTTAACTCCAATAAGGGGTTAACGGTTTGTTCATCCTCATCATCTTCGGAAATGTACTCACCATTTTGCCCCAATAATACCTTCCAGATGTTAGGACAATCGCGCATGTAGTGGCCACGGCCGGAGCATCTGTGGCAAGTGACATTGCTTATTGATTGCCGAGGTGTTGATGGCGTCTTGGATTGGGATGAAGACGGGGTGGCAACGGGAACGATAGCCTTCCGTTCTGACGTGAACGGCTTCTTGGCGGGTGACGAGTAAACCAGATTCTTTCTCCAAGCCGGTGGGGCGCTAGCAGGCGTCCTGACGGGCGGAACTGTATTCAGGTATTCCTCCATGACCCGAGCTTTATGCAACATGTTCGTCAAAGTGGTTGCATTCTGAAGTTCAACGGCTAAAACTATACCCCTGTTTAGGCCTTTAAGAAAACGATCCATTGAAGCAGCCTCGTCTTCTTGTACATTTGCCCTAATTTTGGCCATCTCTAACTTTCTATAGTATGTGTCTACATATAAAGGTCCTTGCACAAGAGTATGTAATTTCCTATACAATTCTCTAAAATAATAATCAGGAACAAAAGTGCTACGCATGGAAGTAGTCAAATCATACCAAGTTAGAGGCGGAGCACGGGCCCGCATGGGACGCGTATTCCTGCGTTGGTCCATCTCTTGATTCCACCAGACCAGGGCATAGTCCGTGAAATTTACCACCACGAGTGGAACCTTCTTGTGTTCTAGGATCGAATGAAACTCGAATATGCGCTCCATCTTTATCTCCCAGTCTAAATAATCCTCCGGATTCGTACCGTCTGCGAAGGGTGGTACAGTCGTTTTGCATTGACTGAGACCTTCAAAAGCCTTAGCAAAGGCATTGTTGTCGTTGGCAGAAATGTCCTCATTTGACTCGCACGCCTCTGTTCCCGGTCGGCTTTCATGTCAGCAACCTCCTCCGTGAGGGTAGCAAATTGCGCAGAGAGTTGCGCTATTGTAGCCAGTAATTGCTCATTCCCAACAGGAACGGAAGCACCACCTGACATTGGTAAGAGGCAAAAATTTGTCTACTAAGAACAAGGAAAAATGGGTAGTAACCTTACCCCCTTGTCCCCCAAGTGTATCCCACCTAACAGCTACACATAAACCAGTGTTTCACTCTAGGGTGACGCCCTTATAGTATGTTCACTCAAGCCTTTTTCCACTCTACCTCCCGGTATTGATAAATGTATAAGGCAAATAGCAATTTACACACAACAATGATACTTAAGGAAAAAGCAAAATTTAAAAAAAAATAGATACTTGGTTCTATTTTGGAGTTGAAAAATCTTTTCGCAAACGAGATTTGTAATATAGTTCAGATAAGAGGTACACAACAAGGAAATTTCGGGGTGAAGCCCTCAAATTTCAGAAAAGATGGGTGCGCACGATAACAAAATCCAAACTATAATTCAAGAGTAAATGTTCAGGTAGCTTGAAAAGATACAACTAGCAGTTGAAAGCAGGGCAATTCAAGAATTGAACAGAATCAAGAAATAAGCAGAGTTGAACAACTTTAAGAAAATCCTAAAACTAACCAAAGAAGAGATCACCAACCCAATAGGTAATCAAAGAAACCAATCCCAACAAATTATCAATTCCCCCAATATGCAGATAAACCCAATTACGAATTTGAAAACCCCCAGTGGTGGAAAAATTACTCAGAACTCCAATGTAGTGCTGTGGGGAGTAGTGTCGGTAATCGAACACTATCAACTTTGCAAGTACACTGAAAAAGAAGAAGATTCCCAATGAATAACAGAGTTCTCTTTGGCCGTAAAGTGTAGTGCTGTGGGGGAGTAGTGTCGAAACGAACACTATCAACTTTGCAAGTACACCTTAAACCGTAGAGAAAACAATCCTTACTCAAGAGTTGCCACAAAAAACACCAATTTTGTGATTTTAAGAAAAAGCCCTAGGTCAGCAAAGTTCAAGTTTGACTCACTAACCAATTCCCAGAGATAAATTCAGCAGCACAAGGACACAAAATCAAGAATTCAATATATTTTCAAGAATTCAAAAGAAAGTATCCAGAAGTAGTGCATGCAAATCACAACGTCCAGATAAGGTGAGCTGCTTAACATCAGCCGTAAAACTCACTAACTATAACAAAAATTTCACAAAAGGAGTATAAAACAGTCACAAAAACCCAGTAATTAGTCAGGAAAACAGCAAAACTAAAGTGTCTCTCAAACCCTAGTGGTGCAAAGCAAAGGAGACTAAAAAGTTCAACCAAACTGAAACCCTAGCATAGCCAAAAACCCGAACCCAATTAACTTTTAAAGTTCAGAATTTAATTTTGAAATTGCAGCAAGGGATTTTTGATTTTAAAGAAGTGGAAGAAAAAAAAAATTTCCCCAAAAGATGCGTAATTTTCCCACACTTTTGAAAAGAAAAGCAAGAAGTAGGAAAAGAAAACACCTGATTGATGATTTGGTTGTGTTACTTCAACCTCCTCCAGCCACGAAACCAGCCCAGGCTCTGATACCAATTGATGTGGACCAAGGTACACATGCGGATGAATTGCCGAAAGTCTGATTAAGCGGCGTAGTTCGTATAAACTCTTTACTTACCCAAAATCCAGATAACAAAAATAAGCTAACCTAAGCTAATTTACTTAAAAGGAATTTGAACCAAGTAAGAAAAGAGGTGAAACAAGCGAGTTTAATTAGGTAGAGCAAATAACCTAATTAATCTAAGTTTCATGCAATATATAAATCACAAGCATGCAAAATACATAAAGCAATAAAGGGAGAGTACTCAAACTAATAGTTTAAAGATAAGAATACATGCTTATTATGTTGTTCGGATGCCCTATTTATAGAGTAGGGGCAGCCAAAATCTTAACCTAAAAGAACTATGAAAAGAGTTAGAATTAGAAATCAATCAAGAGATTGATTTCCTTTACAATACCAAAACCTGAAAGAAGTAGGTAATAGAATAAGAAAAGGAAATTCGTTTACCTTAAAGATAAGGACAACCAAAATTACAAGTGGAAATCAAGAAGGAAAAGAATTGGAAATCCTACTTCAAAAAGGAGATCAAGAAGGGATCCTTTTTGGAAACTAACAAACTAAGGGCAAAATAGGGAACATGCACAAACCCTTATTTTCCCCAAACCCTAACTCTTATTTCGCAAACCCTAGATAGGTAGGCCTTGCGTGTGGGCTGCTTGATGGGCTGGCCGAACTTGGTGATGTGGAATGGACTCCATGGAGGTTCGGCCTATTTGTTGATGGCGCATGGTGGAATGATGTAGGGAGCTTCCGGAATCTTCTGGGATCTCCCGGAATCATTTCAGAATCAAGATTTTTCAAGATTTTCAAGATTCTACAAAATATAAAATTCAAGATTTCAAGAAAATCAAAAACTTCAAGAAACGTCTCTTTAAAGTCCAAGAACCTTTCGGTGTCTTCAAGAACTTCAAGAAACAACCTTCTCTTCATTGTGGAATGGTGATTTGCGCCTATTCTTCAAGAATTGTAAGGAGAGTTGCAATTTGAACCTTTCTGGCTTTATTTTCCAAGGCGTTAGCTTCTACTATCAACTGAGCATCCTGTCTGCAAGCTTCCACAAGGTTGTTGAGATCCTCACGAACTCTTATTGCTCTGCTCCGCGTCATTGGCCCAATGATATCTATAAGTGGATCCCTTTGATATGGACTTGGATCCTGAAGCATTGTTGGGCCTCGGTGTAGAAATCGAACCTCCTCAGCTTCTCTGGATTCACTTGTCTGTGGACTTGTCGATGGACTAGGGATGGCCTCATCAAGCACATTCCCCTAGCAACATTGGTGTTGGTTTTTCTCCATATACTGCTTCGAATGGAGACATTCCAATACTGGAATGTGGAGTGGTGTTATACCAATATTCAGCCATTGGCAACCATTTCCTCCAAGATGTTGACTTTTCAGAAGTACAGCAGCGCAGATAAACCTCTAAACATCAGTCTGTAGGTGATATGCACTACTAGAGTGCAATGTAACACATCTTTAAAGAGTTCCTTTCAAAAATTACTGAGAAAGATTCTATCCATGTCACTCACAATTTCCTCTGGTAATCCATGCAGCTTCACAATCTGATCCATGAATATTTCTGCTATCTGTTCAGCTGTGAAAGGTTGCTTGCATGCGAAATGGCCATACTTAGTCATGCGATCTACAACTACCAGTACTACATCTGCACCCTCTGATTTTGGTAAATGCTCAATAAAATCTAAGCTGATGTTTTTCCAATCTTTTGTTGGGTTGGTAATGGCTGTAATAGCCCCGGAGAAGCCACACGTTTAGCTTCACTTCTTTGACAGATTTAGCAAGTGCTAATGAAATTGATGACTTCCTGCTTCAATTGTGGCTAGAAGAAAAGCCCCTTTCTTTGAATGCACGCATTTTGCCCTGAGTGGCCTCCTAAGGTGAAGCCTGCAAGGTTTGAATCAATTGCTGCGTTACCCCTTTTCCACTCCCCACACAAAATTTGCCCTCCTTATTAATAATTCCCTACTCACATCAAAACTCAGGTTGGATACCCGAGTCCAACATCATTTCTGTGACAATTGGCAGAAAGTAATCATCACCTACATAGCTTTCTTGAACCTGCTCCACCCATTTAGGTTGTACAGATGAGATAGCACAACTATGAATAGTCTCCTCTTGATTCTCTTCCTCCCGAATCTGCTACTAAGTTTTCACTGGCCTTCTTATACTTAATTTCATAATCCAACCCAAGTAGTTTGGCTAACCACTTATATTGGAGAGGGTGCACTACAAGAAAACTGACCTATTGCGACATATTTACATGCGGCATTACATGTAGGTGTCGTGAATATACAACACATACGCATTTGTGTCTTATATTTGTGACATCTTTACGTCATTTAGATATTGCATCGGAATTTTGTGACATAGATTCGACATCCTTTTTTTTGTCTCAAAATTGTGACAATTTATTTGCTACACTTGAATTAAATGTCGCAGTTAGACAACACAATTATAATTGTGCCGCAAAATCGTGGCTTAATTGCGTCATATTATTAGCATGTCACAAATTAACGGCATAATTTGAGTCATTTTAATTATTGCATCACACTTTTGTGACATAGATTCGCCATCCTTTTGTTTGTCTCAAAATTGTGACAATTTATTTGCTACACTTGAATTAAATGTCGCAGTTAGATAACACAATTATAATTTTGCCGCAAAATCGTGGCTTCATTGCGTCATATTATTAGCATGTCACAAATTAGCGGCATAATTTGAGTCATTTTAATTATTGCATCACACTTTTGTGACATAGATTCAACACTTATTTGTTTGTCTCAAAATTGTGACAATTTATTTGCTACACTTGAATTAAATGTCGCAGTTAGATAACACAATTATAATTGTGCCGCAAAATCGTGGCTTAATTGCGTCATATTATTAGCATTTCACAAATTAGCGGCATAATTTGAGTCATTTTAATTATTGCATCACACTTTTGTGACATAGATTCAACACTTATTTGTTTGTCTCAAAATTGCGACAATTTGCTTATGCGACATTACATTAAGTGTCGTAAATATACCACATTTATGCATTTGTGACATATATTTCTGACATTATTGCGTTATTTAATTATTGCATCATAATTTTGTGACATAGATGTGACACTAAATAGACGTGCCTCATAATTACGATAGTTTTTTCGCAACACTTCATAAAATGCCAAAATTATACTGTACAATTATAAATTTGTTGTAAAATTAAGGCACAATTACGTCATATTATTGGCATGCCACAAATTGGTGGCATAATTGCGTCATTTTAATTTAATGACAGAACAACATCTGAATCCAAAAAGGGGAAAAATTAGTAAAAAATAAAACTAAATGAAAGCGGAACAAATATCATCATCATCAATGAACACTAACTTTAGTTCTTTGAAAAATTAGAACAAAAAGCAAACGAGGATCTTCATAAACAAGATGCATTCAAAACAAAAACAAGTACCTTGAAAAATAAGATGCAACTAAGCTTAGCTTGCCCAAAAAATAGCATAAATGAAGTTGGAGGTCAAAACAAATGCAAAAAATCCATTAACGAACTAATACAAGAATATGATCCCCGAAAACAAATAAAAGTACGAAAACTGCTCTAGTCATCTTCATTCTCATTTACTGGGACCATTTCTTCAAATAAGTCATCATCATCACTGGAGTCGTCAGAATTATCGCTTGCAAAGTATTCTAGTCCATCATCTTCATCTAGAAAGTCTTCATCGTCATTATCTGAAGCATGAACATCAGCTCCACCAATAGGATTGCCTATTCTTGCCACTGTCGCACCTTTAATATCTGCTCTAACCCATGAAACGTGTTCATCATCAATATCTGCTGAATCTAATTGTTGATTAGAAAACTGCACATCTTCATTGCCTCCAATTACATTAACTTCTGGATGAACGTTGAATAAATCTCGAGGAGTCATCTTCAAAGCTACATGCCAATCTGTATCAACTTGATCTTGAATATACCAAGCTTGGTGTGCTTGAGATGCTAGAATAAATGGCTCATCCGTTTTCCTATTTTGCCTATATAGTAAGTGGTTAAAGTTCACTAATGTGAAATTGAACTCATCATGTCGCAATCCTAAATTGTAGTCAACCCAATCACACCTGAATAACACAAATTTCAAATCATTGGTGTACCTCACTTCTATTATATCCTTCAAAACACCATAAAATGGAACGTCTCCTGATATAAGATTTTGTCCTTAGTACTCGAGAAACTACTCGTAGTTGCATTTAAGAACACACCACTATTCTGAGTTTTCCTCCTTAGTTCCCGCTGCTTAGTATGAAAACGTAAGCCATTTATAACATACCCAGTATAACGCCGAACCCATTTACTTGGTCCCATAGATAAGTACGGAATATCTTGGTGCATATTGTTACCACTACCAGCTTTCATCTTTTCGGTTACCTGTAAGTTGTAACAAAAAAGGTAATATAACTAGATGTACTCTTTAACCTATTCAAAGTAATAGTAGACCGCAAATGTCTTAAATTAAGTTGTGAACTTACATGACTTTTAAACCAGGTGGGAAAATATTCACTGTGAAGACATCACATAAGTCAATGATGGCCTTATAGACATTTTTAGGAACTCTTCTTAGAGCAATTAGCAGCAATTGTTGCATTAGAACATGGCAATCATGACTTTTAAGACCAAATATGTTTCGCTCTGCTAAATTAACACATTTTGAGATGTTTGATGCATACCCATCTGGAACCTTCACATTCTTTAAGACTTTTAAGAACACATCTTTCTCTTGTTTACTCATTGTGAAACAAGCAGGGGGCAGATAAAGCTTATCACCTTTCTTCTGAGGATGAAGTGACTTTCTTATGCCCAGTTGTTGAAGATCCAATCTAGAATTAATATTATGCTTTGTCTTACCAACAATACCAAGCAAAGTCCATAAGATATTTTCTAGAACATTTTTCTCTATGTGCATAATGTCTAGATTATGGGGAACAAGATTTTCTTCCCAATAAGGCAATTGGAAGAATATACTTACCTTTTTCCAGTTGTATCTACATGTTGAAGTGTGATCATCATACTCTTCCATCCTTTTTCTTTTTTTTCCCTGGGTTTTGGGCTACATACTTTCCAAACTTGTTCACCATACCACCTAGTTGCTCTAATATTTTTGAACCAGATAGTCTGTTAGGTTTAGGAGCTTTCTCAATAGAGCCATCAAAATGAATCTTGTCTGTGCTATACTTATGCCCAGTTGGAAGAAATCGACGATGCCCCATATAACAATGCTTCCTCCCCTTTTTTAGCCAAAGCGATTGGCAATGTTTGTTACAACAAGGGCACGCATATGCACCCTTTGTACTCCAACCTGAAGTCATTGCATAAGCTGGAAAGTCATGGATGGTCCAAAGTAGTGCAGCACGTAGTTGAAACATACATTTTTCTAATGCATCATATGTAGGAACCACAATATCCCATAGTTCTTGAAGTTCATCAATTAGGGGTTGCAAATACACATCAATATCTTTTCCAGGACTTTTAGGACCATCAATTAGTGTGGATAATATAAGTGATGATTGTTTCATACATCTCTCAGGGGGTAAATTATAGGGAGTGAGAACAACAGGCCATGTACTATGAGAAAGGCTCATGGATTTAAATGGATTAAATCCATCAGTAGCTAGTCCAAGTCGAACATTACGAACGTCAGCTGCAAAGCTTGGATTCTTTTCATCCAAGATTCTCCAAACTTTAGAGTCTGCTGGATGCCTGAGTTTACCATCTTTGATGCATTTTTCTGCATGCCATCTCATCAAAGGAGCCGTTTTTGAAGACATAAATAGCCTCTGAAGCCTAGGTTTCAATGGAAAATACCGAACAAGTTTTGCTGGAATCTTTTGTTCCCTTTTAGATGAACTTTCATCTTGAAGCTCAAATTGTTTATACCTAGAAGTTTGGCAATGTTTGCATTTTTCATCATTCTCTGTCTCCTTCCAATAAAGCATACAGTCATTAGGACAAGAATGAATCTTTTTATACTCAAGTCCCAAGTCCTTAATTAGCTTCCAAGCTTCTTTATAGGAGTTTGGAAACATCTCGAGATGTTGAAATGCCTCCTTTAAGACTTCCAACAACATTGTGAAAGAATTGTTGCTTCATCGACAAAGTGATTTTACATGCAATAAACGCACAATAAAAGATAGGAAGGTAAAGTTTCTACACCCAGGAAATAACTCAGCCTCTGCATGCTTTAATAGCTTATAGAACTTTTCAGTGTTTTCATCAAACTGATTGTCAGGTTGTTCTATTTCTCCTTCACGATTTTCACATTCTGTACCCATACTACCAGTATTTTCATGAGCTTCAACACGGGGATATGATGTCAAGAATGCATCTTGTATCAACCTTTCCATATCATCATTTCTATTTCTTTCTTCTGATGCACTCAGCAAATATTTTTTAAGGTAATGCGGTTCTTCGCCTTGATGCACCCAATTAGTGTAACCTGGAAGAAATCCCTTAGCTAGAACATCATAGGCAACATCATCTCTGCTGCGTGTTCTAGAGTTTCTACATTGAGTGCAAGGACACTTTATCTTTGAGTCTGGTGGCTTGTTTGTGTATGCAAAATCAAGGAAGTTGTCTAAACCCCGACGAAATTCGTCAGAGATTCTATCTTTTATGTTAATCCAAGATTTATCCATCTACATGTTCATATAAAATAACTCAGCCTCATCATATAATAACCTCAAAAACAAGTAGCAAGAGAAATTTAGCAAGATTATGTATTCAAAACAGGAAGTATGAATCCCATTAACAAAATTTAATTTAACAATGAAGCACTGTATATAGTAAAAACACTTAAAACTTATAAGCTCTAAATATCATGAATATTTATGACTATGTATGAAATAGTAGCAGGAAGATCAAAATTGAAGCAGCTATTTTCCAGTATATCAACAAATTACTAACCTTGAAGATTGTTTTTTTTCCCCTCAGCTACTCAAATGCTTAGCGCATCTCCGGATTAGGGTGTGCACCTTGTAACCACAGGACTTAATACTTCAAGGGGCGGATAAGTAGTTTAGCCACCAATGCTTAAAAGAGAAAACAACAAAACACATACTGACCTGTGAGCACAAGGAAAAAAACACAGCAGCAAAAAGCATAAAAGAACAGCAAACTATACAATTGCACAACTTGTAGGTTATATTCTTAGAACGTATATAGCAACTTGTGAGAAAGTATGGTAAAACTTGGTATATTTAATCCAGTGGTACAACTTGGCAGCAAGAAATATGTTTTTGCTACCATCCTCATGTATAATACTAGATGTAACGAGGTTCTTGATTTCCATGAATAACTCCTACCAACTGGGCAGAGCGAGGGTTTCACATGTCTTCCTATACCAGAATTAAAATTAAAACTCCAGCTTCTACCATTCACATAAAACAATACAACTAAATTCAGAAAGCTTCAAGTTAATAATAAAATAAATCAGATTAATGATTTCAACATTAGACGAATCATAATTTTATCTTCTTCATCCTCTAATCTTCATAGTATAACACATTGGAAGGAGAGGAGAGGGATATGTTTAAAACTGCAGCGACAATTCGGAACATACTTATTTAATGATCAAATAGAAGTTAGACTTATGTCTCGAGTGTGACTTCTACCCTTGCACTCCAAGCTGACTATCACAATTTGAAAGGAAAATTTTATATATGCACCATAGAGCTTAAACTAACAACTGGCCAAAGCACACTATCCTCATTTTCAACATAAAACTTTAAAAAGGTAGAACTAGGCCTTTTATAGTCTACTAGTTCACACTACTTTCATTAAGTGGTCAATGAATAGGAAATTCAGGGAACAAGTTTAACTCAATTAGTCTCCCCAACAGAGGAAACAATATATGAAATAAATAGAACAAAGATAGTTTCATGATTTAGCAAAGTGACCAACCTTTATTTTGTTGCCCCGTCAACTAAATTAACTCACAGCACAAATAAAACAGAATTACAACGGAGTTCTCTACTTGAACCTGATTTCTGATGCAGGATATTATTGGCTCAGCTACAACTATGATTTGTTAAAAGTTTCTACATGTAAGCCACACCACCCAGCAACAAAATGTCAGTCAATCGTTGTCTTACTTAAGTCACATAAGGGTTTCATCATAATCTATAATCTATAATCTTTGTAGATGCAGTTAAGTATGACAATCACACATTGGTTTAGTGATTAGGTTCCATTATCTACTTCTTAAAGTACTACAGCCACAGCCTAAAAAGAAAAAGAATTTAAATGATTAATTTGAAGAGAAATGCAGTAAATAGAAATTATGAGTCTGGGCCACCAACCTAAAAAAGTATTTAGATCACTAGATCAAAAGATTCCAAAGCAAGGTCATCTATTTCATTGTACTTTTTATCAAGTTTTCAACATTAGACACATTAGCATGCTCAGTCTCATAGTATAAGAGCCAAGCTTAAGGTTTCTTTAACTCTCTATGCACTAGTAAACTTCTCAAAGTTGAAAATCTTTCCCAAAAAAAATGGAAAAAAATGATGAATGATTTGCACCATCTGTTCTTAACCACACTTTCTTTGAACTAATTTCCTTTAAAATACTTGTTGGTCTACTCGACCACAACCACTCTTCTACTAAGGATGTACTAAAAGTTCTAAGGTCTCTTTAACCAAATTGAGTGGTGGCAAGTCCTCATTCCACTCCATCAAATGATGACTTCTCTCCTCCTCCTCCTCCTCTTCTCATTAACAACTATTTACAGTTGTTTTAGTTTTTTTCCACAGAACAATAGTGGTCAAGAGAGGCATGTTGCAACAAGGTAGCAAGGGCAGAGTGCCTAAGTAACGCTACCCTCCAGCTAATGTGTTCCCAGCTTTTCCAACACCAAATTGGAATTTCTTTAGCTTTACATTTTGCACCTAGATGATCCAGATAAATAGGAAGCAGACAACCTACTTAATAACCCAAAATTAAAGGAACTTCTCACACAAGACTAATGATATATTTTTAATGGCTCTAGTTAAACCAGGCCACAACAATTTTTTCTCAAAACAATCATTTAAAACTGAAAAGCAGAATTTGATGGTAGCATTTCAATAATCAACATCCAAATTCAGACTCAATCCGATGTAGTGGACTATTTAACTATGAGCAAAGCTCATAAGGGAAAGCATATCATTTGCAATTATAATAAGAAGCATAGAAGAAATTTAACAGTAACAGGAGCCTCTCTTTCATCTTTGGTACATAATTCTCTACTAATTAAACGCTCTATTCAGTTTTTGGGCAAATCACCAACATGAGCGTACATGGTACCCACTACATATCCAGTCTTGATTCTTTCTATTACTTCTGCAACATACCTGCAAATAGTTTCAATGATTCCAGTATGGGTGAAGTGCTTCAAATCCTTTTGGGAGAATTTGAAAAGGAATCGGGTTCACTGCTACACTTGTATTTTCAGAAATGGGGATTAAAAAAAGCAATTCCAAACGCCAAAAGTGGTGGCTTCTTCTTGTGTTTTGCTAATTGTTTCTCTCTCTCTCTCCTTCTCCTTCCTTCCAAGAACCCAGATCAAAGCCTTTATATTCTCTCTAAAATGCGTCTCTGGGCAGTTGTCTAGATTCTTCCTCCAAACAACCTAAGCTGCAAACTTTCGCCTGCAAAATAATCGAAAGAATGCTGCTGTGCAAGCAGCCGTCCGACACTTGCATCTGTTAAACATTCATAACAAAAAAGGTTTGTTCTCCCTTAAATATCGAATTCATCTAAAAAATGTACTACAAAAATAGATAATAAAATCTGATTGAATAAGTTAGAGCAATAGGATCAATATTTGATTAGAAAATTGGTACCTTTCCATCCTCTGGATGAGCTAGAGCCGTGGCCAGGAGTGAGTAGCAAGTGCAAAGGCCAAACCCAATAGGGAATAGTGACCCAAAGGAGATGGTAGTGCTGCTCAAAATCAAATCTCAGCTTGCTACATGGCAAAGTGGGAAAAGGGGAAATACAGGGCACGTTGAAACGTCCGGACTCAGTGATGACGGCAGTGGACAACGAATACACTACAATTGACGTTGGGTTAGGGTGAAGCTCAAGTGATATGGTGGAAAAAGAAGAAAAAACAAGGCGTTTCCGAGAATTTAGAAGAATCATAACCAAAACTAAGGACCTGTTCTTTTTGGGCGTTTTGAAAACGATTTTGAAAATAAGTTTTGGAAAATAGTTTTATAATGTAAAAAGTGTATTGAAAATGTAAAAAGTAGATGCTGAATAGTAAAAAGTTGTATTGGAAATGATGAAATATGATTAAAATATATTAAATTTACTGTTGAAACCAAAACCGTTTTCAAAACGAAACAAAAAGAACAAGCCTTAAGAAATATGGCAACGTTGAAGAAGCCGCCAATTTTTTCTTTTATTTCTAACCTTAATCAGATTTCCCTCCGTTTTTCCTCACCTCCTCCCCCGCCCTCCTAATTTCCGCCCTTTTGTTATTTTAATTTCCACTAATTTCCCAATTATTTTTACCTTTCTTTTTTTTTGGGATACACCTTTTCTTATTTTTAGTCATCTAATAATTTCCAAATTTTTAATAGTAGTCTTCTTTTCCTTAATTTTGATGAGTTTGAAGTAATATTAACTAAAATATTACTACATATAAATAGTGTAGTTACTAAAAAAAAAGTCTAAATAAAAGAGTTATTTCTAGTTGTTTACTCTTATTAATATTATTGTATGTAGTCTGCAATTAATAAATACTTATAAAATTAAATAAGAGTGTAAATGAAAAAAATTACGTCAAATTACTTTTACATGAAAAAAACTATTCATGGAGCAAAGTATTGAGTAACTATTTCCATTTCAAGATTATAGGTGATTCAACTCAAATGAAAATTGGTTAAAAAGTTAAAATTTAATTTACTGAATGTAAAGATTCCATGTATCAGAGATTTAATTTTAATTTCATTAACAAATTGTAAACTATAATTACCAAATTACTTCCGATTTCATTTGACCACATTTTTTTCATGATTACACGTTGACTTTTGAAATGAAGAATTCATTGTATAGTATGAACTAACTCTTTTACTTTTGAATGTAAAAGTTATACTTTTAATTAAGGGTAAATACACAAGTACCCCCTGTGGTTTCAAATACTTATACATCACCCCCTTATGGTTTAAAAAGTTACCATGCACCCTCTTTAACTTTCGTGAACTATGTAAAGTGGACAAAAAATTACCAAAATAATCCCAAAATGCCCTCATTCTAGTTGTGAATTACAGTTTAGATGCGAGGTATTTTGGTCATTTTTGTTCACTTTACATAGTTCACGAAAGTTAAGGGGGATGCATGATAGCTTTTTAAACCATAAGGGTGTGATGCATAAGTTTTTGAAAGCACAGGGAAATAATTGTGTATTTATCCTTTAATTAATAAACTTTTACTTTAAAATAAAAAGTTTATTGTAGAAAGTAACACATATACTTTTGAATGTAAAACTAATATTTTTGAAATGAAAATTTTATTTTACAACGTAACTCTTATATTTTTGGATAATTTATACATTTGAAAATTAAAATTTTACTTTTCAGATGAAGAGTTTACTTTATAAAGTAACATTTATACTTCTGAATGTAAAACTTATACTTTTGAAATGAAAAAAAATTATTATAGAAAGTAACACTTATACCTTTAAAATTGTAATGATACTTCTGAGAGTTATACCTATAGTTTTCAATTGATTAATTCATTATAAAAATTAACACTAATACTTTTACAACAGTCATGAATTTTTATTATATTAAAAATAATATTCAATAGACATATTAGTAAATTTAAAATTTCATATTTCTATAAATTTAAATTTGTTATAAGGTATTAGGTTTATATTCTTCATGAACTTGTAAATTAATTCTCCAATAAATGGAATTTTTAATATATTTATAAACAGAATTTTCAATTTTAATATTTTTAATTTCTGTTTGAAAACTGGACTATAATTTTATAGTCCTCAACATAAATGGGCATGATAGTATTTTTATTTTTATTTTTTTGGATTGTCAATAAATTATAAAGAGATGAAAGAATTAGAACAAAAACATTGATGTTAAGGGTATTTATTTATTTAATTTATTAGATTTAACAAAAGATAGAATACATATATACAAGTTCCTACTAAATCTAAACTTGAAAGTAAAATTCAAAATTTTGATATACATTTTTTTTTAATTTCTACAAAATTTTAACACTATTTTATTTGTCCATTTATTCTAAAATAATAATTACCTTTGACAAAAGTAAATAAATTAGCACTTTATTCAGTAACATGAAACTGTAATTTTAGTTTTCAAAAGGAAAAAAAGGAGAAAAATTACATGATAAGAGGGAAATTAATTTGATTTGGGCGGAAAAGAGAAACCCAAAAAAGAGGAAATTTCAATTTAAGAGGGAAAATGTGGCGCTATTTACACTGAAAATAATTTTAAGGAAAAAATACATATGGTGCTATTTTTCACCCTTTCTCGCAACACAAAATGAGTCAAAAGCCCTACTTTCTCATTTGTCCATCATTCTCCCTAAGAAGAACTATGAAACCTGCAATTGTGGTTTCTCACGCCTCACAGTCACTCAAATCACACGCATATCCACAATCACTCTTCCTTCATTCATCACTCAAATCCACAATCACGATGAAACCCCATCGATCCCCGACTACGACTCCACTCCACACGCATAGAATTGCTCACAAGTTTCATAACTCAAACCTTGACCTTCTGGGACCCTATCAATCCGGCGTATTCTGATTTCCATCTCAGGGAACGGTAAGGTTGGAAATTGCCTTCAGATGCTTGATTTTTTATTTTCATTGTCATGATGGACTTCATCTAGTTTGCTTAATTTCTATACATCAAAACTATTGTGGGATTTGGGTTGGGGTAAAGGTTGTTTTTGCACTGAATTGGAAGATTTTTTGTTGTTGTCTTGACTAATAGAGATATGGGCGTTCGATTTCTTTTTCATTTATGAAGTGTTTAGTGTAATCATGGAAGCAAATGGTGGGGACTAATTTACGTGGCCATCGGTTTTCTTTCCTTTTTTTTTTAGGCTGCCCAATTTTGTCAGACTCCAGAAAGATGGTATAGTTCAAGTTTTGTTCTGAAAATATCTTATTTTCTTCTCACTGCGATGATAGGGATCCTTGCTAAAGCGTTAGATTAGTAGCAGGCATGCAATGCTCATGGGCTCCACTGTGTTCCTTTATATGACACCTTAGGTACTTAATGTTCAAATAATGGAGCAACTTGATCCTGTAGCTAGGTAAGTATTGCATTGTTGGCAGGTATCTGTGGTTGCAATCTGTGCTTGCAACTCATTTTTAGCCTGAGACAGCTAAGAATTAAGCTACTGTCTCGTCTCTGTGATTTCAATTTATTTGTAGAGCTTTGTTGTCGCCCATCATTTGTTCTTCAGCATCAAGAACTAGGTTTTGGAAACATTGCTTTCTGACATATATTCATTCCTATCCCTTAAGTATTATTTAGAAGTTAAACACTACTTTTCTGCATATATGCACCTGGTTGAAATGAGTGTTGCATGCTCTTCAAGTTCTATTTATTGTTGTCTTAAGTGCTACATGGAATTTTGACTGGAATGTGCTGAAGATATTGAATTGATAGACTAATTTGACTGGAATGCCATGGTGGACTACTTTCCCTTAGAGGAAGGCCCCTAGACTTGAGGTTCAACATTCAGAACTATTTTCTTGAAGAACAGCCATGCTGCCAAATCTACTAAACTTGTAGTATACAACATTTTCCTTTTTGAGTTTTTAGTATGTGAGCAAAAGCTGCAGTACAACACATAGAAGCATAGCATTAGTCAATTGTCAATTTACAAACAATTCAGCTACCATAGTCTTGTATTGCCTTTAACTTCTGAGAAATCGAATGCCTCAAAATCATTTTTGGTGTCCTTGAGCTGTATACAACCAAATATTCTACAAAGTACATTTTTTTTGGATTATAGTTCGAGTGTGTATATGTTAAACAAATTCTTGTCCAGACCGCGTCTTCCTTGTCTAAATACCAATGCCTCTGTTGGATGAAATTGATCCCAGAAGCTGTGAATATTGACCAAAAAATGCATTTGAGAAGATAGTGGCACCATTATCTGCCTCGCCGGAGGCACTGTTTACCGCCGACGACTTCCTATTTACTGGCCTCCCGAGTTGCTGAAACAGAGTGTAGGTCTGCCACATCCGAAGCCTCAGTTGGCAAGTTGGTTTCGTTTCAGTTTTGGGTCTGCTGTTGTCGAGGATAGTGAGCTGTCCTTGGTCATTACCGGTGGCTTCCTCGACTCTCAAAGCTTTTGGAACAAGTAAGTTTCTAAATTAATACAGTTCAGGCTGCCGGTGTTAGGCCTCTTTGGGTTGTGCTTAATTTAATTGAATTGCATTTTGGGTGATGCATCCTCTTGCTTGAACTACATTTCGGGTTCTTTTGAAATGTGTTGGTTTGGGAACTGCATTGCTTAGCTGCTGTCTATCTAAGGCCTTTGCTCCAAAAAATTCTTCCTCTAGCTGCAAGAGCATTCCCATGATGGTTATGAATACTTGAGTATTGCTCTATAAGCTGTTCATGTTTCAGTTTTAAGAATTTTCCTGTTTTTTATGTTTGTTTTTGAGTAGATGGATTTCATCTTAGATCTTGTGTTTGGTTTTATGTTCGGACTTTGTTGATGTTAATATTCTTATCAGTGGAGGATTAGATCACTTGTAAGGAATGATGTCAGTTTTAGGCCCAAAATAAAAACAAATTTTTTTTTTATCTTTAAAATAAACAAAAGGTAATTAACCTAGCAGACCCTTTCCTATTATTCAGGAATTTTTTTTTTCCTATTCTTGAGATTTCGTTCCAATACTTCAGTGGTTCCGTAAACAGGGTAGCATTTTAGGTGATTTTCGATTCACATGGCCCCATTCTATCTCCCGCTAAGAGTTGTCCCAAAAATTAACCTTCCTCCCACCAAAGATTAAATTTTTATTCTTCCAATTGCAAGTTTGCTGGGATTCTGCCTTTTCCTTATTTCTCACGGAGTTATATAGCAGACCTCTCCCCTCTTCTTTTGCTTCTCCAAATCTCGCATCGGCCAATATTGTAAGTTTTTTTTTTTTTCAATTCCACACTATGAGTCACAGATCTACCCCATAAGCATTGGAAAGTAAACCTTTGCGGTAGTTTTCGTGAAAAACTTAAAACAAGGATTAGAGTATTTGCCTGCAAACTGTTCTTATTGTCTATGGTTGAGTTGGGTTGCTATTTCTGGATATTTATACACTTGTGTTTGGTCCCAGTTTCGTCTCATCGTACTGAATAAAAACAACTTCGATTGAAAATTTGTTTGTTTGAGAACAAAATCTGAAAACTGAATTTTTTTTTATTTGCTTTATTTTGTCTGAATCATCACTTTCTTTTGTTTCAAAAGATGAGAGCCTTGAGAGTTTCTCTTCTGTTCAGATATTGTTGGTCCCAGTTTTGGCTCATCATAATGAAAAAAAATCCTACTTCGTCTGAAATTTGTTTGGTTCGGAACAAACTCTGAAAACTGAAGGTTTTTTATTTGTTTTATTTGGTCTGAATCTGGCCTTTCTTCTGTTTCAAAAGCTGAGATTCTTGAAAGTTTCTCTTATGTTCGGATATTATTGGTCCCAGTTTCGGCTTATCATAATGAAGGAAAAAAAAAAGTCTACTAAATCTGAAATTTTGTTTGTTCCGGAACAAACTCTGAAAACTAAATTTCTGTGATATGTTTTATTTGGTCTGCTTCTGCACTTTCTTCTGTTTCAAAGGCTGAGATTCTTGAAAGTTTCTCTTCTGGTCGGATATTATTTCAAAAGCTGAGAGCTCTGTTTTAGCCATTTCAATTCAAGAACCTGGTAATAGAGTAGTTAAAATCGTAAACTTTTCTATCTAATTGAAACATGTATTTGCTGGGACTGGTAGCAAGTGATTTGGTTTGAGATTTTAGAAGTAAAACTTGAAAATTTACTTACTGTACCACTGGAAAATGGTTATTCATCTGGAGCACTGTCCTTCCGGTTCTGTAATGAAATACAGAGGAAATAGGGCAATGTCTTGGGTTGAATCATTTTGGAACATGATCCTGTACAAACAACTTCATTATATTG
Source organism: Leptodermis oblonga (assembly GCA_016801395.1). NCBI lineage: Eukaryota > Viridiplantae > Streptophyta > Magnoliopsida > Gentianales > Rubiaceae > Leptodermis > Leptodermis oblonga. The sequence goes on from CM028760.1 coordinate 19,691,471, forward strand.
CTGGAATTTTTGTTAGTGTGTGTTTCAATCAGGAAGGATTAGATTGTAGTACCTTCCGTGTGTTTGGTTTAAGTTGGTGCTGCAAGTTTACTCTAAACGTAGTTGAGTTCTTAATTTTAAAAACTTCTTGTTGTTGATTTAAACCTTGAATTTATTTTTTTGTTTGAGTTGGGCACAAGTTGGATTGCTAAAACTTTCTGGAAATATTTCAAACCATGGATTTGAGTTGAAGCTTTGTGAAACTCAGCCTTAGAACATTTTAGTTGTTTTTAAAAGTATACTAAATTCCTAAAAATGTATCTTTCAATGGGATCTTGGTAAATAACATTTTTAATCTAACATTTTTGAGTTTTGGAGAATGAAAACCCCTCCCTGAGCTTGGAAAATCTTCTTTTACTGATGTTTGGAATCATGTGATGTTGAAAAATGGTTATGTACTGCAATGGTTTGATTTGAGTGGCAGAAAATGTATTTTCAATTCTTGAGAACTATGGTTTTAGTTACTTTTATTCGGTACCTGTTTCTGGATAGTTATACACCTAAGTTGGGAGCCACTGTCCTTTCGGTACTATAATGAAAAACAGATAAAATGGGGCAATGTCATGGCCTGAAAAATTTTAAGACATGACCCTGTAGAAAAAACTCTGAAACTTCGTTTGCTTCGGAACAAACTCTGAAGCTAAATTCTTTTGTTTTGTTTTATTTGGTTTGAATCTGGATGATCAGATATTGCGCTTTCTTTTGTTTCAAAAGTTTAGATGCTTAAAAGTTTCTGTTCTGTTCGGATATTGTGTCAGATTTTTTCGGGCAATTCAAACCCACAATTGATTCTCTCTTCCAATTTCTGAATTCTATAGGCTATTTGGGTTTTATTGCGGGGTCTTTTTTTTTGCTATTTCTTTTTATCCTTGGGCTCACAGGTCAATATATGTTTTTTTCCCTTTCTTTTAAGCATTGGTGGGTAAAGTATTTATCATTCTCTTGAAGCTTTTGGTTCTGAAGTTAATATTGTGTTTAAATATATCTAGAGTTAAAACCTTTGATTATTGATCTGCAGCTTAGTATGGCACCACTTGGGAAGAAATATCGATATGCTATTGGATCTATGCAAGATGCCATAGCTCAAAATACTCAGATTCAAAATGACAACCATGATAATTTTGATGACTCATTTTCAGATACCAATTCGGACAACTCATCAGATGACAGAGCTCATGACCAGCTAGAAAATAGCGGTGATGATGAGACCAACGAACAAGGTGCATATTCATAACTTAAAAACTAATAATTTTTTTACGTCTATGTAATCATGTGTAAATAATATTTTTTCTTTCTAATTACATTCCTAAATAAATAATGATTCGTAGAAACAATTAGAAGGGGACCTGCAAAATTGGGATTCCAGTGGGGTACAGTAAAAGTCATGATGTTGGATCTAGATGCTGATAATCAAGTAGTTGGGAACAATGCTGTTCATTTATCATCTCAATTGGGAATCCTAGCAAAAGATGGAAACAAATTACCCATTTCATATACAGATTGGAGGGCAGTGCCTCAAATGCAAAAGGACATGGTTTGGGATGACGTCAAGGTATATCTTTACTTGTAATTTTGTTTCATTTTTGATAATTCGTGTCCTAAATTTTCATTGTCTCCCTATCAAATGAGAATGAAAAGACCTATAGATGTTTGCGTACTATTATTTGTTTTTAGGCATTATTCATCAATGGAGTTTTCACATTTGCTGTGACCTCCAACTTCATTTCTAATGTTTTGTGAGCTTAGTTATCTAGCAGCCTATTTTTAAGTCGTAGTGAGCTGATTTTTACATGCATGTCTATTTTTTGTTCGTAGGAGAATACAAACTTGCCTGACAGTTACAAAAAAAGATGCCTCCAAAGACTTGGGAAACTTTGGAAGGATTGGAAAAGTAGATTGAAAGCAAAACATTATACCCCACATAGGCATAACCAAACTTACATACTATCCAAATGTCCACTAAGGGTGGAAACTGATCAATGGCCTGTGCTGGTGAACTATTGGAGCACTGAGAAAGCAAAGGTTAGTAAACAGGTTTAACATTATGTGTGTGTGTGTGTGTATATGTATATATTACACGCTCTTTAAAAATGTAACTTTTGGCATTTTGTTGAATTACAGAAAGTTAGTAAGAACAACAAAACTAGTCGAAAGAATGTCAAATTGCCGTCTAGACTGGGAAGAAAGGATACGAACAGTGCTAAACATGAGGTATTATATATATATATATAATACTTTCCACAAATTGTCGTTTAATTCAAATGTGTTGTATTATGTTGTTATAACTTGTTTCTCTGTTCCTCTGTTTGAAGTACCGACAGCAATATGGTCAAGAACCATCCAAGCCAAATTTGTTTATCGCTACAAGAGTGGGGAAGAGTGGAAAACCACTTGATAAGTTTACTTCAGAAAAAATAGCAAGTACTCTTACAATTAATAATAACTACCTACTATTGAAATACTAAATTGGAGTAGTGTTTTCACTTTTTCAACTAAGTTTTTCTTCATTTTATGTTTTGTAATTAGGCTATTTTAAAGGAGAAGATGCAAAAGTTGCCAGAAGGTTTGCGCGATGATATTCAGGCTAATGATGAGATTTATGAAGAAGTTATTGGAAAAGACGCACCGGGATGTTTGTGCAGTAGTGGTCTTGTTTCAAAGAGTAAGAAATTGATTTTCATATCCTCAGAAGAATTCGATCAAGCTGTGAAAGACAAAGCTAATGACCAAGTGGCAAGTATTCAGAAGGGTTTTGAAGAACAATTATCAAAATTTAAAGATGACATGTGTTCAAAAATGGAGATGGTCCAGGCTCGATTTCTCCCATTTGAGGATCAAACTACACATGTAAGTCAACACTTTGTTCATTGATTACACACACACACACATATATATATACTCATATTATTAAATTATAATGTACAAGGTACCGGGGTCTTCAAATTCTAAACGCGTACAGGCTTCAAATAATGGGTCATCATCGCAAGGATTTATGAATTTAGAGAACTCTAATGAAACTCTTGAGGTAAATAATCAAATTTTCATTTATTTCCTTTTATGTTTTATTTTAGTGCATTAATATTCTTTTTTGTTATCAATTGTCGTAGATGAGAAAAGAAATAGATAACACAGATACGAACAACACAAACATCCATTCAAATGGTACTTCATCAAAGGTAATATAAACAATTATACTTTTCTATTAATTTCTCAACTATATTTGTTAAATATAATTTATTTTTGTTAAAATTGTTAGGAACAAGGAAAAAGTCCTAGGAGGAGCAAGAGGAAGGCAAAATAATCTTCTTCAAAATGTGATAATTTGACTTATGAATTTGCATTCTACCCTTGGAAGATAAATTTAGACATTTGTAATTTTTATTTATATATTTTGAGTGATGAATTTAAATTATAATATTCCCACTTTGACATTTAGCAGCTATCTAATTTTATATTTTGAATAATATTCTAGTTATCTTATAAATACAAATAGTGAATTATTTACTCTATTAATGCTTTTGTGTTGACAAATTTTATGCAACAGAAAAAATTAATGACGTAAATTGTGTTGTCAATTATTATGTGACATAAATTTTACACATAAGATATTATGTCACAAAATAACAATATGACATTTCAAATAATGATGGCACGTGTAGCAAATAAATGTGACATTAATCGTAATGACACAAATTAATATTAATAACGCGTCAGTGCAACTAATGACACGTAATGGGTCGCAAGATTTATGCGACAGTAATTAAGTGATGCAAAAATGTCATATCTTTTGTGGCACAACTAGTGAAAAAAAATGCCAGAAAAAGGCTATGACACGATTAAGTTTGTTGCAAAATTGTGTCTCTAATTTGTGTATGCAACACAAATTACATGTCGCAAATACCCTTTGACGTTTCAAATGTGACGCCACATTTGTAGCAAATAATCTTGCAACAGTCATTTTAATGACACAAATCAGTGTCGTAAATTAGGGTGCGTCACTAACACAAATGAATCATAATGTGTCGCAAATTTTAACCGACAATTAATTTAGTGATGCAAAAGTGCCATACATTTGCAGCACAAGTGAAAAAAATGCTACAGATTTGCTACACCACCTTTTGCGACTCAATAACTAGAGACGCATAATGTGTAGCGAATTAGTATTTGCTACACAAAATTGACTTTTAGCGACACAATTTGCATGTCGCGAATACCCTTTGGCGTTTTAAATGTGACGCCACATTTGTCGCAAATAATCTTGCGACACTCATTTTAATGACCCAAATAAAGGTCGTAAATTAGTGTGCGTCACTAGGACAATTGACGCATAATGTGTCGTGACTTTTAAGCGACAATTAATTTAGTGATGCAAAAAGTGCGATACATTTGCGGCACAAGTGAAAAAAAAACGCCACAAATTTCCTACACCACATTTTGCGACTCAATAACAAGAGACGCATAATGTGTCGTAAATTAGTATTCGCGACACTAAAGACTTTTAGCGACACATTTTCTATGTCGCAATAGGTCACTTTTCTTGTAGTGGTGGTGTAATTTCTGCTCCATTAAGAACTTCAAAGCTTGATGATCCGTCTGGATAATAAAGTGATAACCAATGGGGTAATGCCTCCATTTCTCTACTGCCATAACTCAAGCCATTAGTTCTTTCTCATACACCGATAGACCCAAATTTCTATTATAAAAAGCTTTACTTAAAAATGCCATCGGCTGCCCTTCCTGCATGAGAACTGCGCCCATACCTCCATTGCATGCATCAATTTCAATTACAAAGCTCTTGCTGAAATCCGGCATTCTAAGGACTAGTGCAGATGTAATGGCCTTTTTCAGATGCTCCATGGCTTCTTGTGTTTCCTCTGACCAACTAAATGCATCTTTTTTGAGCAGATGTGTGAGAGGTTTATAAATAATCCCAGAACCTTTCACAAATCTTCTGTAGTACCCAGCCAAACCGAGAAAACCCCTCAATTCCTTGACATTTCTGGGTTTAAACCTCCTCTTCCAAATGGCCATGCAAAAAGGCATTATTCACATCCATTGGCTGCAAGGGCCAATTATAAGAAGCTGCCAAAGCAATGAGAATCCTGATAGTCACCACCTTAACAACAGGAGAGAATACCTCATAATAATCTTCCCCTTCAATCTGAGTATACCCCTTTGCCACTAATCTGGCTTTAAACTTGTCAATTGAACCGTCTAGTAGTCTTTTGACTTTAAAAACCCCATCGAAAATCAATGGCTTTCTTACCAACAGGTAATGAGGTGACATCCCAAGTTTCATTAGCTTCCAGAGCCTGCAACTCTTGCTGTATAGTATTTTCCCATTCAACATGACCCTTTGCCTGCTTATATGAACAAGGCTTATGGATATGTGATATGTTAGCTAAAAAATTCATGTGAGCAGATGAAAGAGTGGAATGCACAACATCATATACTTGAGAGATTAAGGGAGTTGGTGATTTGTGAGTGGGAGGCAGAACAAAGTCCTGCATCCATTGGGGTGGCTTTCCGACTCTAGAGTTGTGTCTAAGAGGAATGAGGTGTACAGGATGAGGAGATTCAGGCTGAGGATCAGGAGACTCATTTGCAAATGAATTGGATGCTAACACAGAGGAAGAATCTAAAGTATTAGATGATATTGGAGATTGATCAGTGGGAATGAATATAGATGTTTTTAAGATAGAATCAGTAGTTATGGATGACTGAGAAGATCTGAAATCAAAATCTGGCATTGGATTAAAAATAGGTGTTGCTGACTTCGAAGGAGGATGTGAACAACTAACAGTTTCTGCATAAGGAAATGTAAACTCATGAAATGAGACATCCTTTGATACAAAAACCTTACTGTCTTCTAGACTATAGAGTTTATACCCTTTTTGACCTGGGGGATACCCTATCATAATGGATTTGATGGATCTGGCATCAAATTTATCTTTATGAGGAACATTGTTGGTTGCAAAGCATAAACAACCAAAAGTTCTAAGATTCTGAAGAGAAGGAATTGATCCATGAAGAATCTCAAAAGGAGATTTCCAATTGTAAGATGGCAGAAGGTAACCTATTCAGAAGATATGTGGCTGTAAGTACTGATTCTGCCTAGAATTTCTTTAGCAAGGAAGATTGAAACATAAGAGACTTGGCTATCTGCAAAAGATGTTGATGCTTTCTCTCTACAACACTATTTTGCTGAGGGGTGTAAGGACAGGATTTATGAATGATGCCAAGTTCAGAGAACAAAGTTTGACAAGAAGAATTTGTAAATTCTGTGCCATTATGTGTTCTAATAACCTTGATAGAAGTTTGAAACTGATTTTTAATCAAATTGAGAAAGTTAGAAATGATAGAATGAACTACACTTTTGCTCTTAAAAAATTATGTCCAAGTGATTTTGCTGTAGTCATCCACAATAGTAAGAAAGTAAGAGCAGCCATTTATTGAAGGTTTAGAATATGGACCCCAAACATCCATGTGTACAAGATCAAAGCACTTAGTAGTATGAGTAGTGCTTACAGGAAAAGGAATTCTATGCTGCTTAGCTAGAGGAAAAACAGTACAGGGATGAAGTTTACAATGATCATAAGAAATTGGCAGCTTAAGCTTGTTCAGAACATCAAATGAAGAATGTCCTAATCTATAATGCCACAGGAAAGCTTCCTGAAAGGACAATGCTTCTTTTGGTTGTAACTGATACATATTTGTTACTAATGATAACTTATAGGACTTTATGACTTCAGGCTTAAAGGAATTCCGGTCAAGAATGTAAAGTTCTTTGACTATTCTTCCCACTCTAACTACTTTCCTAGTATGTTAGTCCTGCAGTAGGCAAACTCAGGATGAAATAGAAATAGGACTTTAGCTATGACTGCACACTTTCTAATAGATAAGAGATTGAACCTAAAAAATAGAATATGCAAACAATCTCCAAGAATCAAATGATCATACAGGTGTACCCAACCAAAATGAGATACTCATTTGACTGTACCATCTGGAAGACACACAGGAGTGAAACTAGCTACTGGTTTCATGTTTTTGAGAAATGATGGATTAATGCAAACATGACTTGTAGCACCCATATCAATAATCCATGAGTCTTTGTTGATATAATCAGAAAAGGGAGAGATGAAATGAGAACACATACCTGCAAACTCCCTAATATGAGTGAGATTAATAAGATCAGTAGAAGAAGGAGCATTTGTACTACTACTAGCTTCAGAGTTGTTCCTTCCTTGCATCATCTTACTCAATTTTCTCTACAAGACATTTGCAATAACTGCTTCCTAGAATTCCCCTGAGTTTCAGAAAAATCCAAAGGAGTTTCCAGAACATTCACTGCATGGCCATTCGGAGCCGCATGGCTATTCGGAGCCTTTCCTTTATCACACCTTTCCACCAATCTGGTTATCCTACAATTTTGAAGCAGGAATCCTTTGAATGACCTTCTCCTTTGCAAAAATCACACTTAAGGCCATTCTTCACCTTCTTCTTTCCAATATTTCGACTGGATGAAGCAGTTGGAGTATGTCTAGCTGTAGATCCATCCACTTGGGAGTTAACCATCAATGCACTATTCTCATTAACAGCAAAATAGGTGGATCCTAGTTGTCCTTTCCTTTCTACTGTATGAACCATAGAATATGCCTGTCCAATAATTGGCCACGGATCCATCATAAGGATCTGATTCTTCACAGCATCCATAGATTCATTCAAGCCAAGTAAAAATTGCATAAGCTTGTTATTCTTATCTATATCCTGAACTCCTTGATTCTGTTGACATCCACATTCTGGAATGCAAGAGCAAGGAGGCAGTGGCTTCAAAGTTTCAAGCTCATCCTAGAGCCTCTTCAATTTGGAGAAATATCCAACCAAATTCATGTTTCCTTGGCTCACAAAGGCAATATCCCTCTGAATTTGGTAGATCAAAGGTCCATTTGTTCCTCCAAACCTTTGCCTTAGAACATCCCATTGTCCTTAGCTGTTGGTGAGAACATGAATCCATCCACCAAACTCTTAGAGATGGTGTTGATTATCCAAGAAGACACCATATCATCAGTAGTTTTTCTGAGTTGGTAAAGCAGAGAATTGAAACTAGGTGATTTAACACTTCCATCAACAAAACCTAGCTTTTTCTTTGCTCCTAATGCCAAAGTCATAGCTCTAGTCCAAATCACATAATTGAACTCTGTGAGTTGACAAGTAACTAGGATCAAACCTGGGTGATCTGATCCATGAAGTGTCATATATAGCCTCTATAAGTTGAGACTCTAGCCAATTTGCCCGATCCATTCCTCCATTTCCAGTGGTCGAATTGTTTCCGAAATTCTCTGAACTTTCTGCCATTACGAAGCTTGTGTTTCAATTGATTTGCTACAAATTATAAGATCAGGATCTAATTGATGCTAGAACCGCTTTGATACCATGTAGAATTGACAGAATTGCAGCAATATTCAAGTAAGAAACACTAAGCTAAGAACAATGAAGAGAGGAGTGAAAGAATTTTCTGAACTTCTATTAATCGAAGAAGAACGAAAAAATGGAAAAACTAATTACAATAATCACCTACTGCATATTTACACAAGTTCCTGAAGCTAAAGACTACAGATCATACAATGCACATCAAGTGCAGCTAATCTAATCTCTAACTGAATTTCCCTCCAAAAACAGCAACTTGACAGCTTACATGCGGCATTACAAGAAAAGTGACCTATTGCGACATGGAAAATGTGTCGCTAAAAGTTGATTTAGTGTCGCAAATACTAATTTGCGACATATTTTGCGTCTCTTGTTATTGAGTCGCAAAAGGTGGTGTAGGAAATTTGTGGCGCTTTTTTCTCACTTGTGCCGCAAATGTATGGCACTTTCTGCATCACTAAATTAATTGTCACTTAAAATTCGCGACACATTATGCGTCAGTTGTCTTAGTGACGCATACTAATTTACGACACTAATTTGGGTCATTAAAAGGAATGTTGCAAGATTATTTGCGACAAATGTGGCGTCACATTTAAAACGTCAAAGGGTATTCGCGACATGTAAATTGTGTCGTTAAAAGTTGATTTAGTGTGGCAAATACTAATATGCGACACATTATGCGTCTCTTGTTTTTGAGTCGCAAAAGGTGGTGAAGCAAATTTGTGGCTCTTTTTGCCCACTTGTGCCGCAAATGTATGACACTTTTTGCATCACTAAATTAATTGTCGCTTAAAATTCGCGACACATTATCCGTCATTTGTCTTAGTGACGCATACTAATTTACGACACTGGTTTGCGTCATTGAAATGAGTGTTGACGACAGTCAAGATCACTTAAAACACTAATTAGGAGATGACAGCTGTACTCCATTAACTTAAGCATGCTCTTAAGCATGATCCAAAAATATCTAATGAGATCTAAAGAGATCTGACAGCTCATCAAGGTGGATCACGTTTCAATTGGATTTGATCTGCTGGAGGAGGCTTACCACAGCTACTAGTGTTGCTCCTTAGCTTCAGGTTCTGTTGCTTCTGTGAGCTCAGCTTGGAGCCTTCTGTATGGTCATTCAGATGGTCATTCTGCAGTGCAGAACTTGATAACCTTATAATCGTTGGTACACGAATCAAAACCAAAATCCAATGCTTGGATGTCATGGATGTTGATTTCTAGACGGAAAAAGGCCGAAGGAAGTATGATTCGCAAGCTGCTCATTTTGATTGCCTCTGCCAAGAATTCCAAGAAACCTCCATCATTCTGTTTCAGGCTAGGCCTCTCTTGGTACTACCTTTAATTGCTAGCCATTGGGTTGCGCAGGGTATGATTACATTCTATAAGCGACCCAAACGGAAGAAAATTCTTGCAGTCTCATGGTATCCTCCGGACACAGGGCACAAAATTAATATGGATGGATCGGCAATAGGTAGCCCTGGTTATATTGGTGCAGGTTTTGTCTTGCGGGATCCTGAAGGAATGGTTGTATTAGCAGGATCTGCATTCCTTGGATTTGGCACTAGTTTTGAAGCTGAATGCCGAGCTCTTTTGCTGGGATTGCAGGAATGCTGTCGGTTGAGTTTGGCCTAAGTGACTATAGAGTCAGATTCCCAGGTGTTGGTTAGTATGGCCAGAAAGATTTTCCGAATACCTTGGAAGGCTACTTCTTGGTTCAGGCTGATTTGGTCAGTTATGGGAGAAAGATCGTTCTCAATTGCACATATTTATAGAGAAGCAAATTCCACAGCGGATGCTTTAGCACGGGAGGCTACAACAAATCGTTGCACCACCATCTACATGGCCGACAACCTACCACAAACTATAGCTGGTCTAGCTAGACTAGATCGGCTTTTCATCCCAAATTTCAGATTAGTCTCAGACAGTTGAGTCGGTATTGTATTTTGCAAATTCCTTTTTCATACTTTACTACATCGCGTGCCTATACTCTGGGGTAAGGTTATTAAGCCCTCCCTAGTCAGTTGGTTACTTATATAAATAAAATTGACACCTCATTCTGAGGTTTATCAAAAAAAAAAAAAAAAAAAAAAAAATTCCTTAGGAATTGGATTACAGAGGAGAACATTCTGGTGGCGATCCCGATCCCCTGAACTTGACAAACAGAGTATTCCATTGCATGATCCAGATAGATGAAGACTTGAATCACGTGGCAATCTTTGGTTGTTCTTGTCAAGAATTTGACTAGAAAATTTTCATTCCCATTTCCAGTGTCAAAATCATGAATCACTTTGCTCCCCGGAAAAGAAGGGGCAAAATTTTTAAGTTCGGGAAGCATGAAAATGAAATGTCATATTTGAAAAATTAGAAGTACTGCTGATTAAGATTTCTGATTTCATGCACATTGATGTTTAAATGAGTATGTTTGCAGATTAGCCCTGAGGTAATAGCCACGTTGCTGTTTTTTTTTTTTTTAAATTTATTTTTCTTGGAGAAGTAAATAGTGCACCGTGAAAGAAAACCAAAGAGTTTGCAAATTTTTAAATATTGCAACAGTGTCCCTTTATTGTTATTTTATTATAAATTTGACCCAGAAAGTTTATAATTATGGAAAGATAATATAAATAAAAGGAAATTGACGATTCTTGTGACATCCCAGATTCACCATCCCGCATACAACGAACTGGCTTCACCGGATGCCTGTCTGGTTATCAGCAGGACTCATTGTCATTCAAAACAGACCAACAATTCTTTATTTCAATAATGCTAATATTATTACATGGCCCTATTTTAAAAAATTCTCAAAAATACAGACCAAATAAAACCTTCTTGATCTTTAACTTCAACTAGCTACTACAGGAGTTCAGGTCGTCCTAATTCTCATAGTGAGCACAGTCGTCCAAGAACGACCTATTCGTAACAAATTCATGGAAAAAGGAAAAAATAAAATAAAAATAAAAGGAAAATGGAATGAGCCCATGTCTAGTGAGAGTTCACCATTTTCGCAAACATTTGCCGAGTTGCATAAATTACCTGTGCATATAATTCAATCAAACTTTAACATGTAGCATTTATGACTCGTGCAGGATTCATAAACATATAACGAGAATGAAGGACGTTTGTTAAAGTTTTATATAAACGATGAACGACGGCCAACTCACCTCGGTGTTCGTACATATATCTCATATTCATATTGTTCATGTCATTTCGGGCATTACGAACAGTCAAGATTCCCCAACGAATCATTGGGCGTATAAATATTGTGAACTGTCAAGATTCCCCAACGAATCATTGGCCGTATAAATATTGCAAACAGTCAAGATTCCCCAGTGAATCCTTGCCCTTATAAGGTATTACGTAAAGTCAAGATTCTCAAACGAATTCTTGACCATATAAAGCATATTGAACACTCAAGATTTCCAGACAAATCCTTGGCCATATAAAGCATATCGAACAGTCAAGATGTCCAAATGAATCCTTGGCCGTATAAAGTATATCGAACAGTCAAGATTTCCAAACGAATCCTTAGCCGTGTAAAGCATATTGACCGTCACTATTCCCAAACGAATCCTTGGCCGTATAAAGCATATTGACAGTCACTATTCCCAAACGAATCTTAGGCCGTATAAAGCAATTTGAACAGTCTAGATTCCCAAACGAATTCTTGGCCGTATAAAGCATATTGAACAATCTAGATTCCCAAACGAATCCTTGGCCGTATAAAGCATATTGAACAGTCAAGAATCCCAAACGAATCCTTGGCAGTATAAAGCATTTAATAACTGTACCAAATAAGGATCTAGACTCATATATCTTGTCACATGTTCCAGTGCACAATGAGAGTTTATTCACACTTTCACACATATACTTTGCAACAGATGATATAATCATGAATGGACTTTTCAAATCTCAAAAACATTTCACGCATAATTTTCAAAAGTTTTTAAAACATGCCACGACAATGACTCCAATTCAGGTTCAATTATTAACTGCGTTAAAACGGTATTCATTTTCAGTGAAAAACTCACCTCAGTCCATAGATACTAGATCACGCTCTATCTATAAAATCTACATATATTTCATGTTCTGGAACTTCAGTATTTACTTCTAAAATTCTAGGATTCGTAAACTTTGTACGTATTCTAAAGGCTAGCTAAGTATCGACGTAAAACTAATTGTATTTATTTATTTTCAAAATCAGTAACTCAAATAAGAAAATCGAATAGGAAATATAAGTTAAATGCCGTAAAACTTATTTACCTACTTTCATTTTAAAAAGAGTTTTATAACCCTTAAACTCTAATTCGAATTTATTTTGGAAATAACAATTTAAATAGATACAATATACAGTAGTTATTAATTTACGGGAAATACAAGTTTATACTTTACAATAGTCATAAAAATATTTATTCCGAAAATAATTATAGAAGGAATCATAAAGAGATAAATAAAGAAAATAAAATTATTCAAAAATTTATTTTTCAGTTGTCGGATTGGTTTTACCCATCTTGAAGTTAGCAAAAACTGATCGGGATTTTTCAGAAATCCCAATATCGGTTTTACCCGCTCCAAAGGTGGTTTTAGCCGATCGTTCTTGAAAATTTCTCCAGAAAATACTAAAGTCAATTTTTCCCATCTTGAAGTCTTTTCCCATCTTTCATGAATCAAATAAGTCGGTTTTACCCGACTTAAAATCGGTTTGGTTTTACCCAACTTATGATCGGTAAAAACCGATCGTTTCCAGAAAATCGTGCTCTTCTGTTTTTGCTTCGGGTTTTCGGAAAATAATGCTAAAATCTTATTTTGCTTTGGTTCTTTTTGCTACAAATCATTTGTACAACATTTCCATAACACTTAAACAACTTTCAAGAATCCAAATTCACCTAATTATCAAGAAAACTAAAACCTTAATCATTTCTTCATTTTTGCATTAAAATCCTAAAAATTAATGTTATAGTAATTGAAATCACTCACCCTTTGCTTCTTTAGGCTTTCTAGATCACAACCCTTGAGTTATCAGCAACACCTCACGCTCCAATTCTGACCTTGCTCCACTTTTCCCCTAAGTTTCTAAGTTTTCTCTCTAACTTCAAATTTCTCAAACTTTGGCCTTAATTTGTGAATTGTGCTATTAAAGATCAATTAGGGGGGGGTATTTATAGACCTAGGGAGCCATATGGAGACAAAACCTAGGGGTTCTAGATCCCCTAGGGCCGTCGCTCACCATTGGAACTTGAGAAATTTTATATATATATATTTTTTTACTTTCAGGCACCGATCGGTTTTTTCTGTTCTCAATGGTGGGAAAAATTGCTATTGGGTTTTGTCAGTTTCCTAATGTCAGTTTTACCCGCTCTAATGATGGGTAAAACTGCTATTTAGGTGGTCAGATATTTTTTCTAATTTTCATATCGGTTTTACCCACTCTAATGATGAGAAAACCCGCTATTCACTATTTTCCACATTTTTCATTAATTTTTTAATTTTCTTTGTTTTTATTACTTAATTACTTTATTACAGATTATTTAAACATAATTCTAATCTTAATCTTAACATCCTAATCCTAATTTAAACATTAACATTTTTATTACTTAATTACTTTATTACAGATTATTTAAACATAATTCTAATATTAATCTTAACATCCTAATCCTAATTTAAACATTAACATTTTATGATTCAAAATTAATTCTTCATTCACTAAAATTCTTAAAATAATTCTATATTTAAATTAACAACATATTTCTAAGTCATAATCATAATATGAATCATTCCAACCTTAAAACATAAATCAAAATTGAAATCAAAATCAAAGATATTATAATTCCTTTAAAGAAAATAGTTTATAGTTTTCCAATTATAAAATCTATCTTGGGTTTATTATTCATATTGAAAAATTCATTTCTGATTCGGTTATTTTCTGCTCTTTTCTATCAGAAATATCATGAACTATATTATTCTTTTTCTTATATAATAAATCAACATGAGGATTTTTCTCCTCACTGACAGGAATATGATCATCAGCAAAATTTCTAGGAGGAATATAATCAGGACTATATTTTTTAACATATGAAGTAGAAGGATCATGACGGTTTATTCCATCACGTAATAATTCTTCAGATATTAAAGCATTATGATAGGTTATTCCATCACTAGAATTTAAATGACTATTATTTAAAGCAGTATGAAATGAACTATGATGATTATTCTCACCACTTGAATTTAAAGAATGTAAAGACAAGTTAGGATGATGTTTATTCACATCACCAATGTTAGAAGTAAAATGTCTATTAGACATAGGAATATTATCCTCAAAAGGTGAAATAAATGATCTTACAGAGGAAGATCTGGATATTCCATGAGTATTACTCATCTGAACATAAACATCTCCATCTGGAGTCTGGATTATATTAGAAATCTGATGTTCATTTCTAGGTGCAATATGAGCAACCTTTGTCATCTTCCAATACTGAGGAATAGGAATTTCATCCCATTTAATTGTTCTTCTTGTCATTGTATTCAACTTATCAAAATTTGATTCTATTATAATAGTTTCATTCAAATTCTTATCTTTTTCTTCCACTTTATAACATGGATTCAAAGTATATAACGGCTTATAATAAATTCTATAACATATACACATAATTTCTGTGCTAGGTTCATAATTATAACCTTCCGTTTTTATATTCAAAGTTTCCATTCCAAATTGACTACAGAAATGTCCTAATTGACTTATTTCTGTTAATCTCTGACTTTTAATTTGTTGACTCAATTTTATTTCATTATATAATGATAAACCTTCTTGAACGCAAGTTGTGATCAGTCTACATATGTATATTCATTATATGGGATAGTTATTCTATCCTTTCTTAAGGCTTTCCTTACTCTTTCAGCAAATAAGCTGGGAAGACCATCTATAAACTTAGACTTTCAATGACTACTATTACTTTCAGGCAATTCCATGACTCTATTACCGTGGTTAGTTGTTTTAAGGCATTTTACCCATTTGATCTCCTTTAGACAATTTATTAGGTTGACAGATTGAATTCAGTGTAATGAATTCCTTATATTTCCTTGATTAATACTTGAATCGTGGACTTGATTCATCCCTTATAATATGAATCATTCCAACCTTAAAACGTAAATCAAATTGAAATCGAAATCAAAGATATTATAATTCCTTTAAAGAAAATAGTTTATAGTTTTGCAATTATTTATAGGAAAATAATTATATTTAAATTATTTTGTAACTTGTGTTCCATAATAAAATTTCTTTAAAGAGATTTTCTTCTATAACTTGGTAATATTTGTAACAAACTATTTTTATAAGACAATAATTGAGATCCTAGGGTTGGTTTTA
>CM028760.1:19707402-19870151 GCA_016801395.1 Leptodermis oblonga
GTAATGAATTCTAACGAGTAAATGGCATAGTATGGGACTGGCACATAACAATAATCTCCACACAATGCATGAGCTACCACAGAACATAATTTATCCTACACAAGAAAATCACAAATATTGTTGCTATTTTGGTCCCGAAAAATCTATGTCCCTTAAAAAAAGCTCGTCCTCAAGTTTTGAAGATAGGAATTCCTTCTCGATGAATTTTCCTTCTTCCCAAGATGCTTCATTATTGGAAAAACCTTCCCATTCATCAACCATTGAACCATCTGTAAGTTCCCTTTTCAAACGACCTTCCTCTGCGAAACCCCCTTAGGCTACAGAATTGCTCCTTCATAAAAACATTTCTCCTTAATAGGTTGGCTGCAACTAGGTGTACTTCAAACATCCTTCTAAAGAAGTGAAACATGCAATATAGGATGCAATATGTCTTGATATGGTAATTTCTACTTGTAAGCCACTTCACCAACCTTTTCCAGAACATGATATTGACCAAAATACCTAGTAGTTAGCTTCAGATTACTCCTACCCACCACATAATCACTAGTACAGAAACTGAATATAGCAACGCCTAATTCGAAATGCTTTAGAAGAACTGTTTTCAATAATGTTAAAAGGAGGCAGTCTTTTAAGAACGGCCTTAGATATGTGCTCATTAGGGTTGGTTTTTAACACTCACCCCTAATAACGTGGTTTAGGAGACGCTTCACCTAAAACTGGCTCCAATAAATGTGCATTGTACGCTTTATTTAGGTCCGGCCCAATCTACACGCATAGGAGAGACGACTTCGCAACCAGCTCCATTCTATAAGCCACTACTACAAAATGAAAGCTATTGTAACACTTTGGAGGTAACACTTGTTAAAAGTGTTTTAATAGACCAAAATCAGTGAAAACATGCAAATACTTGTAAAAAAATGTATCTATAGAGTAAAATTTGGGTGGCATGAATTTGCAGTATGGTTTTTTTTTATATGGAAATTAGGGAAAGGAAAAAAAAAAAAAAAAAGAAAAGCAAGAGGTTAAACTAAAATATCATAATTCAGCTCCTTCAGATTCACTCACTCTCCATTTCTGCCTCATCTTTCTCCTCACCAGTAACCCTCTCTGTATTTCTGCCTCATCTTTCTCCACATTTCTCACACCCTTCTCCATATCAAATTGCATAATTTTGGGTAGCTTCTGAAGAAACAATTAAGAAAATAAAAATGAGAAAGGGTATAGAGAAAATTTGTGTGTAGGTTAGAAATTAGGGCATACTTCATCTCTTTAGTCCCCGCTGCCACCTCCCTGCATTTGCCTCCATCCTACTCACCTCTTCCCTACCATGCTATTCAATTTCCAACTACTCTTTGTTAAATGTGTTGGTTTATGTCCTAAAGCCAATTGAATTATGGAATTATAATTTATATTTTTTGTTAACGTGTTTATAAACTTAAATAGTCACACACATAAAAATAACAAATTGGATTAAAATGATATATTATTAGGAACTATAAGGACTTATTAATAAATGTCTAATAATGGTTTCCTATTTAGGTTAGGATTCCTATTTGGTTACGTTTCTGCAGCTCGTGATCAATAACAATTGTACAGCTCGTAATATTTAATTATCATAGATGATGAATAATTCACTTGTGTAATTCTTAACTAAGATTTTGAGAAGTACAATTTAAAGTTTTAAAACTGGGGTTTGATTTTCTAAAATTTGTTTTTGGAAAACCATTGTTGTTGCTTGCAATTTGCTCTTGAGCAAGAGGTTGCTTCAGGCTCGTCGCTTAATTTCGGGAGTAAAGAAAGGGAAGCTTTAAATGGACCGATGAAGTCTTGGATCGAGAGAGACCGACGCGTGTGAGTGGAAATCCACGTCAGTGTGTCGGTCAAAAAGACAGAAATGCCCCCTTTTTGTGTTTCATCTACATATTTCATTCTATCTCCTACGTGTTTGCGAAGAAACCCATGTAATCCATATTCTTCGTACGATAGCTCGATTATATCAAACGATGGCTTGATTCTGAGATCACCATAACTGCACTCCAAATTTAAACGACGTTAGCCATGTCAGAATTGGAATCTAGAAGGTTATTACCGTTTTAGAGCATAAAAATTAAGAAAGCAAGAAACCTATTTACTTGGAAGAAAATCTGGTTTGAAAGGTAGTGGAACAACCTATTATCTTGTGATTTTTGGTTTGAGAAACACCGCGGGTATGTAGAAGGTGGCACGATATGTGTAGGCAGGTTCAAAAACTGAATGTTACAATGCAAGCAACAGAACAGTACAACAGAGGAAAACAAGTAGCACGTCCCTTTAATAAAATGTGCGAGTTCTAATAAGAGTTTCCTTCTTTTGCAAAGTTGTATCTCTTCACGAAAATGGTTGTGGCTATTGGATGGTTGGAGGTCTATAAATAGGCTCATTAGGACATGATTTACATAGTGGAAATCATTCTTACTTTACAAGGTTTTCTTGCTCTTTTCTTTCATGTTCTAGTTTTGTTTAAATCAGTGCACGCTTACTACAAAAGAATTCATCTTATCCCATAAAGGTATGGGAACTCTAAGGATATTAGTTCCTGATCTCTTTGCACATAAAGGGAACTAATAAAGCCTAAAGGAAAGTGCATTTGTACGATTTGAAGCAATATCTTATTTTTCACTATATCTTGTAATAGATTAGTGCTTACATAATAATAGACTTGGTTTCATTTTGGTTAGGCATCGTTGTGTTATCCAAAATTATATCCAACAATGAAGAGGCACGTGGAGATCAGAAGGGTCGCCCTCATCAACTACGGCAAGGAATATGGAAAGGTGGTTGTAATCATTGACGTTATCAATCAGAATAGGGCTCTTGTTGATGCCCTGGCATGGTCAGAAGTCAAATGAATTTCAAGATGCTCTCACTTATAGACATACAAATTGACATCAAAAGAATTCTAAAGAAGAAGGTTTTGGTTGATGCTTTGGAAGCTGCAGATGCGAAGAACAAGTGGGAGAAGAGTTCTTGGGTTAGGATTATCGGTGTACAGAAGAATAGGGCCTCGCTCAAAGATTCAGACATATTTAAGATTATGTTGCGGTGGTTGTCATCGTTGACGTTATCGATCAGAACAAGGCTTTTGTTGATGCCCCTGCCATGGTGAGAAGTCAAATGAATTTGAAGATACTCTCACTTTAAGACATACAGATTGACATCAAAAGAATTCCAAAGAAGTATTATTTGGTTGATGCTTTAGAAGCTGCAGATTTGAAGAACAAGTGGGAGAAGAGTTCTTGGGTCAGGATTGTCAGTGTGTAGAAGAATAGGGCCTCACTCAATGATTTCGACAGATTCAAGATTATGTTGTGGTGGTTGTCATCGTTGACATTATCGATCAAAACAGGGCTCTTGTTGATGCCCCTGCCATGGAGAGAAGTCAAATGAATTTCAAGAGGCTCTCACTTACAGACATACAGATTGACATCAAAAGAATTCCAAAGAAGAAGGCTTTGGTTGATGCTTTGGAAGTTGCAGATGCGAAGAACAAGTGGGAGAAGAGTTCTTGAGTCAGGATTGTTAGTGTGCAGAATAATAGGGCCTCTGATGTGGACGGTTGTACACATGCGGATAAAGTTGCCAAGGACCTTGTGATTAAGTGACAAGCTCTTACAAAACCTTTAACTCACGTTCGGATTTGATAAAACAAAGGAAAAACTATCCTGACCAACTTGTTTTATAAATTTGAACCAAGTGCAAGAAAGAGGGTGAAACATGCGAATAACTAGGCAGAGCAAGAACCTAATTAGCTAAGTTTCATGCAATTATGTAAATTACGACATGCAAATACATAAAGCAATAAAAGGAGGTACTTCAAACACTAAGTTTATGATCTGAAATACACTGAATATTATTGAAGTTTCGGTCACCTATTTATAGGTGAGGGTGGCCGAAAATTAGTACAAGAATTAGAAAAAGAAAAGAACTAGAATTGGAAATTAACCAAGAGGTTAATTTCCTTTACCAAATCCGGAAAGAAGTAGAATTTGGTAAGAACAAGAAAAGGCAATTTCGGATTTACCGTAAGCAAGTGGCAGCCGAATTGTCAACTAAAAATAAGGAAAAGAATAAAATTCCTACTTCCAAAGAATAAAAGGAAAACCCTTTTTGGAAACTACTTAAAAAATAAAAGAAACATTTAATTAAGTTACAAGAAATTCCCTAATTAGTAACTAGCCGTTAGGGCTTGCTTGGTGGCTGCCGTGCGGCTTCCTTGTGGACTCTTTGGGCTGGCCGAACGTGGGCTGGTTCTCCATGCGTTTGGTCGGCCCAATGTGTAGGGAATTTCATGAATGTTTCTTTAAAGCCCAGAACCTTCCGGCATCTTCAAGACTTCAAGAAACAGCCTTCTTCTTTATGTGAAGTGCTGAATTGCGCCTCTTCTTCAAGGATTGTTAGAAGATTGCAATTTGAACATTTCCTCCATTTTCCTCCAAGGCGTGAGCTTCCATTGGCGTCCATCTTTCTGACTCATAATGTGTGCTGTTTTAGCTCTGGATATCCTCATCAGCTTCACTCAATGATTTTGACAGATTCAAGATTATGTTGCCCAAGATGAAGAAAGAATGCGTAGTAGGGGAGGAGATTGCTAAACTGAATAAGGAAGCTGCAGCTTGAGGAAAACCATATTTTCCTGCCTACCTTCGAGATTTCGTTATAGTATATCTTTGGAAAGTTGTATTGATGTAATTTTTCAGGTTTAGTATTTCATTAGCTTTCGGATGTATTGAAGCAGAGTAACTAAGTGTCATTTGAAACTCGATCTTTGGCCAAAATTTTGAAATTAGCTGTTATTTGACAAAAAATAAAAGAAAATAAAAGAAAAAGAAAACCGCGGTGATAGTATGAATGAAAATAGGTATATGAAGAAACCACACAGGAAATGGAAATGTGAATGCATGGTATTGAAATTTTTGTATTGCAACCAGAGCTCTCAAACTTAGTGGTACATCCATCAGAAAGAACTGATATATTGCACAACATAGAATGGTACAGTGGTAGTAATGAAGTAGTTACACTGTCCGTTAGTAACTACATAATTGAATATGGGTGCGGTCGTTAAATAAAAGCATGGATGGCTGATAGGATGGACCTAAGACAGTATGTTCGAAGCGAAATCGAAAAATAAAAAAAATGTATGCACGATTTCAAGGAAGACAATTGGAAGCGGTTGATAAGGCACCTATGTTGCAGTTGACACACTTGACCAATATGAAGAACAACAATATGATTGAGAGGCACTTAAGAAGAAAAGTTGTTCTGTCGCTTCTCCGGAGACAATTCTTTGTGAGATAAATTTTGTGTTGCAGCCCCTCATTTTTTTGACGCATCAGAGACAGCTCCCTTTGGAAGTCTCTTATTTGATCAAGTAAACTATCCCCGTTATTTTGATAGTTAATCGGTAGTTCATCAGCCCAAATGAAGAAGCCACAACCCCTATTTTTCTGCTCAAAAAAACAGTTGATGTGTAAGTGATATAAAGTGTTAGATGAGAAAGATGAATTTGGAAAGGCAGTAAAACCAAAACAAAACATGAACCTTATAATCTGGGCAACCCAGAAATTTTTTGTTATGATTTTTTGCGATCGTGGATGTACGTAACTTAGCATTCTGGTAACGGGCAAAAAATATTCCCCAAGGATTGGAGAATGAAGTGGATGAAGCAGATGAAGAGGACCTCCGTATCATTTTGGTAGGTGGGGAAGGGGTTGTATAGAAATGTGGTTGGTGTAGGTGAAAGTTAGTGGTGTTTATATAAGGGAAGAGTGAGAGGGGATAACGGTAATAATAGATGTTTGAATCAGAATTGTTGTGTTTAGGATAGGAAGCCAAATAACGGTAACAATAAACAGTGAAGGAAGTAATAAAGTAAGTGGGAAGCGTATAACAATGCATAGGTAGAGAGTGTAGGCGTAACTGTAAATGGGCAAGTATCTTATACGCTATGACCATAGAATATGTTAGCTTAAGAGTTTTCAAGTGCAATGGTTGAAAGAACTGAAAAGGAGAACATGTAAATTGAGATGGTATAGTCCAAAGAGTGAAATGTTACAACCCAAATATGGTAACACCACATAGCAAAACAAAACAAAAGAAACACATGTCGAAGTAATTTTGGCATCAAAAAATAAAAGAATATATTTGGGTTATTTACAGCTTCAAAAATGAAAATGTTATTCACATGTGAAGGCAAAATGTGGAAATCAATATGAAGGTAGCTCAATGCAATGGAGGAATCAATCAAAATATCTTCAAAGAAATGAAATCCCGCAAGGATTTGCAGACGATTCCACATCTCCTGTTCAGGCTGCTCATGACTATCCTGGCGCAGTACTCAGCCCAATATTGTAGCCGAGTCAAGTACTAAAAAAAAGAAATGAATCATAAACTGATGAGTATATTTTTGTAGTTAAAACAAGTAAAGAGAATAATTTTAAAAAAGGAGGGATATTTACCTCAGAAAGGTCTGGCTCCAAGTACAGTCGGCCATAGAAATGTTCCATGTTGTGCATGAAAAAGATAGCACAATCGTTGGTGTGTTTCTCAGGTTTCTTCGTCCTCTAAGCGAATTGAACAGTTTCAACGCTGAAGGCTTTGACTGAATCTGTGCGGGGGTCTTAAATTTGGGACAAGAACTCAACCATTGCATTTTTCTGGAACAATGTAATCATAAAGGAATTAACAACGGTTAATAAACATGGGTTTAGGGAAGGTTTAAACAAGATCTCACCAGATATTCTGGAACAAGGTCAAATTTAATAGCTAGATCGTCATGGACTACGTCATCCAAGATCTGTATTTTCCATTTCCTGAAGTTGAACTACAAGCATGTAGTGTTCAGACATAAGAACCGGCACAAAATCTGCATTGGAAGGGGCGTGGAAAGGAATACAAGTTAGTTTGTTCAAGAAGACAAATGTTGTGCATGAAGGAACAAAAGAAGCGAGTAAAAATAAAAAAGTAAATGGTACCAAGTCCAAGTTGGACAGACTCTGTTTGCATCCAGAGTGGGAGATTTACAGTTGTGCAACTGTTGGATTGATGCTATCTTCGATGGGCTTGAACTGAACTAAAAGTTCCCATGAAAGCAGGATCCATAATTATGATATTAAATTAGTAAAGGGGAAATAAAAAGTTTTAGGAGAGACAACGGTTACCTGAACAACGACATTAAAGAAATAGAGGGAAAATTTTTTTTTCTTATGTGGAGGAGCCTCGTTCACAAGCAATACCCAGGCATCAATAATCGGATTGAAAATCCTCTGTTCAAGTTGAAGCCCTATCATATCTTTCCGCTGGACCAGTAAGGAGCCATTATTTGAGAACAAAACCTCACTGGAGAAATTATGAAGATTTAAAACATAACAGAGATAACAATTTTAAACATTAAGAGACTAAATACTATTATTTTAATCCAAAAAATAAATAAATAAATAAAACAAAAATAGTTTATGGGTTGTGGCAAATTACCCAGGTTTTGTCTTATCTTCGTAGAGACAGTATTCCACCACCTGGTCCTCATTTGGATGGTCTAGTGGGCGTATACCCTCCCATTGTATATTGGCAATGTGGCCCAAGGGGAAGTGATATCATCGGCAATTCGTTCATCGACCGGAAGACTATGAACAACCTGTTCATTGTCAACTTCCCCAACAACCTGGTCCAAGCCCTCATCATCACCACGGCCTTTAACGGCAACATCAGAAGCAACATCAGAGATGTAAACAACATGAGGCTAGAGGTTCATTTCTAAAAAAGAGCAATCGTCGCCAGTCTTCACGTTGCCTTCAGTGTCAGCAACATATTCCCCTTTGTCAAAGTGTGGTTGTGTATCAACATGACTGTGTGGATGTCACTTGCACCATCGGGGATAGGTTGATCAGCAGTTGATGCCGCAGAAGCTCTAATAAGTCTATCAATGGGCCTCTTTTGGTGGACAACAAACTCAGCATCAGGCTAGGCATCAGTCAACGGACTCGTGAACTGCTGCATAATTGGCTCGGCAAGGCCTTGAACGTTGAAGTAGTCCACCGGGGATTCGGCAGTAGAGACACCAGGCAAAGTAAGATCATGTTGCAAAGGGTCAGCAGCCTGAGTTGGTGAAGTTTGATGAAAACTATCATCTACACCATCCCATTGGTCACTAATGTCCTATGGCTTGGAAGGCAGTGTTGGCGGATATTTACTCCATATTTCTGAAATAGCTGTTTTGGACTGGAAACCCCGTCGGAGTTGCCTGATATCACAGGAGAACTCATGTTGGCATGTGTAGTAGGCTACTGGATGGAAGGCTCGTCCATACCTCCAAACGCCAAATCATCTATCACTTCCTTCGAATTGGAAACCTTGTTTGTGGAAAGCTCAGAGGTGTCGTGATCATCATCTAATCCTACATCATCATCATCAGCAGTATCATCCTCATCATCAGTTGAAGTGTATTGCATTGCTAGATTCATCATCCGTTGATGCGGGATCCTGAATTCTATCACTCAGGCCTTCATTATCCCTTACCCACCAAAACCACCCGAATTTGCTACAAATTGATCATGATGCAGTCGATGTCCTCAATGACGACTGGTTTGCCTCCTGCAGTACCTCTTAAAATAGCTTCCTACACATGTAGATTTGTGGAAGCTGAGTCTGCAGAATGGGCAAATGCACTAATTTGACCCTTTTTATTTCATTCACATAGGAGGCCGCAGCATCATGGTATGCCTGCAGTTATAAACAAATTGAATACAGGATAGATCACTTACTGCAGGCTAGAAACATATCATAAAACTAATGCACTTTATAGAATATGTAAAATAGGCCCAATAGCAGTTGGCTAAGTTTGTAGTAAGACGAAACAATACCATCTAAGTAACGGAACATCATAGTATAAGGAAGTTTCCATCTGAATGTAATGCATCTGTGGAGGAGTTAACTATAGAGGCTTAAGTGTGCGCATATTTGCATTGTATCACGTAACTAATTTCCATTTCGATATATGCAGTCATGAATCTTTTCAATAATTTCTTAAGTTGGAGAAAATAAAATTGTCAGACTCTAGCTTCTGCAACACCAAAACCTAACCAACAAGGTAACAAACTCGAATATTACTCAACAGTCATAACCCAAGAACTTGGTACATGTCACCTTATTAACACATTGAAATAGTCATTGGAAAGCACCCAGGTCATTACTGGTGACGGGACATAACCAAATATTAAACTGTGAAACGTTATGCAGGTTTCACTATGAACCCCCGACACAAAAAGGGAAGTCAACAACACAAATGATAACTAGGTTCAATCAATAATCACAGCATGAAACTAACAGCCAGTCATGTCATATTGGGACAACAATAGATAAATGTAAGTTAGTTAGTAGGATAATGAACCGTAGGTTGGCATTTTTTTTTACGCATAATGGGTAAGTGTTACATTGTAAGCATTCTAACAGCACAACCTAACATAAACTGTAATACACTTTAACATTACTTTTTGGTCATAGCCCAAGAAGTTCTATTGGTCACATTGTGAACACATTCAACAAGTCATTGCAAATCACCCAATTCATGCAGGTTAAAGGAACATAACCAAATAGAATAATAAGAAAAGTTATGCATATGTGACTATGGACCACAGAAATACGATGAAGTCAATAAAACAAATGCTAACAAGGTGTACTCCATAGTCGAGGTATGAATATAACTGACAGTAATGTTATGTGGAGGTAACCCTGTATGCAGGTATGTTAGTGTAGTGGATAATGACATCCTATCTTGGACATTGTTTGAAGCAGATTCGGGAAAGTGTTACAATCTAAGGTTTCCAACATTACAACTTAACATTAACTGCAATACACTTGAATATTACCTTTCCGTCATGGCCCAAGCAGTTCAACTATTCACCTTGTTAATACATTCAAAAATTCATTACAAAGCACCCAATTCATGATAATGAATGGCACAGAACCAAATAGAATAATAGGAAAAGTTATGTATATGTGGCTATGGACCACAGAAATAAAATTCAGGCAACAAACCAAATGCTAACCAGGTGTACTCTATAAATATAACTGAGAGTAATGTTATCTGGGGGTAACATTAACTACAGGTATGTTAGTGTAGCGGATAATAAATAGTCCCATAGCAATGGTTTGAAGCAGTATAGGGAAAATGTTACAATGTAAGGATTCCAACAGTGCAACGTAATATACAATGTACTTAATTGGAATAGCACTCTTCAATCATGCCCCAAAGCAATTCTATAATTCACATTGTTAAAACATTCAATATGCCATGACATAGGGCACAATTTAGGCAGGATAACGTCATATAACCTACTATTAACATTGAAAAATTCATGCAAATTTCACCAAAAAAAACATCAAGTAAATTCAACTTATCTGAACATTTGAGAATCATGTTCAATCAATATTCAAGGTTTGATACTAGCAGACAATCATGTTAACTGGGGGTAACCTTATCTATATTACCATTTCAGGCATGAAGGAAATTAATTTACCTTTGAGCTGAGGTTGGAAATCTTGGGGTCTACTCGACCATTCATTTTATCTACAAGATTTTTGGAGATAGGATACCATCTCCATGATACTCTCCTCTGCCGTATGGAGGGCCTGCCTATCCTCATCACCGTTCTCTATTTGAATCTATCTTTCAACCAGTGGTTGATCAATGGTAGTGTACGAGGTGTTTTCTATGCTTTGCCAAGTGAATCACTGAAAGTAAATGATTTGCAGGAACAGGACACATTCATTGAATTGTTTCAATGGCTCTTATCACTCTTGTATCCGTCAACTGCAAGACAAAGTCGCTTCATTACGTACCTACACCAATCCAATTTAGGAATTTTGCCAACATCCAGTACAACATTTGTGAGCATAAAATCGCCCCTCCACCCGTTCATTGGGACTAAGAATGTAGCCATGCTGTAGAGTACGAAGAATCTCTTGAAGTCGTCCCCACCATCTTTCAACTTATTATGAATTGCTAAGAATTGCTTCAGGCTCACTGTTGTAGATTATGAAATTCCATACTTCTTTCTCCACTGTTTCCTTTGCTTCACAACCTTTGAAATGGGATCCGTTTCAATCACCTTATTCTTTTTTTGAATTGGCAAGAGGAAAACATCCCAAACATCATACTTACTAGTTAGGATGCGAATACTTGGGGTTATCTCCAGCATCATCGACGAGGTGTCAAAACTTTTCACCAGCCATTTGAAAAGTTTCCCTGTCATTTTGCCGTGGTCCATTTTCAGTAGTTCGCCAAAACTAATGCTCTCCACGTCCTCTTTTTTTGCCGATCTGTTAATGTCCTAAGGAGTTCGCAGAATGAATTGGGTCGACAGTGGTTGACAAATGTGGATGCCAGAGGAATATTATCGGACGTCTGTGTTTTCTGACGTTTCTGGAATGCTTCCGGTTTGGAAACTCGAGGTCTTCCCTTGCTCTTCCATGTGTTAAAGATCTAGCCTTCTATAATGGTAGTAAACTCATAGAAACGAAATAATATTATGCATAATGCAGTTCAAAATCTGAGGAAATTAAATATGTAGTTAAATATAGTTCCTAATTGGTTTATTAAAATTTAATCTTTGGAGAAAATCAGTATTCATTTATAATTTATATGAAAGTACCATATATATATCCATGTATGGTCTAATTTAACAAGATTCACTCAAGAAATCTCCCAAACAGTAACAAACATTTTAATGAACTAAAAAAAGTCAAATTTCGCAGAACTCACTCTGAAAAAATCGTTCCGGGGACTCTCCCGTTGCCTTTTTGTGCTTCTCAATCGGCGGTCCGATGGTGACTTCAGAGGCGGTATAGTGGTTTCAATATTGGGGTTTTCTTTTGATTCCTTCTTCGGTACTTTGCCAGCGACCTCATCTGTTTCTGTTTCAACGAAGTTGTCGTCGTCTGTGTGGGTTTGTAATAGAAGGTCCGAAACCTTCTTCACCAGCCTACGTCGACCCATCTCAGATAATGACCTAGAATTTGAGTTTCCTATTGTGAAGTTGCCTGTGGGATTGGGAAGCTATGGATTTTCTGTGAGGAAGATGAAATATCTTCAATAAAATCGGCGGAACTAGGTTATTTCGAACAGGGAATACGAAGCGTGAAAACGGAGATAAGAAATAAAGCAGCGTTGGGATGGTCACTGGGTTTGGGAGAGAGAGAATGTTAATATCTCGGGTTGTGTACGTATTAGCCGCGACCTACCCAGGACTAATTGGCAGGGTATTCATCATCTATTACCTCGTAATAGGACTGAGTAGGAGATGATTGTACGATCCATGAGCACAACTTGGGTGTTCTGGCAGCTATTATGTAGGAAGCACGAAATGGCAGTTAAGAACTCCAAACGCCATACTGAGAAGTTGTGAAGAATTTTAAAATTTTGAAATGAAGTGAAATTACACGTTTGTCCCCTATATATATATATCCTCCAATTTTTTTTTTTACTAAATTTCCATAAAAATATGGTTAAAAAAATTTGGAATAACTTTTTTTCATCAATTAAAAACTTTACATCTGCGAAACGTCAAAAACAACAAGACTTTATGTTGAGAAACAAATTTTAGGTAGCTAGCCATTTTTTTTCAATTCAAATTCATATTTTATTTAATTGTGAATAATTAAGTTAAAATTTCACGAGGTCAAACAGAGTTTATTATAACGTTTACGAACGTCAAAAATGGGAACTTTTACCAACTGCGCCATGCATCCTATTTTATAAAATACACTATTGTTGTCCCTCCAAGTACAGCAGAAAGGTGATATGGTATAACGATGTGCATACTTCATTACATTCCAAGGTGGGCAACAACAGATAGAGAGAAATAATTGAATAGAGTTGATCTCTTGGGGTTGCAAACCAATGTGGAAATATTGAATAACTTAAGTAAATCAAAGAATGTCAAATGATGTATATACCACCCTAAACCTAGCATTTTATCAGTATGGAGAATTAGAGGGCCACATAAATACCCCGACAACCGGTACAATGAAACTGTTGAAGTGTAACATTGTACTAATTGATTTGTCACATTCAAACTAGATGGCTAATACTTCCTCTTCCTCTTCGTGTTCTGTTTTTTACCCTTCATATACATGGTCAAACCTTTGTAGACTTCCTTCTTAATATTATTGATGTCGCTAACCACAATTCTTGAACAAAAGTCTGCTTTAAGCCTCCTACGCGTATTTTCCTATCATCACCAATGTCAGAAACTGGGTTATGGGCAAAATATAATCCATTAATGGGGAAATACGATACTAAATAAACTTAATAACAACTTGTAATTACAGTTGAAGTATTTCCAACTGAAGGCCAATTTAAATTAGTACCTGGCTGAAATTCGACAGGTCAGAAAGGTGTCCCAGGAAGTTCTCCATGTGGCACATGAGGAAAACACCACAATCAGTTCCAATCTCACTATTCTTCCATGGGATATTGACCTCGTAAATATTGTAGCGCTTAACCTCAGTGGCTCTTGGGTGGTTAACATCCCTGAGGTAGTTGGACACAGCATCACGCTTATAAAAGGAACGCTAATTGCATCTCAAATGAAAGTATGGCTAACAATTAGACATTCAAAAAATAAAAATTTTGGCGGAGGTAATTTCAGTAGCTTACCAGGAATCTACATGGTTTTTAGAATCATGTTGGGTCCGATTGTATCCAGTTATCTAGGTACTGGACACGCTACCTCACAAAATTAACCACGACCATGAAATAATGCATCTCAACCAGAACTGGAAGGAAAATTTGTAGAAATCCAATATTTTCCAATGGCCGACATGTTCCAATATAACATAATTAATAGGAAATTATTATGATAAGCAATCAAAGGTCCAAAATTATGATCTGATTGTTGACCCTACCCGTGAAATTTTAGTAAAATTCAGAATTATGGTAACATACCATGTCTGTCCTTGCTAGATCAACTCCCGTTAATTCACTCTAAAACTTCCAGTTCCAGATTAGTTCGCCTTGTTTCTCTTTGGTTATCTCTAGCTACGTAAACAACAAAATAATCCATAACATATACATACAAATAATTTATAATATTTATATAACATTAAAACTAGGGCTTAAGGCTTAATGATGAAGGTCGCATACATTCATAATACAGCTGAAATAGAAATGGTCCAGTGACCCTCTCTTGTTCCATTTGGAGGTATTCAGCACCTCTGACCAGGCATTAACAACGGCCGATGAAATATATGCACCTGCATCAAGGTTCAGCATCAGTTCCCTGTCTAGCATGCAATAAGAACCATTATAGAACAGCCTCTCCCTGAGATAAAACATGGAAAAACTATAATTAAAAATACATAACATAGAACGATTCACTCGTAGCCTAGCTAAAAAATAACAACCTCCAAAACTTTTGGCTAACAAAATGCTAAATTAAACACATCCTTCCTTCAACTGTGCTTTCGTTGTTAGGTAGTAGTCAGAAATGTAGAGTGATTGGAATGGCATGTCGCTAAGAAAGACGCTATTTTTTGAAAGCAAGTTTGATGTGAACTGGAAGCTCTTACCTACCTCCCATTTATTCCAATGGGTATTCGGCAGGGGCTGAGTTCTTACAGGTATTCTTGTACCTTTTACGTGGTGCAAAGGGGATAAAACCTTGACAATCTGAAGATTATCAATAACTCCACGATTGGGCTCAGAAGAACCGGTAACAATGCATCTCAAAATTCGGCAGAGTCCAGACGTTGATGTAACTCATTAACTGGGTTGGTCGGGATAGAAATTTTAATAGGCAGATGAAAACTAGTTGGCCAGAAAGGTATATCCTTGTTTATGAAACTATGCAATGAGGGTGTGGTTGGTGCATAAAGCACAATTTCTCTACACCTGTTTTCTCCATGTCCTACATCATTGACAGTTGGCTGACGAAGTTCAAGGGGACTTAATATGGCTTGTAGATTTAGTAAAAAATCAAGTTGAGTTATTATCTCACTCAATTTGTTAACTTACTTAATAGGGCCACGCTCCATATAAGAAATTAGGTTCTTAGCAGTTTTTGGATCAACCAAAACTGTATATCTTCTCGGAAACTAGATAACCTTTGAATCGTATCCTTTGACAGGACTGAAATATTCCTCAATGACTCTGCTATCCTACAAGCACCCTAAGCAAAACATAACACCAATGACCATTAACCTAATGTACAACAATTATTGATTTTGTAAAAAGGCACATTGCATACATATGAATTATACTTTAGATGATTTTTGGAATTATGCAATTATTATTATCTCGACATACTCAGTCTGCAAAGTGTTATCGTCCCAGTCGAGCCTGCGCGCTTGAAATTTATTGATTTACCAGCAGGTGCAACCCGAGGAGGTGTATGCACATTACCTAAAACCAAAATGATACCGTACAAAATGAGGCTGAAGGATGTTACTTCTGAATTTAAGTTCTAATTTATAATAATTAGTAAACCATAGTACCATTCAAATCATTAACTGATTCTAATATGGAGCAAAAATTAGATTTAAATTTTTAGGAAGATAAACCAAAAAAAAAAAAAAAACGAGGGAAAAAAATATGGGGTAAATTTTTCCCTTTACATAACATGAAAAGTCCTATATTTAGGGATTATAAGGGATGCATTAATTTCCTTCCCACATGTTTCAGACTGAATTTAATGTATTTACTTGACAGAAACATTACCTGGACCTTTTTTTTTATGCTTTGCCGCATTGTTTCACGAGGTCGTCTGCTATAGACGATACGTACTTCACTGTCACCGCCGGTGGCTTCATTGATGCAGTTGTATCTTTTTCCCTACTGGTCAAATCGACTACAACTCTGTCATGCTTGGTCGATTGAGCTTTCTATTTTTTGTATGCGTTTCTAGTCCTCATCTCGGCAATTCAATGAGAGGGATTATTGTTGTTAGTAATGGGTATTAGCTTTCCCCAACTAGGTGGTTAATGTGAAATTGTCGCAACTTTTCTGGATGCTATTGTGGGAATTGAAGAGCCATAGGAGAATATGGGGATGTAAAGGAATTGGGAAAGTTTTCTAGGAAGTTTATTAATTTTCCATATTAGTTCTCCGGGTTTTATGAAATTATGGTGTGCTGTGGAAACATTAATTGGTATCTCCAGGCAGTCCGATGAAGGACATTACAAGAATATGTTCGTTAACCTAAGCACTGGAACATCACACTCTACAAAATGTATAATTTGTATCTCAAACTCACTCGTAGTTCAAAAGAAATCTAATTAATCAAATGGGACTTTACCCCCCCCCCCCCCCCCCCCCCCTTTTTATTAGACAGTGATTAAAATTGAATGGGCAAAAAGTAACCGAATTATAACCCACTACATACCCACGATTAGAGATTGGTGTGAATTGAAATCGGCTAGACCAGCAGTTAATAAGTTACATTATCTGTCCATCTAATTGAAACCCACGTCGGTTAATTAACTGGGTTAGTGGCTTAATCAAACAATGACATTAACGATACTACCTTATATATAGTTGGTTAGGTGAGCAGAAATATTAGATTGAGTCACATCATAACGTAAAGTGAAACAAAAGATATTGATCGGGTTGTTTAGAGAAAACGCAATTATTTAAAACAAAAAAAAGAACGAGGAATTTTTTTTTTGGTTTTTTTCCTTTTCATAATTTCCATGAACGGGGTACCTTGCACGGGGATAGCAACATACAGTAGCAATCCAGATGGTCTAACAGTTGTAAATTTTCGATGACACTGATATTTAAATTTTTTTCCCCAATTTTTTGCCTACATTTTTTTTCATGTATTCATAAACAATATACAATAGAAAATGCTAAATTTATACGTGAAAATGAAAGAAGGATATCAGCCTATGTTTGTACTAGTAATGGTTGGGAACACAACTCAGAAATGTTCGGTGGCTCCTTCTCCTAATGGCAATGGAGGAGCCATTTTGTACAGCCAAAGCATACAAGAACTCTGTAATGAGCTAATGCTACACGAAGGTTATCATATTGGAGTATATTATGATCCCTTACATGGGTTTTTTTTATGAGATCTTTTAATTGGGTTGGACAAGACGTATTTTTCCATCAATTGATGAACGTCGGGGAGGATTATCAGTGCCCTTTGCTGTGCAGCCTTGTTGACGATTGGCACAACAAATTAGTATGCCCTTAAAACTACTTTTTGTGTGTTCAATTTAAATTAATATTCGTATAATTACTTTATGCACAAATTGTACAGTTTACCTTGATTTTTTCTTTATGTCGTTCATTATCCGTGCCGGCTGATGAAGATTGTTGTTGGCTGCGGGAACCCAAAGTTCAATATACTCGGAAGGCATGCTATAGTGATACAGACAGTTGATGATGAAATTTCATTGGAGGCGGATTGCTATGTTGATGGATCCTTTGTGGTCAATGGCTACAGTTGGAAGAGATTTGTGAACAAACACAATTTAACAACTGGTATGAAAATACTCTTTCAGTGGGTCGAAGAATGGGCATTCTCGATAACAATCCACGACCAATGGAAACGAGATCGTTGAATTTCACCAGCCAAGTTCGATGTGATAAAAGAGATTCTATTTAACTTTATGGAAAACATAATTTGGTTTGAACAATTTTATTATTTGTATATTTATTCTTAATCAGAAAATTGAAGGTATTATTCCTAAATAGAAAAATGGATATTACTATTGGATATATGCAGATAACAATGCGGCCAAAAATATTGCGGATAAACCAACATCCTGCATGGTTACATTTTTTGCTAGGACCGTTGATCGCGGTACTATGATAAGTGTGTTAAAATGTTTACACTTGTATTTATTGCCACATATTACATAAAATATAAAACAAAACTAAGGCAATTTTATGTCCAATATAATTATCAGAAACTACCAACACATTTTGCGAAGGATCCCAAAATTGGGCAGAAGAATATAGTTGAGCTTGATTGTCGGGAGGAATAACATCCTAGGTTCATAACTAAGCGAACCTTGCCATCAGGAAGGTTCACAAGTACGTGAAGCTAAAGGGGAATTGGGTTCATTTTGTAGACACTAACCAGATCACAGAAGGAAGTACCATTAAGTTTAGTATCAGTCCCAAACGCGTTCTTCATTACACAACTGCAGTGTTGGATGTGGCTATCCTTCCATGAAGTCTTCTAGACTGTACTTCATAATCGTGGATATAATTCGCTACTTAAATTTGCCATTTCTGATTTGGTTTTTGTATTTTTTATCTTAAACTATATTCCTTACGAGTTATGACCAGCTTATTTGGGTTGACTAACCGTTTGATTTATTTGTTCCTTTTTCATTATGTTATAACTTCTTGACCAAACAATTCAGGACTTAACATAAATAGTTCGACGTCGAATAAACATGTACGGGAATTATATGTATTACACTGTTAGTATTATACGAAAATAAGTGATTATTAGAATTGTCGACTCAAAAGACTATTCGACAACAAATTTATTTTTGAATTTATATTATTTCCTTTATTCTGCGATGAGACAGTTAACAAAATTGTGGCCGGACCTAAACCTTTTCCAACTATCGCCGTATAGGCGAACCCCCTCGTCATCAGTAGCCTTAGCCTCCAACCATTATGTGAACGCTTTTCATTAACATAATAGCATCGCACCCCACAAAATCTGAATTTTGTTAAATTCCCATCCAATTACCTGTGCAACAAATAAAATTCAACAACATTACAAGGTCTGTCTCATCGCAGAATAAAGGAATAATATAATTCAAAAATCAATTTGTTGTCGAATAGTCTTTTGAGTCGACATATCTAATAATCACTTATTTTCGTATACTAACCCATTCAGAACCAAAGTCACCTTTAAGATGGCTTATGTATCTTGGTTTGTTAAACGAACACGGCGAAGAATGATAGTCAATCTTCTCGCTGCCCCCCGTATATAAATGCAGCCCCTCCCTCTGAAGTGAAACGTATAAGACAGTCAAATTTTCCCATACTAGTATTGACTGAAATTGTCTCTTGTCTGGGCCAGCCCCTTTCAAATGTAAAAATTTTAGGCAAGACCTATGAATATTAACAAATCGCAAATTTTCTTAACATCGGACGTATTGTAAATCTCCCCAATATAATCATGACAAAATTCATTTACATGTAGTAATGAACATTAATATAACTAACCATCGCAAATCATCCATGCCTCGTACTTGATAAACTTGGGTATATCGGTGCTCCTCCATTTCTCCCATCTCTGAG
Source organism: Leptodermis oblonga (assembly GCA_016801395.1). Classification (NCBI taxonomy): domain Eukaryota; kingdom Viridiplantae; phylum Streptophyta; class Magnoliopsida; order Gentianales; family Rubiaceae; genus Leptodermis; species Leptodermis oblonga. Next base: position 19,726,703 of record CM028760.1, read on the forward strand.
TGAGTTTAGGCACATCAATTACTAAGCTGCGACTCCTTCTAATCGCCGCTGGGAGTCAAGGTCAACACCAACCTCTAATAAAGGGCCCTACAGCCCACATGGGTGACTGACATAAGGTTTAAACTAGTAGCTTATATCATTATTGCAGTGGAGAAAGATTCAGTATTTATATCCCATCACACACAGGAGGGAATATTCGCATTGGTTGGATAACACTAATTGTACTCGCAATGAAACACACAATTTTGCAAACGTAATTTTATGATATTCAGCCCTTAATGCTTTTTCCCTTATGCATTTCTTTGATTTTTATATTACTAACAATACCAAAGGAGGCTAATTCCATGTAAATGTAACCTCACTGTTACCTTCCAAATCCCCAACTAGCATATTCTATCTACGCTTTCTTCATCACATTATAAGACGAAGACTAAAACTGCATTTTGTCTTTGCTGCGTAACGTCATTAAATTTATAACCATTTTAAACAACTATTATGACTTTTTTTAGTAACAAATTAATGTGATAATGTATAAATTACAGCTGAAGTTTTTGCATACATCCTTAACAGTTCATGAAAGCGATAACACTGTATCAATTAACTATAAACAAATGGACATTTACAGTTTTTGGGGTCTTCTTTGATATAGATAGCATTGACCTTCAATTTCTTTAATTAAAAATAAATGAATTGTCTTATCATTACAAATTACGTAAGTAAACATACAATTTAACACACCAAGAATTTGGGTTTCATATCCATTTACTCCAAAGAATTAGTAACTAAATCTCGTTTAACTATCAACCTAGATTGCATTATTAATTACATTTTAACAGTTTACAAAATGAGTAACGAAATAGTTTTCAATATCAAAGTCACTTCGATCCCGCGATTTGCCAAATAAATAATAAAGAAATTGTTTAGGGTATATATTAAATACATAATAATAGTAGGGTAATATATATATGTAATTATGTTCATATTAATTTCGTCACGTAATTCAGAGTATTGTTGACCCATCAAAATAAAACGAAATTCCTAATGAACACCCGAATACATACAGATTAATTGGCTTTATGTAATATCAATATATTTGAAATTAATATGAGGAGTATGAGCAATATTTTATCCCATTCACCCTGCCAATCTATCCATTAAAATCTTCCTAAATTCCATTTACTCCAAATGTCCAAAACAGTGCATTAAAAGCGCTATCAAATTAATTCAATAAATGTACTAAGTAGACATAAGAAGACAGATTTTAACACCAGGTATAAGTTGACCTTAATCACACCTATCGTCCATAATCCCCAAAAAGACGCTTATGATAATATTAAAATCATTATGTAGTATGTAAAAATTTTACTGCCAAGATTTTACATACTATTCCCAAAAAAACGCAGTTCTCGAGAGAAAATTAGCTCTATAAATAGAATAGGCTAGCAGTTTCATGCACCTTACCATTAACCCAAAAATCACAAGCTATTCCATGTAATGTCTCCGTCAAAGAAACACTGCGAGGTCGTCCGATCGACCACCTCCAAGCTGAAACATAATAGCTCTTCCATGAAGAAGAACCAAAAAACCAATTCACCTACCATCCCACCAGTTCCGGTACAATGGAACCCTTACATGGTGGTTGATGGCCCACAACCTTTGCCTATTAACCCACTCCCTCAAGTACCTATCCAATAGCTTCCCGACTTGCTAATCAACACCATCCCCCCATCATCAACCAACAACCCCATGCCAGGCTTCTAGTAGAAATGCGTGTACTTATCCGGTCAATGATAATCAAGTTTGGGTACAAAGACGTCGCATCGCTATTTGATTGCTGGTCAACTGCATATACAACGGTGGATAGAATTTACGAGCAGGAAATGCACGGAAACCTGATGGAAAACTTCCACTACGACTTGATACCGCGTGCTACTTGTGGAAAAATTATAAAAAGCATTCCCAGGGTGATGTGGACGGTTGTACACATGCGGATAATGTTGCCAAGGACCTTGTGATTAAGTGGCAAGCTCTTGTAAAACCCCTAACTCACGTTCGGATTTGAGAGAAAACAAAGGAAAGATAACCTAGCTAACTTGTTTATAAATTCGAACCAAGTGCAAGCAAGAGATGTGATTATGTAAACTACGACATGCAAATACATAAAGCAATAAAAGGAGGGTACTCAAACACTAAGTTTTATGATATGAATACTCTAATTATTATTGATGATTTCGGCGCCTATTTATAAGTTATAGGGCAGCCGAAAATTGGTACAAGAAGTAGAAGAAGGAAAGAATTAGAATTGGAAATTAACCAAGAGGTTAATTTCTTTTACAATTACCAAAACCGGAAAGAAGTAGGAATGGTAAGAAAAGGAAAGCAATTTTCGGATTTACCCTTAACAAGTGGCAGCCGAAAATTGTAACTGAAAAATAAGGAAAAAGAATAAAAATCCTACTTCCAGAAAGAATAAGGGAACCCTTTTTGAAAATTAACTTAAAAGAATAAAACAACTTAATTAAGTAAAAGAAAAGATCCCTAATTAGGCAATTAGCCGTTTGGACTAGCCGTTGGGCTTACTAGCCGTTGGACTTGCTTGTGCGGCTTCTCCTTGCTTCCTTTTGGGCTGGCCGAAACTTGTGGGCTGGTCCATGAGTTTTGGGTCGGCCCAAATTGTAGGGAACTTTATTAATTTGTTTCTTTTAAGTCCAAGAACCTCCCGACATCTTCAAGACTTCAAGAAACAGCCTTCTTCTCCATTAAGACTTGATGATTTGCGCCTCTTCTTCACAGATAGTTAGAAGAGTTGCAAATCGCACATTTCCTCTATTTTCCTCCAAGGCGTGGGCTTCTACAATTAACTGAGCATCCTGATGGCAAGCTTGAACAAGGTTGTTGAGTGCATCTCGAACCTTCTTCGCTCTGCTCTGGTCATGGGCCCAGTGATGTCTACAAGTGGATCCCTCTGATATGGCTTGGATCCTGAAGCATTGTCGGGCCTCGATGTAGAACTCGAACCTCCTCCTCAGCTTCTCCGGAATCTTGTAGTTTGACTTGTTGCGTGTTGACTTTGGATGCCCGCATCATCCCCTCCCGGTTGAAAAGGATTTGTCCTCAAATCAGCAACCTGGTCATCAACAAAAGGAGATAAGTCAGCAACATTAAAGGAAGAACTAACACCATACTCACCTGGTAAGTCGAGTTTGTAGGCGTTAGGCCCAATCTTGGAAACGATCTGAAAAGGTCCATCGCCCCTTGGATGGAGTTTGGTCCTTCTCGCAGCAGGGAATTGTTCCTTCCTCATGTGAACCCAAACCCAGTCGCCTGGTTCAAAGTTCACAGCCTTGCGCCGTTGGTTTGCACTGCGGCGGCTTTGGCATAAGTTTTCTCCAGATTTGCATGGACTCTTGCATGAATGCGCTGCACGGTTTCTGCTTTCTTTACACCATCTGGATTAACTTGTTCCTTAAGCGGCAAAGGAATGAGATCCATCACCGTCAAAGGAGTAAAGTCGTAGGCAACTTCAAATGGACAGAACCCTGTTGAGGAGTGCTTGGTTCGGTTGTATGCAAACTCTGCAACCGGCAAGATGTCTTCCCAACGCTTGAGGTTCTTCTGAATCAACGCCCTGAGTAGGTTGCTAACGGTTCGGTTGGTGACTTCCATCTGACCATCCGTCTGTGGATGACTTGTAGTCGAAAACAAGAGTTTTGTGCCGAGGCGGGACCACAAAGTCTTCCAAAAATAACTCAGAAATTTGACGTCGCGATCTGACACAATTGTTCTTGGAATTCCATGTAGCCAAGCAATACCTTGAAAGAATAACTCAGCTACATGTCTGGTATCATCGGATTTCCTGCAAGGAATAAAATTAGCCATTTTAGAGAAATGATCAACAACGACAAATAAAGAATCATTACCTTTCTGCGTCCTTGGAAGCCCTAGAATAAAATCCATAGAAATGTCAGTCCAAGGAACAGAAGGTACAGGTAAAGGCGTGTAAAGTCCATGGGGTTTAGAAGTAGATTTAGCTTGCAAACAATTAATGCATCGAGAGCAAACATTCTGTACATCTTTTCGCATATGTGGCCAATAAAAGTGTTCATGCAACAGTTCAAGTGTTTTATGCACACCAAAATGACCCATAAGTCCCCCCACGATGAGCTTCACGAACCAGTAATTCCCTAGTGAAACTACGAGGGATGCATAATCTATTTTCCCTAAACAGAAACCCATCATGTCTAAAGTACTTTTGGAATGCACCAGATTCACATGCTTTATACAAATCAGCAAAATCAATATCAGAAGCATATAAATCCTTGAGGTATGCGAAACCTAACAAAGTATGATCAAGAATTGTCAGAATTTCATACCTGCGAGATAGAGTGTCAGCAACTAAATTATCCTTACCTTTCTTATACTTAATAATATAAGGAAAAGATTCAATAAGTTAACCCACTTGCATGACGTCTATTTAACTTATTTTGTCATTTTAAATGCTTAAGAGACTCATGATCACTATGAACAACAAATTCTTTAGACATCAAATAATGTGACCAAGTTTCAAAAACACGGACAACAGCATAGAGCTCTTTATCATATGTAGGATAATTCAAAGCAGCTCCTTTAAGCTTCTCACTGAAAAAGGCGATAGGCTTTCTTTCCTGCATAAGAACAGCGCCAATTCCAACGCCTGATGCATCACACATTAGTTCAAACACTTTATCAAAATTAGGTAATGCTAAAACAGGTGCATGAGTGAGATCATGCTTAAGTACAGTAAAGGCTTTTTCCTGAGCCTGCCCCCATACAAATGGAACATTCTTTTTACACAATTCATTAAGAGGCGTGGCTTTAGTGGAAAAGTCCTTCACAAACCGTCTATAGAATCCAGCCAATCCATGGAATGACCGAACCTGGGCGGCCGAAGTTGGCTGCGGCCAATCCCTAATGGCCTTCACCTTGGTGTCGTCAACTTTGACACCTTCTGCAGAGACTACAAAACCAAGAAAAACAACTTCCGAAACACAAAAAGTACATTTTTGTATCTTGGCATATAACTGATTAGCACGCAATTCAATTAAAAGCAAGCGGAGATGTTCGACATGCGATTCATAATCCTTAGAATAGATCAGAATATCATCAAAATACACAACAACAAATTTACCTATAAACTTTCTAAGCACATGATTCATTAACCTCATGAAAGTACTAGGTGCATTTGTGAGACCAAAGGGCATGACTAACCACTTATATAAACCAAATTTAGTTTTAAAAGCAATCTTCCATTCGTCCCCCTCCCTCATAATGATAGCCCTATGTTAGATCTATTTTCGTATAAATAGTAGAACCATGCAAATCTTCTAACATGTCATCAAGCCTAGGGATAGGGTGCCTATACTTGATTGTTATTTTATTTACAGCTCTACAATCCATACACATTCTCCATGTACCTTCTTTCTTAGGGACTAGAATAACAGGTACAGCACAAGGACTTAGAGATTCCCTTACCTGACCATGCGCCAATAGCTTTTCGATTTGCGCTTGCAGCTCCTTCGTTTCCTCCGGATTTGCTTTGTACGCAGGGCGATTTGGTATAGGCGCGCCAGGGATGAAGTCAATCTGATGTTCAATTCCTCGAAGTGGCGGCAGACCCTGCGGCAACTCGTCTGGAAAAACATCAGCAAATTCCTGCAACAAAGATTCGACTTCTGTAGGGATATCCCGAGGGATATCGTCAGGGTTAGCACAGTTATCATTACAGACTAAAACCAGTACATCATTATTGCTGTCTAACACTTGACCTATCTCTCCCTTAGTTGCGAAATAACTACTCCTAACTTTGTCCTGATCAGGCTTATCAGAGTTCGCCTTACTACCCTTTACAAATTCTTTCCCCTTACCCTTCGCTTGGCGCCTTTCAGCTTCCCAGTTGGCGATTGACTCCTTCATACGAACAGCTTCTGATCGCACTTCAGCCGGTGGCATGGGTAGGAACGTGTGGATCTTGCCCTCCTAGCAGACCGAGTAAGTGTTGGCGACCCCATCATGTGTTGCCTTTAGGTCAAAGAGCCATGGTCGTCCGAGTAGAATGTGACAAGCCTCCATTGGCAGAACATCACATAAAACCGTGGATTCGAACTTACCGATAGCATATGGTACGCTTACCTGCTTTGTGACTCTGTAGCCGTCTGAGCTGTCGAGCCATTGAAGCCGATAAGGACGTGGATGATTGATGACAGGGAGGCGCAACTTATCAACAATATACTCACTAGTAACGTTAGTACAACTCCCTCCATCAATAATCAGAACACACAACTTCCCATATACCTTGGTTCGGGCATGGAAGATGTTTGTCCGCTGGGACGTGTCCGGGACAACAGCTGTAGTCAGAGTGCGAGTAACCAAGTTCTGAGATGGATCTTCTTCAAGGAACTCGAATTGCTCCACTGGTGCAGACAGAGTGCTGTCAGTCAACTCCTGTGTAGGGTCAACGGTTGGTTCCTCTTCATCGTCTTCTGATATATACTCACCATCTTGGCCCAATAATACCTTCCGGATGTTGGGACAGTCACGCATGTAGTGGCCACGGCTTGAGCACTTGTGGCAAGTTACGTTGCTGATGGACTGTCTGGGAGTTGATGGCGTTTTTGCCTGTGATGAAGAAGGGGTGGCGGCAACAGGGACTATGGCCTTGCGCTCTGACATGATCGGCTTCCGTGCCGGTGGAAAGTAGGCTGGGTTCTTGCGCCAGGCTGGTGGTGCGCTGGTGGGTGTCCGGATTGGTGGAACGGACTTCAGGTACTCCTCCATGACCCGAGCCTTGTGCAGCATATCTGTCAGAGTTGTAGCATTCTGCAATTCAACAGCTAAAGCAATACCCCTGTTCAAACCATTAAGAAAACGAGCCATAGATGCGGGCTCATCTTCCTGTACATTAGCCCTAATTTTAGCCATCTCAAGTTTCCTATAATATTCATCTACAGACAAAGAACCCTGTACAAGAGTATGTAATTTCCTATACAATTCTCTAAAATAATAGTCCGGTACAAAAGTCCTACGCATAGATGTAGTCAAATCAAACTACGAGAGAGGCGGAGCACGGGCCCGCATGGGACGCGTGTTTCTTCGTTGATCCATCTGCTGATTCCACCAGATTAGGGCATAGTCGGTGAAATGGACCACTGCAAGTTGGACTTTCTTATGTTCCGGGCTCGCATGAAGTTCAAAAATGCGCTCCATCTTCATCTCCCAGTCGAGATAGTCCTCTGGATTCGTGCCTTCGGCAAAGGGCGGAACGGTTGTCTTGCACTGACTGAGGCCTGCGAAAGGCTGGTCTGCGGCGTTGGTGCCTGGGCCGGCCACATCGTCGTCTGAGTCTGTGCGCCTCTGATCCCGTTCTGTCCTGAGTTCGGCGACTTCCTCCGTGAGTGTAGCGAATCGCGCGGAGAGTTGCGCAATCGCAGCCAAGATCTGCTCGTTCCCCAGAAGGTTAGGAGCACTACCACCTGACATTGGTAAGAAGAAGATAAAACATGTATGCTAAGAACAAGGAAAAGTGAGAAATAACCTTACCCCCTTGTTCCCCCAAGTGTTTCCCACCTAACAGCTACACACAAACCCCGTGTATCGCTCTAGGGTGGTGCCCTGTATAATATAAACACTCAAGCCTTTTACCTCTCTACCTCCCGGTATTGATAAATGTATCAGGCAAGCAGCAATTCACACAAAAGCAATGACACTTAAGAAAGAAGCAAAAATTTTCGCAAAAACCACACTTGGTTCTATTTTGAAAAATCTTTTCGCAAAACGATAGTGTATAATATAGTCCATATATGATGTACACAACAGGAAATTTCGGGGTTAAGCCCTCAAATTTCAGAAAAGATAGAGTGTGCACGATGACAAAATCCAAACTATAATTAAAGAGCAAATGTCCAGGTAGCACGAACAGATAACTAGGCAATTGAGAGCAGGGCAATTCAAAATTGAATAGAAACAAAGAAATTAGCAGAGTTGAAACAACTTCAGGAAAGTACTAAACTACCCAAAGAAGCGATCACCCACCCAATAGGTAATCAAGAAACCAATCCCCACAAATTCTTAATTCTTTTCAAGCAATACAGCACTTAAAATTGCGATTTTCTACCCCCTACTTGGCCGAAAACAGTACCAAATTATAGCAATAGGCGATTTTCAATTACGAAAACCCTAGGGCTAGCAAATTCAATTTTTGATTCACTAACCTAATCCCAGGGATAATCTTAGCAGCACAAGGATACAAAATCAAGAATTCAATATATTTTCAAGAATTCAAAAGAAGGTATCCCCAACTAGAGCATGCAATTTTCTAATGCGCAAACAAGTGAGCTGCTTAACATCAACCGCAAAACTCACAACTTTCAAGAAAAAGCAGCATGAAAAAGGGGTAGCAAAAAAAACGTCGCAAAAAGCCGAGCAAACAACCCTAGTGTCGCGAGAATTAGCGACGAAAAAATCTGAGAAACCCTAGTTCACGAAAAACCCGACCCTAGTTTGAAATTTAATGCCCGATTTGAATTTCTGAAATTTTTGCAAGGGTATCTGAATTTTTAAAGAAATTTACGATTTTTAAAAGATAGAAAACAGCACCAAAAATTGCAAATTTAAAAGCTTGAAAGAAAAAAAAAAAAAATTTCCCCGAGAAGATGAATTCTAATCCAAAAATTTAAGATAAGGAAAAGAAAACACCTGATAAAGATTTGGTCTTTGACCTCCTCCAGCCACGAAACCACTCCTTAGCTCTGATACCAATTGATGTGGACGGTTGTACACATGCGAATAATGTTGCCAAGGACCTTGTGATTAAGTGGCAAGCTCTTGTAAAACCCCTAACTCACGTTCGGATTTGAGAGAAAAACAAAGGAAAGCTAACCTAGCTAACTTGTTTATAATTCGAACCAAGTGCAAGCAAGAGATGTGAAACATGCGAATAATTAGGCAGAGCAAGAACCTAATTAGCTAAGTTTCATGCAATTATGTAAACTACGACATGCAAATACATAAAGCAATAAAAGGAGGGTACTCAAACACTAAGTTTTATGATATGAATACTCTAATTATTATTGATGATTTCGGCGCCTATTTATAAGTTATAGGGCAGCCGAAAATTGGTACAAGAAGTAGAAGAAGGAAAGAATTAGAATTGGAATTTAACCAAGAGGTTAATTTCTTTTACAATTACCAAACCCGGAAAGAAGTAGGAATGGTAAGAAAAGGAAAGCAATTTTCGGATTTACCCTTAACAAGTGGCGGCCGAAAATTGTAACTGAAAAATAAGGAAAAAGAATAAAAATCCTACTTCCAAAAAGAATAAGGGAACCCTTTTTGGAAATTAACTTAAAAGAATAAAACAACTTAATTAAGTAAAAGAAAAGATCCCTTATTAGGCAATTAGCCGTTTGGACTAGCCGTTGGACTTGCTTGTGCGGCTTCTCCTTGCTTCCTTTTGGGCTGGCCGAAACTTGTGGGCTGGTCCGTGAGTTTTGGGTCGGCCCAAATTGTAGGGAACTTTATTAATTTGTTTCTTTTAAGTCCAAGAACCTCCCGGCATCTTCAAGACTTCAAGAAACAGCCTTCTTCTCCATTAGGACTTGATGATTTGCGCCTCTTCTTCACAGATAGTTAGAAGAGTTGCAAATCGCACATTTCCTCTATTTTCCTCCAAGGCGTGGGCTTCTACAATTAACTGAGCATCCTGATGGCAAGCTTGAACAAGGTTGTTGAGTGCATCTCGAACCTTCTTCGCTCTGCTTCTGGTCATGGGCCCAGTGATGTCTACAAGTGGATCCCTCTGATATGGGCTTGGATCCTGAAGCATTGTCGGGCCTCGATGTAGAACTCGAACCTCCTCCTCAGCTTCTCCGAAATCACTTGTAGTTTGACTTGTTGCGTGTTGACTTTGGATGCCCGTATCACAGGGTCGACATGTCCATCATCAGGCACGAGGGTGAACTGGTCAGCCAGTTGCCAATTCTTCCTCGTAAAGCAACAAAGATCTTTGAATTTGTTAACTTGACCCTAGACGAGTAGTCAAACATGTTCTGGGTTTTCTTTTTTTTGGAAAGGAGGATCCATTTTCCATTGAAAAATCATATATCACTATGGATTTGATTTTTTTACTTTTGAGAAAATGTTTTGTAAATCTCTCCTGTTTAGCTGTTAGTATTTCCACCCGTCCTCCCCTTTTGTAATGATTATTACTAATATAAGGTTGTTTGATTATTTTCAATGTATATTCCAAAGTCACAAACGTTACACCCCAAATGGTGAAATGTCACAGACGCATAAATCTTCCATTGCTTGTAAGACAACGTTACATTCTAACCTAATCATCGTTATTCAACAATTTTTTGTCGTATATTTGATCCCCAATAATGAAAAAAATACACTATATTCCCCTAGATAAATAACAATATCATGTAAAACAATAAAGGAATGTTTCAAACAAATTTTATATAATTATTTGGATATTTACAATTTAAACCAACCTCTTGTAATGCATATCTTTTTTTTTAAACTATATTTAAATCTTATAGGTGCTATATTATTAATAACGATTTTAGTTCCGCTTCTCTTATTTATTTTATATCATACATGAAAAATAAAAATAAATACCATCGATCCCATTGTCCCACATTAAAGACCAAATTCCATATCTACGTAATTCCCATTATTCCTTGGTATTATTCATCCTAATTCATATCGCTCCAACTTATTCAACATTCACGCGGGACACCCTAAAACCAGTTCCTCCATGCAGTTTATCTGGGGTTGCTTTGTTTTTAGGTGTTATGAATAGGGGGAAAACAACTCTCGACAAAGTTAAATAAAGAGGGAAACTAGGGCTGGGACCCACTTTTTGTTGTTTTTTCCCTCAGTAGGTTACATAGGGTTATAATGTGTTACTCAGTCTACATCGTGGCAGCATTAAATGCGACCACACTAACATCCCCTTGAAACAGTATATCAATGAATATATAATTATAAATTAATATATTTTTATACGATTTTATTCATCATTATATAATAATAATATATTCATACATTCTAGATGCAACATTTAAATTATACAAAATACGTAGTAACTTTGATGCTTTTAATGTTTTCAAGAAACAAACTTCGAATTTTTTAGACATTTTCATTTTTTTACTTAACGGTATATCCCAAACAAAATTTCGTTACACTCCAATATAACCAATACGAATTATATCATTCATAATGGCTTCTTCAATTTTTTCCCTACTAGTTCTCCGGTTAACATGTTCAGGCATCGATCACACTCTTTGTAAGATCATGACCCACCACTTCAGCCTAGTTGCATGCAAGCCATGCATAGCTTTCATATATACGCAATATTCATTTCAGTATTTTCAACAACGCTTCAAACCTCTCAATTCGCAATCAGTACACCCACAACTTTACTCTACTTTGTATCCCGGATAATATCAAATATTTTACCTTACTTTTTTGTAACCACCAAGTTGTATATACTTGTACTATTATTTTATAAGGTAATACCATTTGTTCAAAGACACAAAAACACCATTTTTTCGAAACAGTGTATTCCAAACAAAGATTCGTGGCATTCCATTATGTAAAACACTACATGACATCCCTCCTTTGAATATGAAACCATTAAAATAATTATAAATATAAAAAATATCATTTACAATTGTTACAATAACAACTGTAATTAGGGTTCTTACGGTCCAGTACAGGTCAATGGGAATATTGCGATCTTACCGTTGACCACGATACTTTCCCCCAACACCGCGGGAGTTGGCCATATACACTCCTACCGATTGCAGGACTTCACCGGTACGCTTTTCCCTAACCCAAAACCACACACAATCTAGTTGCCATTTCTTTCTCTTTCTCTAGTCCATCTTCCCAACCTAACTCAGAAGAACCTCTCTGTATCCTATCTCTTACAAAAATACAAACCTAACACCATGGCTAGTGATATGCCAATCAAAACTCCTTCCATATACCATGCCCTATTTGGTTCTGATGCCGATGACTCTGACAAAAATCTACCTCAAGAAGATAACTGCATTAGTAATTTTAATGAATCTAACGATGGTGATTCCGACTGTGAAATTATTCCTGGTTTCCCTCCAAACACCAAAAATGCCGCCAGGGAAACGACGATGAACCTGAACCTTTTGTCGAATGTGAGGTTAGTCCTCATTTACTGAAATCTGAGGGGGAGCTCATATCTTACAAAGGATAGCAAGATAATCTGGTTCAAGCATGCCAGGCGCAGGCGAAGACTCTTGGGTTTAGCGTTGCAATATGGACTAACAAGAAAGATTAGAAGTTGGTCTTCCTTCGCTGGATTACTATATGCTGTCACCGCAAAAAGAAGGTTAAATTCAAACGGAGTTCCCAACGAATAGATTGCCCTGCCCAGATAAATGCTAAGAGACCCCGGGATGCTGGTGGATCTCAGGGATCGATCACACACACAACCACAAGCTCATTCCTACCATGTCCTACCTCATGTCCAACCACAGGACAATCAAAATTCATCAAGTGAGAATTGGTTACAAACGATATTGCCGGGGTGCGGCCTTCCAAAAGTGCAAGGGTTATTGAGGTTAAAGAAGGTGGTCCAGCCAACATGGAATGTACTGAGGTGGACTCGATCAATTACGTTTACAAGCAAAGGGCACTATCTATCGGTCCAAGAGATGCTGAATCGCTCAGACGACTATTCTTAGAGATGCAATCGGATGATCTGTCTTTCTTTCATGTAATGGACGTATGCCAGAATGGAATGCTGTCTAATGTGTTATGGATACACTCAACAGCCAAAGCAGCATACCAGGATTTCCATGATGTCATCACGTTTGACACAACGTATTTGGTTAACAAGTACAATATGTCTTTTGGTGCGTTCCTTGGAGTCAACCATCACGGGAATTCCACTATGCTCGGGTGTGCACTTATTTCTCACGAGCATGCTGAAACTTTCAAATGGCTCTTCTCAATGTGGATAAGGGCTATGGGAGATATTCACCCAACTACGATATTGACAGATCAATGGGAAAGCATAACTAAAGCAATCAGAGAGGTAATGCCTGAAACAGTTCATAGGTTCTGTTTGTGGCACATCAGTTTTATAATTCCCTTAAAATTAAAGGAAACCCCTAGGTCAGAGAACATTCATAAATGGTTTAACTGGGTTGTTTATCAAAGCCATTCAGTTCAGCAATTTGAATGCAATTGGGAAATATTTCTACACATGTTTGGTCTTCAAAATAACTCATGGCTCAAAGGTCAATATGAAATTCCGCCAGAGCTGGGTTCCTATTTTTTTTGAATCACATGCTCTGGGCTGGAATGGTGCCAACTCAGAGAAGTGAGGGTATTCACACTTTCTTCGACAGGTATCTGTGTCCTACGACCACACTTACCCAGTTTGTGTCGTAGTATGATTGGGCATATGCCAAGAAAAATTATCAAGAGTTTAAGCTGGATTTTCAAGACAAGAACAAAGTCCCTACTTACATTTCTGAATTTCACTGGGAGAGTCAGTTCCACGAGCTGTACACTGCTGCTGCTTTCAGATTGGTGCAAAACCAGATCCGCACAATGATGTACTGCAATATTGTTACACCCTAACCACCGGAAGAAACAATTGATCTGTCCCGGGAATTTGTAGAGAAAAATTAAGGTCCTCCAAACTATTTATTATAAAGACCACGATCCATTCCAGGTACCATTTTATGTGGAGTACATCCAGGTTGGGCAATATCTAAGCTGCACATGCAAGAATATAGAGTTTAAATGCATACCATGCAATCATATTTTCAAGGTAATGTCAGCAAGAAATATTTAGAAGATTCATGACAGGTATATTTTACCTAGGTGGAGGAAGGATATCCCCCGCCGTTACTCCAAATGCTTTGATGGAAAGGGAATGCCTGTCATGACTCCTGCCTCCAAACAGTAGAAAGCACTTGAAGAAATTTTTCAAGCTTGTACAGACTTGGCCTTTGCTCACGATGCCATGACTGACTATGTTCGGGGCACTTTAATCCATTTGAAAAATGAACTCTTTAGCTGGAATCCGAACATGGCTCAATCTGTCAGGGTTATACCTCCTTCAAACACGTCGGGTCATTACTCAACCACCCAAAATCCTATTCATACCCCGATTTCGGACCCTATGGTTCAAGTCGGTCGTGGTAGACCCAAACTTTATGCCAATCGCCGTAGAGGCTCAAAGGGGGCTCCAAAGTGTCATAACAAAGGGGAAGCTGCTGTAACTTTCAATGCTGTGAATGTTTCGAAATCAAACAAGTCTGTCCATGTAAAGATATCTATTTTCCACCACATTTCCTTTCAATTTTACGTTACTCTGTTTTTTCTCATAGAACAACCTCTTTTTCTTACAGAAAATCCAAAAATCCCGGACCTAAATTCAGTTACCAAATTAAGAAAAACTAAGAAATCAAACAAGCCAAAATCTATCAAGGTATTTGATTGGATTTGTTACACTCCATTTCGTTCTTCAACTTAGCTCTGTTTTCGTCTCCTGAATATGAACAATTTCCCAGACTACCTTCAATATTCCAGACCTCAATGATGCAGGGGACGGTGTGCCACTTACACAAGAGAGCTGTGTTTCCTGAGAATTATTTGATGCAATGTTTTAGCCTTATTCCACCATTATACTCTTTCTCTTGGTCCGTTGTACGTTACAGACGCTCTATTGTCCTGTTAATTTTTTTTTTATTGATATACCATTCCATATGATAGAATGTACTAAAACAATACATACGCTGTTTTATCTAAATAACATCACACTCTTGCTATGATTTCCTTTTTTTTACCCCATTTTCACCACCTGCAACATTGGAAGATTGATTTTCCATCAAATTATTTGGGGCTATATTACAATTTTTACAAAAGTTATAAAACAATTCGGCTCGCTAATATAGTTTGCTAAAAATCAACCCAATCAGTAGGTTGTGACTGTCTTTTTTTCCCCTTCTTTCTAATAACTATCTCTCCGTATTGTTACCTGAATATAACCACGAGAGTCGCATCTTTTTCTACTTCTATTAACTTCAGATCTCATTTACTATTCACCGGAGATAAATTTACTATTCGGTATAGACCCACACTACAATGCCTGCCCGTTAGCAAATTCATTTTCGGCTGGGCCTAAATGACTTTCTTCTTAAGTATACGACTGGGCCTAAACCCACCACGGCTTAGACACCTATTCCCCCTTTTTAAAAATTTTTTATAAGGCCCAAATCCATAATTTGCAACACATTTTAACTGTGTTCTCTTCCATCTACCCAGATGGATACGCCTTATTCAGATTACGAACCTAGTCATTTGACTGCAATTGCTGCAAATATGCAGAAAACAACATACTCTTTTTTTGTTCATCTTCATTGATTGCCAATCGAGTTTCTAAACTTCCAACTAAGTCGCGTCCCTAATTCTTGGACTTTTTCATTTTCTTTTACCCTATTTGTATATGTTAAATCATTTTATTCACCTCCAAAACCAAGTTCCAACAGCAATAATATTCCCAACAATTTCAACAGTTAAGACAATTAACTCCTTAATAGGCTTTTCATTGTGTTGTTTACAACTTCATTTACTCCTTTTACAAATTCTGCGTTCTTTCAATCATTACATAAATTAATGGGCACAATAATTATAGCTATCAAATGACTGTACTGTTTCTTCCTTTGGATTGTAACACTAAAATCATTACAATGTAGTACGTATCTGTTTTGGTTGTTTCATACTTTCCTTTGCTCACAAAACATTTCATTCTCCCGTACGCGATTCCTGTTCGATTTACCCTATTCTAAATCCCGTTCCTCTCTTCCAATCCTTTTTCCCACTCTGGTCAATGCCCATTGCCGTATTCCACTGTTTTCTTTTTCCCACCATTCCCGCTTCTTTTCTTATTAATCAGTCTACCGATTCTCAGCGCCGAATTTTTTTCGTTCATAATCATTTTCAGTACCCATTTGCCTCTGATTTTTTCCTATACTTTTTCCCCATTACCTCCTATATCTAAATCTTTTCATAAACTTTATACCCATTCCTCACTAAACCCTAACCTGCAAAATCTGAACCTTCTTTCTGATCCGATGAAAAAGATACCGCGTGCACAGAGAGAGAAAGAGAAAATATAAAATCAATTTCATTAAAATAATGTCCCATGAGAACATGCTCTATCTTCCGTATCTTTTATGTGTAGTCCCACTTATAGGGATAGATTTGTTATTATCTCACGTGAGACCTCCGTTGGGATCGTTGGCCACGCCATCATCTGTCCATTTACATTTACTCGTAAAGAAAAGCCACTGCAAAATTGATTATGACCAGATGCGATCTGGTTGACGCCAGTCTAGTGGCCAGTTCTTTGAGCAGACCAAGTCACGGCCAGAATTCCGGCGTGACCCGATTCTGGCCGATTTGAACGCTGGCGAGAAAAAAAGAACTAGGGAGTTGCAGTTTTGTTTATCAAAACGTAATAGATCTGCTAACCATGAAGAATCGGGGAACAGCAAAACTGAAACGAAACAAATTTTGAAGTTCCCGTTTGACGGGTAGACGGAATCGAAAAACAATTTCGGATATGATTTTGAATCTGAAGTCGCCGTTTTGGCCGGACATTTTCGGATTTGATTTGTTCCTTAGTCTCTGCAATTTCTGTCGTGATCTGGAAGAATCTGGTCGCTCGGTCGACAGTTGGTATACTTCTAGTTTCCATTTGGTTTTTTATGCATCAGTCGGCAACTGAGTGCCTGATTAGAGAAGAACCAAGGGAAAAGGATTTTCTTTATTCTAGTCGTAGGCACAATCTTCCCGGTGGCGCTTTGTGCATTGCCGAAGAAAAAGGCGCGCGGCAGCCCATCACTGCTGCTCGCAGCGCCAGTGGTGCGGCGCAAGGAAGAAGGAGGAGAACCCTTTTAGTTTGGCATATACAATCCAAACGGCTAGGGTAGCCCTAGCCCGATGGAGAATTGGGCCGCACAGCCCAGTTCATTATTCCTTTAATATTTCATGGATATTGATCTGGGCTAACCGGCCCAGGCTTAATTAAATGTGACTGGGTCTTATTTAAGATCTGGGTGTCATGCCCAATTACTCAATTAAGATTAGAGCCGAATTAAAAGATGATTTTTTTTTTTTTTGAAACAAAAGCAGTACTTAAATTAAACGGGTTGAAAATATCGTCCATCAGCTATTTGACATAGATCATCTGACCAGTGGTACAGGGCTGTTACTGAATTCTAATGTAGCTCCAAATCTAACCCATGACACAAGGGATCCATGGGATTCCAGACGAACAGCTTACGAAGTCAATCACTGTTTGCTTTATTTTCACCATCAACTTCATCCCACAAATCTTAAGTTGAAGATTTCAAAATTAAGTGAAAAACATAACAAAACTCTTTTAAACAGATAGAAGGAAAATTCTCAACGAGGTGAGAACAGAGCTGTTCTCACTCTCCACAAGGAGAGATTTATTAACATAGAAAATTTATCTATAGATAATTTAGAGCTCCCATCCTCCATTAATGGAAGATGGGGGAGAAGGAAGGAGGAGGAAGACGAAAGGCAGAAGAGAGAAGGGAGAGCGTACCAACAGAAGAGAGAAAAGAAAGGTAGCTTGAAAATTTATCCAATTAACAAAAGGATTATAATTAAAAGATGAATCAGGGCACTTCGATTGGGGGATTTCAGACTTTAGCTGGATGACACCGTTTTGCCATTCCTTCTTATTATTTAGTTTCATTTTATTTTTCCTTTGAAATCTTTTCTAGCTTTTGCTCCAAGTTTCCTTAAACTCATCTGTGAGTATGCTGAAGCTGAGTTAGCTAATTCAGCAGCTTCCGGGAAGTTGTTGAGCGGGTAGGCGTGGCTCTTAGTACGGATTTTATTTCTTCTTTTTGCCAGTTAAAAGGGAGATGTTAGTGGTAGTGAGAGTATGATTTTGGTTATGTAATTTTCTGATCTGAACTCTTTTCTCTCTCAATACAACTTCCCCTTTCTCTTCTTTTTCTGCTTATTTCTTTTTGTCAAATTCTCTCATTTCTTCTATTATCTTCCCCAATTCAATTCTTATTATAATTTTGTGTTGAAGAACCTGTCAGTGGGCTGGAACTGATTTTACAACCTTGGGCTCATTGTTTTTCTGAAAAATGTCCAGCAAGTTATAAAAATTTGGGCTGAAATATAATTTTACATTTGTACTTAATCTGATGGTTTTGTTTAAAAATGTGATTTTAGAATTTTGGGCCTGATTTCTTTTCTGTGGGCTGGGTTCTAAAATTAGATCAGTTTTAATAAACAGTCTATTTTAAAACATGGGTGATGTGCATGAAATCGAATTTACATTAGGCCCAACCCAATAGATTAAAACAAAGGTTAACAGTGAAGAATAAAGATGCATATAGAGTCCATAATCATGATCAGGTCGGAAGAATCATACAAACCGAGCCAACATGTATATACTACAAATCTAGGTTGGCATTAAACCGACCTAACCCGATGGCCCGGGACGAACTTAGATCGGTAAAAAAGATAGCTAAGCTTAAAGAGGCCTAGATCGGAAAACTTTATAAACCAACTTGGTAATCTTAGGTCGATCAACATGAAGTATAACCCCACTTGAGGAGCTTAGATCGGTAAACGATATGTGTCAAAGCTTAAGTTAGATCGGTAACAGGATAACTAAATCCAGGAATGCTTAGGTCGGCAAAATTTAGGTCAATAAAGCTTAGGTCGGTTTGAGGTAAAGAACATTATCACGACATTTAGATATCATGGTAGGGCCATAAATTTAATATATGCAGGAGCAATAATGACAAAGGAGCCAAGTTAAAGCCATTAATCCTGGAACGGCTAAAGTCATCATAAAAAGGGGAATAAGTGGGAGCACATGTCATCATTATCCAACGGAACTATCAAGGTGAGCCTATAAATACTCAGGCACTAGATTCATTTCGGGTAAGTAATTCTCAAGTGATTTTCTCATAAGTGATTCTTAAGCAATTCTCTCTTATGACAATTTCTCTTAAAGCTCTTGTTCAATATTATTTCTCTCTTACATATTACTGACTTGATCGTCGGAGCCTATACAGGGGGGAAAGCTCCGCTCCTTTTTTGGATTATTCACCATTTGTCATCGGAACAGTGCCCTTGTCAATCTTCTCCATCTTTTCCGATCCAGGCTGTCTTGTTCATTCCTCAAGCTTGCTCATCTTCCTTCACAAAAAAGCCTCATTCAGATTGGGCCATTGCTTTTCACAAGGTTTTATTGGGCCGCGAAGAAGCATCATCCTGAAGCGGACTTTTTACGTCACATCAACTGGCACCGACTGTGGGGACGATTTGATCGATTTTCTTCATCAAATTTTCTTCGCAATCAAAGAAATTTGTTGAAGACATGACGCAAGAAGTTCGGGAACGGATGCTTCTTCTTCCAGAATAGCAGTTTGTACTAAGAAAATAATTCTCCAATTAGGTACAGTTTTTGGGACAATTAATTTCTTAACTGACATATAGAAACATAAATTTGGTTGGCATCAATAAATCGACATCATACCATGTACATCTGGGAAGGCCTGGTTTTTGAACCGCTTCCAAGCAGCATACCATGTGCATCTATCTGGTTGTTAACATTTTACAAGAAGCACGCTTCAAAGGGCAGCTCTTGAAACAATTAAAAATATGTCTTGAAACTGTATACCATGTGTCTCTTGTTTCTTGGTTGTATACTATAACTCTTGTTGCATTTCTTGTTCTTTGTTGCGCATGAATGTCGAGAAATTGAGGAATGGCAATTAGGAAGGCATTCTAGAGGATGACCTTGGAGACCGATCCATCAGAGGATGACCTTGGAGACCGATCCATCAGAGGATGACCTTGTAGACCGACCCAGCAAAGGATAACCTTGGAGGCCGACCCGTCAGTGGATGACCTTGAAGGCCGACCCACCAGTGGACGACCCAAAAGGCAGACCCCACCAGTGGACGACCTGGAGCAGTGGACGACCCCGTCAGTGGACAACCTGGAGGGCAAACCCCTCATCAGTTGAAGATCTAGGGGACGACCCCGGGACACGCATTCAAGTCATGAAGTCAGGTTAGACACCGTTGGTAGGTCTTGGAGACCATCAGGTACGGTCTATAGGACGATAAAATATCTTCGATGCTTAAGTTACTATGTTCATTATTTAGTATACATTGCGAAAGACACGATTGGGAACCGCTTTCACATTCTGGTTTTCATTATTTAGTAGGCATAATGAAAGACACGGTTTGGAACCGCTTTCAAATTACTGTGACAACCATCATGATAGCTGAACATACCAGTCACCATGTTAAAATTGGGATCCACCATGTTATACTCACAGGACAGTTGAGTATACCAGTAACCTTGATAGCTGACCAGCTACTACTTACAGAAATCATGTGATCACCTTACCATGTATACCTTGGAAGGCTCGGTTTAAACCGTTTTTAAGCCATGTCTTCAATTATGCATATGTTTTGTCTATCATGTATGGGATGGCTCCTATTCGTTAACGTTAAACAGGCAAGGCAATGTTACATGGGCAAGGCCAATACATTGGCCGGGACAAACCATTGGCAGGACCAATACGTTGATCAGGGCAAACCAGGGATAGGGCCAATACATTGATCTGGACAAACCATGGGCAGGACCAATACGTTGATCAGGGCAAACCAGGGGCAAGGTCAATATGTTAGCTGAGACAAACATAGGCAGGGCTAAGCATATGGCCGGGACAAGTCATAAGAGGGGCTAAGCAGTTAGCTGAGACAAACATAGGCAGGGCTAAGCATATGGCCGGGACAAGTCATAAGAAGGGTTAAGCAGTTAGCTGAGACAAACAGGCAGGGATAGGCATTTGGCCGGGGCAAGTTATTAGCAGTCTCGTAGGATATTGGGTCAAACTCTTAGGTCGGATACGGAGGTATGCAATTAAACAAATCTCTCGTAGGATATCTGGCATGGGCCTGACTTTGCCGACCTAAACAAAGCCTGCCCCAAAGATTGTTTCCCTCTACCTTTGATTGATGTTCTGGTCGATGCAATAACTGTATTCCGTTTCCTTAAACTTCTTGGATGCTTACAAGGGCTATCATCAGATCTTCATGGCTAAAGAAGACGAGGAGAAAAGATATTTTATCACGGATAAAGGTACTTATTGCTTTATTACTATGCTTTCAGGTTTCAAGAATGCCGGAGCTACTTTTCAGCGTTACAAAATTTTTCAAAAATCAGTAGGTCGGAACATGGAAGCATATATTGATGATTTGCTTGTTAAAAGTAAAAATGACACTGCCTATTTGCTTGATTTACGCGAAACACTAGAGACTCTTTGTTCAATATCAATTACGGTTAAATCCGAAAAAAATATGTGTTTGGGGCTACTTCGGGAAAATTCTTAGGTTACATGGTTTCTGAGGGGGGTATCTTGGTTAATTCAAAGAAAGAAGAAGTTGTATTACAAATGCATCCACCTAGATCAATTCATGAAATACAACAGTTAACAGGTAGGCTAGCAGCTTTAAATCGGTTTTTAGCTCGGACGGCAGAGCGAGCTTTACCATTTTTTCAACATTTTAAAGAAAACATATAAATTTTTATGGACTTCGGAATGTCAAAACGCTTTTGAACAACTAAAAACATATTTAGCTTCTTTGCCATCTTTAACCATGCCTATTCCTGGAGAACAATTATATATGTACATAGCTACCACTGCATCCGTAATTAGCTCGGTTTTGCTTCGAGAAGATAACTGGGTTCAAAGACCCATTTATTTTGTTAGCAAAGTTCTGCAGGCATCTGAGAAAAACTTGGAGCTTAGCTTGGATTTGATGCAAGAAGTTCGGAACACTACCTACGTACACCAACTAAATTACATAAATTTAGTTCGGCAACACTATGATGCTCGGGTCAAACATCGAGCCTTTGTACCGGGAGATTTAGTCTTACGGAACCGAGCTATCAGCAAACCACAAGAACAAGGCAAGTTATTATCTAATTGGAAAGTGCCTTATCGGGTAATCGAAGCCCGACCTACTGGAAGTTATATTTTGGAAGATTTGCAATGACATCTGGTTCCGGGGGCTTGGAATGCAGCACACGTGAGAAAATATTATCAATAAAGCAGTTAGAGTTAAAGTCGGGAAATACATAAAATTTGAGACAACAGAAGAAGGAAAAAAAGAGGTCTTCATTCAATAAACGAGCTTAGGTACAAATCCGATCTAAAGTTACAAAGAATTCTTCAAAAAGAAAGGAGAACTAGGAAGAAAGGTCGGCGACATAGTCATGGCCACCGTTAAGGGTAAGCCCGATCTCAGGAAGGAGGGGCTTGAGAAGATGCTTCATCTACTGCCTCCTAGGGGTCGGCCACAGGATCTTCTTCGACATCTTCCGGAATTGGAATGCCGTTGGCTCGGCATTCCTGTTTGACCTCCTCTATAAGATCAAATGGATCGTGTCCCTCCGGAAGCAAAGATTTTTGGGCCATGGAGTCCGCAGGAGCGTCTTCTGCCGACCTGGAGCTTTTTAACTCATCCCAGCAAATGGTGTACCCGCACTGGATCAGCTCCAAGAAGCACCAATTCATCAGATCCAGCAGGAGCCCCTCCTTGAAAGTTTTCAGCTCGGCATGGCGTGCTGCTTCGACCTCCGCCGGGCTGAGCAGCCCGGCAGCATTCTTTGCCACCTCCTCCGCGGCTTTCACCAGGTCGGCTTTTTCCTTTACCAAGTCGGCTTTTTCCTTTTCCAGGGCAGCCTCCCTTTCCTTCAGGGCGGCCTCACTATTCTTCAGGGTGTCCACATCGGCTTCCAAGCCCTGGATCTTGGTCTCTAGCCGGCTGGCCTTCGTACACAGATCCTGGTTTTCCTTAAGTTGCTCAGTTTTTTCGGCCTCAAGCTTCGATATTTTGCTGCGCTCGACCCCCAGCTTCAGCTCTAGAGCTTCAATTGCCTCGGCCTGATTCTTCGACCTCTCCAGCTCGTAGCTCTGGGCCAGAATATCCAAAGCTATCGTCCTTTTGGACGTAGTTCCGTAATTCACGCCGACCTGCCAAAAACCAATTAAAGGCATTATGAAAGTATCACGAGGTAACCGTTTATTCTCAGTAACTAACTATGAATTAGAAAGCTTACCTTTTTTTATATGCGAAGCCAGAGAGGCCTCTTGTTGAACCAGCTCGTCGAGGTTCTTCTTCATCTTATTTCCAATCGCCACGATCTCCATAAGGGAGTTATGGGATTCAGATACGATCTCCGTATTAGGCCGAAGGTCTTCGGGCTGAGGCTCCCCCAGATGGACCTGGTGCATTGGTCGAGCTAGGGAGCCCGGTCTCTCCTTTGGGTCCCCCAGTAATAATACCCTTTCATGGGATAAAGGGTCCACAGGTCCCAACAACTCCTCTGGGCTCGGAATATTGGAGCCCGTCAGCACTTGCGGAGCTTTGGCAGCCTTAGCTGCCTGGATTTCAGCAGGGGTCGGCCTGCTCTTTTTCGTAGCCCGAAGTACCAATTCCGAGCTGGGAGGATCGGCGACCTCAGTATCCTCCGTTAGATCAATCTCGGCAGGTCTATTGGAAGACCCCGAAGCAGCTGCTGGCTTGCTGGCCTTTTTCTTCCTGCCATAACCACCAAGGCCACCTGAAATCAAACAACGTATAAAGGTCAAAATTATCGATCTATGAAGGATGAGGAGACGATAAATAAAAAGTTAAAAGAGGCAGGTATTTACTTTCTCCTTCTACACCGGAGGCTTGGCTCAGCCCGACCCGGACCAGAAGACCCTCTGAAGGGAACTTAGCCGAATATTTTTCCTTGTTGGCAAAGTTTTTTAACACTTTATAGTCTGACTGTACTATGGGGTTTGACTTATCTCGGGTTTGGTCAGCTGGGATTATAAACTGAGACCAACGACAAGGGAGGTTTGCCTCATCAGCCTTCACCATAAAATATCTAGCCCTCCACTGTTTATTGGTATCGGGGGAGTCGGTAACAATTATGGGGCCGTTTCTACGTTTTTGAAATGTTACCCACCCCTGAAAGTAAGGATATTGGTGGACGGTGTAAAACTGGAAAAACAAGTCCACTGTAGGCCGGACTCCAGCCCCAAAACAAACATACATAAATCCTATCAAAAACCTAAAGGCATTAGGTACTAATTGACTCAGCCCAATATGTAGAAAGTCACACATCTCATTTAACAAATCCAGGGTCGGGAACCTTAGCCCGAATTTTATATGATACTCGTAAATCCCGACCCAATCCCCGGAAATATTAGTTATCCTTTCTTCAGGCCTGGGTAAACGGATCGGGACAGAGGGTCTATGAAGTGGGCCGACTTTAGTTTTTCTAAATCTACCCTAGTCATCTTGGAAGCTATTTCTTCAGGTTTAAATTCATGGGTGGCGGCCATATCTACAGGAAGCAGTGCAAAGATCACTATAATTATACATTCAGATAACAAATCCTACAAAGTGTTCAAACATGCCATAGACCTAAAAAATAAATAAATCAGCAGTTTACTCGAATAAAGAAAGGGAGAAAAAGAACACTGACCTGAAGCCGGAATCTGGCGCGATGCTCCGGTACCGGAACTTCTCTCGGAGGCCATTGCAGACGGATGAACGAGGAAAAAGGTGCTACGATGGAGCGGTGATGACGGTGGGGCAACGGTGCGGACAAAATTTGTATAGCAGAGACACAACGATCAAACTCCTGCAAAGCTCAGCAACCCCGACGGAAGGAAGGAAAGCAAAAAATTCTTTTTTCTCTTTTTTCAGGAAAGCAAATAGCGAATGGTGCCCAGTTCTTGCTCTCACGGTTTTTATAGAAAAAACTCGGAGATCAAACGGTTGCGGGCAAGCCAACCGACGCAACTATAAATGCCACCTCGAAGATAATGAATACATGGGAAATCGAATCGATTGCCTTAATGGACGGAAAGGCGTGCCCCATCACATCCCGACTTTTCGAGTGACCAGACTTCGTATAATGCAAAGGTACACCTTTATTACTGCATTTATTAATAAACTGTTCAAATTCTCTAGATCGGTACTGCAATTATTATTTATGCATCGGTTGACACAATATTCTCTTTAAAGTCGGATTTCGTAGTCATGACTCGCATTTGTCCTATTCGGTAAGTTATAGATCGGATGAACACTTAATAAATTACTCACATTTTTGGCCTCAGTAAAACATAGTATCACGCTTAGCTCGGAAAAATAGCTCGGATTGATATCAGGGAATTTATGATAAGTTCTTTAGGCTAAGTTTTAGCTCGGAAAAACCCAAAAAGTATTAAGTTTTAGATCGGTAAAACCTAATATTGGGGGGGCTTGTTGATGTGCATGAAATCGAATTTACATTAGGCCTAGCCCAATAGACTAAAACAAAGGTTAACAGTGAAGAATAAAAAGATGCATATAGAGCCCATAATCATGATCAGGTCGGAAGAATCATACAAACCGAGCCAACATGTATATACTACAAATCTAGGTTGGCATTAAACCGACCTAACCCGATGGCCCGGGACGAACTTAGATCGGTAAAAAAGATAGCTAAGCTTAAAGAGGCTAGATCGGAAAACTTTATAAACCAACTTGGTAATCTTAGTTCGGTCAACATGAAGTATAACCCCACTTGAGGAGCTTAGATCGGCAAACGATATGTGTCAAAGCTCAAGTTAGATCGGTAACAGGATAACTAAATCCAGGAATGCTTAGGTCGGCAAAATTTAGGCCAATAAAGCTTAGGTCGGTTTGAGGTAAAGAACATTATCATGACATATAGATATCATGGTAGGGCCACAAATTTAATATATGCAGGAGCAATAATGACAAAGGAGCCAAGTTAAAGCCATTATTCCTGGAACGGCTAAAGTCATCATAAAAAGGGGAATAAGTGGGAGCGCATGTCATCATTATCCAACGGAACTATCAAGGTGAGCCTATAAATACTCAGGCACCAGATTCATTTCGGGTAAGTAATTCTCAAGTGATTTTCTCATAAGTGATTCTTAAGCAATTCACTCTTATGACAATTTCTCTTAAAGCTCTTGTTCAATATTATTTCTCTCTTACATATTACTGACTTGATCATCGGAGCCTATACAGGGGGGAAAGCCCCGCTCCTTTTTCGGATTATTCACCATTTGTCATCGGAACAGTGCCCTTGTCAATCTTCTCCATCTTTTCCGATCCAGGCTGTCTTGTTCATTCCTCAAGCTAGCTCATCTTCCTTCACAAAAAAGCCTCATTCAGATTGGGCCATTGCTTTTCACAAGGTTTTATTGGGCCGCGAAGAAGCATCATCCTGAAGCGGACTTTTTACGTCACATCAACGGGCTGGTCCAATTTTCAAATATTATTTGATAAGATTTAATTATTGGGCAGTGTTTAAATTTTAAATCTGATTTTCTTGTTTTAAAATTATTTTACAAAAGAGTTTTAATTATAAAATAAATTGAATTAAGTGTTATATTTTAATTGTATTGAAATATAACTAGTGATTAATTTGATTGTTTTATAATGTTCAAATTTTCTAAATTAGATTTTGAAGTATTTCAAATTTAAAATTGTGGGTTAATTTTAATTTGAAATTTGAAGGGTATTTATAAATTTCAATTGGATTGGAATTTAGGAAATTCTAGAAATTAATAATTTTAAATGTC
Source organism: Leptodermis oblonga (assembly GCA_016801395.1). Lineage (NCBI taxonomy): Eukaryota > Viridiplantae > Streptophyta > Magnoliopsida > Gentianales > Rubiaceae > Leptodermis > Leptodermis oblonga. The sequence goes on from CM028760.1 coordinate 19,753,476, forward strand.
ATCTAATTTCATAAGTGTTCAAGTCAAAATTACCTTTTACATCTAATTTTATTAAATTATAAAATTGTCTAAAAATTTTGTGAATTTTTCAATTATCAATTAGATTGGGAATTGAATTTCTTTTGGAAACTCGTAAATTTTAAATTGGATTTAAAATTTTGAGAAGGGTTTTATTTAGAAAGGTTCTATATTTTAATTGGATTAAATTTATGGAAAGCGTTTTAAATTAATATTCCAAAATAGTTTTGATTAAATCAAAAAGTGAGCGAAATGAGTCTTAGACCATGTGAGTTTAATTTCAATTTTGGAAATTTTAATCTTAACTTTCAAACTACTTTATTTTGATTTAATTGAAGGAAAACCCCTGATGACTTCTCAAAATAGTTCAAGAATAATGTTATTTCTAATTAGATTAGAAATAAGTATACACATTGATCTATGATTAGATATTAAATATGTTTATGTAATCACATAATTGTATAATTTAATTACATGTTTATTTGCAACATTTAATGTGATAATATGTTCATTTACTGAGTTATATGATTGCATATAGTATGCTAAATTTGTCAATTATTTATATGTTGCATATAATTGATGAGACTTTATAATTGTTTAAAAACAAAGTCCCTTAAGTTGTTGCCCCATTAACGTAGAAAATTATGATATCATTGTTTGAATTAACTTGTTGGGATTCCCCAAGGTTGTTCTATCCATGAATTATTATTATTTCTTTGGCTTTTGAGATACGATATCCGTAAAATGGATTTAATTATTGAAACATATAATTTGTTGAGAACCCTCAACATTTTATGTTTTAAGACAACATATATTAAGTCATAATACCTTCCGTTATTATAGCTCGGCCAAAATTATTTCTTAAGATTAATTTGTTTGGATTCCCCAAGGTTATTTTGACAGGAATTTGGGTTCGACTTAACAAAAAAATATATTTTTGAGGTAAGGGTTAGGTTTCACATAAGATGTATATCCCAAGGTTGTTAACCTAACGATATGGAGTTGCCAGAGTTGCAGTTGATAAAATGTATATACCTAGTGCAATTATTTTGATTTGTTGGGATTCCTCAAGGTCAAATAATTAGTGAGGGTCATTTTCTCACTAAGAATTATGAGATAATTCTTGAATCAGTATTTAAGGGTTAATGATTTGAACAAAATAGTGGGAGCAAAACCAAAATTTATTTATTTTTCGTATCTTTCTTATTTTGGGTTGTTAAATATATAAATAAAATATTCTGATTCATTTTATGTTGTAGAATTTATATGAGTAGTTTTATAATTTACTAAGTAGATGGCCTAAAATTTCTTGAAACTACAAGTTGCCATAAATTTTAAGAAAGTTTCTCAATCTAAAGTTATTTGGCTACTTTGATTTTATGGCTAAGATGATGTCCAGACAATTGGAATGTTTATGGTAAGCATTAGGTTTGGAATGATTTAAGATTTACATCTTGAAAACTTTTAATTCTAAATTTTTGGCACAGACAAATGGTTAAATTTCCATGCTTACTAAAGTATCTTAAGTGATACCTATTGAAATTTGAAATTTAATTTGCAATTTTAGCTAGGAAAATATTCAAAAGGATGTGAGCACCCATTAATCAAATAAGCCCAAGAGATTGAAAATAAGACTGCAAGAGTTTGTACTTGGAATCAAAGAAATATGTTGAATTTCTTTTAGTACAAATGAAATGAATATTTATCTTTCTATTTGAAGTTCATACCTATGATGTATATGATATCACATTAAATACATATATTGGGAATATATATATATATGTTCTAAAATAAGTAGATTGATAAATTAATATGAATTAAATAATTATAGCTATGAGAATTATTTTATTTCATTTGGATTTAAATCAAATCATTGAATGTTTTCGTTGGACTAAGATAAGCCTACATCATGTTTAACATGTTAGAATGGACTGACTCATATATAAATGACTTTATATGATAGAGCCCATTTTTAAACTGTTTCTTAAATTTAATGATTTTATTAATTCTAGAAAAATCAATTTTAGATAACACACTTTATTCGGTCTTGTGACTAAATTTACATATATTCAAATTATATACTTATAATTTGAGACTTTTGATTCAGAATTAATTGTGATATGTAAATTTCATGCACTAGTTAAATCTGCCAAATTACCTTTTTGGTAAAATGTAGAAACATGGTAAATCATATTTAACTAATACATTCTTATTTAGTTTTGTGATATTTTTACTGAATGTGATTTTCTTAATTCATTTTGTCTCAAGTTGCATCATTAAAATGGTTGAAATAATGCTTGTTTAAAGTGTTTTGAGATTTTGAATGGTTCAAAATAAAATGAATTTTGAAAAGTTTGATAAAAGTATGCAATAATATTGCAATAGCAATTACTTTAATCAAGAAATGTGTTATCTAAATAAAATGTGAATTTTCTTATAATTTATAAATACGTGATATGTATATATATGTGGTGTTGTATAAATTAAGATCTAGTACATTGGATATATTTGATCAGTCATAAGTTATGCAGTTATTTTCAATCAATCTATTTATGCCATTATACTTATCTCCTACTTTTTATACCATGTTCCGTTTGACAAGTTGATACCATATGTGAATAGACTTTAGTTAATCAAATTTTGAAAAATGTTTGAGTTAACACATTCACATGAAGTGGTTAATTACTATTAGATTGTATTATGACTAAATCTAATCAGTTACCTATTTGTGGGAGTATCCAAATGAAATTTGGTTACTGGTATTATTTTAGGAACCCAAGTTATATAATAGCAAATTATCTTTTTAGTATAACTAATTTATTCTAGAAAGGTCAGTGGGAGAAATCATATGCAAACGAATTATTCATAACCACAAATTTGTAAAATCAACTAAGGGAACAATATGTTTAATCATAATATGGTATGGTAGACCTAAATTTTCACACAAAAGGTGAATCAAGTGATATCATGTTATGATCAAAAGACATAAAATTGTATTCAGCTTATTGAATTATATATTTAATATAATTCAATTTTATATCCAATGATCGTAATAATGTATACTATATAAAAGAATTACATATTTTCTCAAAATATTTTGAGTAAAAAATTTTGTCAAAATGATTACGAATCTTATGTATACCAATCAATTAGTGGGAGAACAAGTATTTTCCATTACATTGTGTTGGACACATTGTTTATGGAGAAGAAATACCTTTAAAGTAGTCTTTATTGGTATGATAGTTCAAGAAAAGTTTTTGAATTGCGAAAGCAATATAGACTTTAGAAGTCAAAATCTAGTAACATAGATTGTAAATATTGCTTGATGTACGTACGCAGGATGCTAAGTGATACTTAGCATGCCACTAAATAATATACATACATATTAATAGTTGGATTTTATTGGTATATTATCGTATGTACTTGACTATGTTATGCTGTAATTGTTATGAACAAATTGAGCAAATTCAAGTGACAGTCACTTGATGATGATAATTAAGGATATTTTAAATATTTTGAAAATATTATAAAATTATACTTATTATCATGGGCCAAACAAACTTAGTCAAATTTTATGCAATTTTATCTTGCGAAGATAGAAGAAATTTGCATACACACTCTTCATAATATCGTTAAATATTGGAATACTTCCAACCAAAACACTATGAAGTTTCTAAAGAGTTTTGAAAACTATTTGGATCCAGTTCTTTATTGAACTTAGTATAATAATTTATATTTTGGAAATGGAAATTGAAGTCTCATCTATGATCCAATTATGTATTAAGGCATTGTCAATTGATGTTGATCAATGACAGAATTAAGATTCTCTCAAGATAAAGTTGTTTATTAGTGGACTAAAACAATTACTATAAATTAGTCTTTAGTCCAAGTGGGAGATGTAGTGGGATGGATAAAATAAATTAGTTTTCATCCTTACACTTCTAATATATTTTCAAATTTATGCAAAGTTTGATGATATGAAATTATTTATCATTTATCTTATTTGTTTTATTACATTAAGTAAATGATAAAGTCCCTAGGATAATATTTGTATTAAAAGAAATCATCAGGGTTATGATAATGAGATTCTTTCTATACTTATATATTGTTCTTAAATAATCCCAGTCATAGTATTAACAATATGAGGCATTTTTAATATGGATAGACTAGCATATTTTATGCTTTCTTCCTAATTGAGGAAGTAGTTGATCTCAATTGACTATTCTGTGGAACACAAAAGCTAATATGAGAATGCTTGTTAAGATAACAAGTTCATTGGATTGGCCTGTCTAGAGATTTTCATGAGGTGATCTACTTGAGTGCCAATGGAATCAATATCTACATAATGGTAGTGTAAATAATCCTTCGACTTGAGATCATAAGTGTATCCAGAGTGTGGATTATTATAGTTTCACACTTGTGGTCCTTAACCTTAGTTGGTTATGTGTGCTTTAAGAGTTGTATAGTATGAAACATGGATGAGAGTTTATCACTACTACAAAAATGACTTTTAATGGCGGTTTTTGGCATTTTTGAACCGCCATCTATCCGGCAGCCGTAGAAAGTCCGAACTTTCTACGGCGGTTCGCTTAGGAACCGCCGTAGAAAGTTGGCTTTCTACGGCGGTTTTGAAGATAACCGCCGTAGAAAGTGACTTTCTACGGCGGTTTTCCTAAGCGAACCGCCGTAGAAAGTTAACTTTCTACGGCGGTTTTGAAAATAACCGCCGTAGAAAGTACCAAATTTGTAAAAAAAAAATTTAATATTTCATTTTTTCTCTACATTCAAAAAATATATATCAAAAACAGCAAGAACGGCCTTAGAAAGGTTTTGATATATATATTATATATATATATATTATATATATATATATTTCAACTTTATTCAAAAAATATATATCAAAAACTTCCATGCTAATAAACTGAACAACCACTAAACTTCACAAAATTTTTGTGTGCATCAATCAAATTCTAATTAATTTAATCATTAACAGTAAGAACAATACAATAATCACCGATAGAACACTAATCAAACCCGAATTTAATCATTCATAATCTCACCAAACCCGAATTTAACACTAATAATAAACCCTAGGCCAATCACAATAATCAAGTAACAATAAAATTTGTAAAGCTTAAATAAAGTTGAAACTATTCTATATTACCTTTTTTATGATTTGAAGCCCACAACAAGGACCGATTGTGGTGAAATTATGATGGGGGATTAACTCCAAGTGGTGGGTGATGGCCGATTAAGAAACCATATCCGGAGTTGGGTGACAGCGGATCTTGTTATCAACGCTACCGGAAGAATGACTTCGGGGGAAGACAAGAGAAAAAACCAACGGAAAGAGGATGGGCGTCAGCAACGAGAGAATGCTTCGGTTTGCTGGAGATGGAAACAGGGGGAAGCCGCGGCCGGTTGGAGATGGAAACAAAGGGAAACCCTTAAAATTCAAACAAAATCAAGTTTCTATGTCGGTTTTTATTAAAACCGCCATAGAAGTAACTTTCTATGGCGGTTGTAATTAAAACCGCTATAGAAAGTAACTTTCTATGGCGGCTGTAATTGAAACCGCCATAGAAAGTTACTTTCTATGGCGGTTTCAATTACAACCGCCGTAGAAATTACGGCGGTTTTAATAAATCCGCTGTAGAAGCCCGTAATTGTGAATTCCCGCTCGTTCCTCTATTCCTATTAATTTCTAGTTTTTCTATTTTTGTAAAAACCCCAAAATTTTTTAAATTTAATAATAAATATGTATTTTACTATTTATCAATTTTATAGAAAAATTCATCATATTTATTAATTATATGGCGCTTAGAAATACAACCGTCTAGAAAGGGACTTAGAAAACCGCCGTAGAAAGTCCACTTTCTACGGCGGGGTTTCAAAAACCGCCGTAAAAAGAGGACTTTCTACGGCGGTTTTATATAGAACCGCCGTAGAAAGTCCCTACTTTCTTTTTAATGGCGGTTTTGGTCTTTCCGCCGTTAAAGCACCGCCGTAGAAAGTCCATTTTGTAGTAGTGTATGATGAATAAAGAATTCACCACTTCCAATAGTAGAAAAAGTATATCTATTTATGTCAACTTATAGAAATATAACTTAAAACATTTGCGCAAACTAGAAGTGAGTTTAGAATGATTTTAAATTTGACTTCAAAGTAGTTATATTTCGGGAACAAGCAAAGAAACAGTTAGTTTATTAGAGTTGGCAAAGATCATTACTCTTGAACTAATTGGGATATGATATGGTGAAAGGATGTTAGTTACACAGAATCTGTTCATAGAAAGATGAAGTCGATCACATGAATTTTTCTAACACTTTGATGGTCATGATGCCTAGCTAGAGGCCAATCTTGATCTATTAATATAAGTGGTTTAGCTCCAAAACCACATGGCCTATTGTCTTTAGGCCAAGTGGGAGTTTGTTGGTTTTATGTTCTAAAGCCACTTGAATTACGAAATTATAATTTATATTTATTGCCAACATGTTTAGGAACCTAAAGGGTCATACACATAAGAATAACTAATTAGGTTAAAATAATATATTATGGGTTAATTTATTGGATAAATTAATTGTAAAGACTTATTAATAAATATCTAATAATGATTTCCTATATGTTAGGTTTCCTACGGGTAATAGGTTTCTACCATTAAGATATCTATAAATAAAGCACTGTTCATTGAAATGAGATACAATATCTCGTATATCTTGATCTAGCTGTCAATCATCTGACCGATAATACCGATAATTGTTGTTCGTGGGGATACTGTTAGAGGCCGGACAATTGTGCAGCCGGTGATCAATTTCATTTACGTTCGAGGTAAAATCTGATCTAGTATCGTATATTATTCATATTATTGCAAAGTGATCTAGGAATGTTCAATTGTATTTATTCTGCCGCATATAGATTGATTTACTAATACAATGTTTCTGGTCGCCATCCGTTTTCACAATTATTTGCTGCCCATCTACAATATCAAATCCTGCTAGTACAGATTTGGGGATCTGGAATTCAACTGACCTGTAGCAAGAGGTGGACTCTGCCACATCAAAAGACATGGGTTGAACCGTTTACTAAACCCTAGCACTACCTTTGAATCGACCACAGTTAATAAAGTATTTAACCTATTATTATTATTTCCTCTATGCCGTGAAAGAATATGATTTTGTAGTTTGGTTTTCTTTGTTGATTGTTGACTTGCAATGGTGAATTCGAGTTGTTGCCTTTGGAGCCCTTGGTTAATCGCCCAAAAAAAGGCTACCGGTGAATACTGCAGCGACGATTGGTACGGGTACTTTTGAATATATTTATTTTTTGTTTGAGGTTAATTTATAGTCCTTAACTTCTGAAAATGGTTACTTGTTTAGTCATTACACTATCAAATCTAGTCTACCAGTATATGCAAGTATCTCTGTTACAATTGTTTTTAGATGGGTTGCTCACTTCTTTCATAAAGGGCACTTCATAAGGATTATTCAAGTAACACAACATGTTAATACTTTTCTGCTGTGTTTACCAAGTATTATAATTAGCCTCTACATGCATCTCACCTATGGGACTGATTATGCAAATGGATTATTAAAGAAATATGAAAAATCATGAACAAACAAGCTATTGTTGGGAGAATGTACAAGTCCATTGAGTTTTGGTTCCGTGCAGAATGACAACCTTTTGTCATTAGCCTTTGGACACAACTTCACTTTGTGAGTGATTATTTCATTTGACTGAGTTTCTGACTTTTCCTTGCTCAAATATACCAAGTTTTAAGGCTAACATAGCATACCAAAAACATAAAGCATAATTAAATTGGTTTCTAATAATGAAGTGCTTTTTTCGCCTCATTTCTTGATTGGGTTGCCTCTAAATGTGTGCTGCTTTTTTTCCTTGGACTGTCCTGAAATTACTCATTGTTGTTTGATGAGCATGAATTGGTTGATAATCAATAAATCTGTTTCCTTTCTCTCATTTTGTTTTTTGGGATTTGGGTTTGGCTTGATTTTAGTAATAAGTATCTAAGATAATTTCCTTTTGTCAAATTGTTGTGACAATTATTTTTTCTTCTTCTCTATAGTTCATTGAAACATGATCAGTCTCAAGAAAATTCTCTTTATTTTTTAAGGAGATAGATTGATCTTCCGGTCTCTGATCGTGTGTGCCTTCAATTTCAATGGCTGCATGCATGTATTTCTCTCTCAATCTGTGCACATTGGCATCTTACTATTTTGTTTAGTTATTTTATTTATTCCTTTCATTTGTTTCGCTATCTAAATTTGTAACTTCTTAAGCTGCATGTGTTTTTTTAGGTTGACTCCTCGAGGAAAATCTACTAAAGTTTGAATATTTTCCTGACGTAATTGTTGAGCCAACTTTTAGTCCATGATGAGTGAATTAAAATTTAGGCTTAACTCTGCTTGTCTTTCTTATTTCTTTACTCATTGATTTCTAAATAATATTTTAGAGGTGTTTTTCTACTATTTTTTTATATTGATCTGTTGTGGTTATGGTTTTCTCTACTGCATTATTAATTTTTTTCCCTTGACTTTCTAATAATAGTATCTCTTGTTTCTTTTACATTCTTTCATATCTCTTCTCAACTTGCACTCCAAATTTCTGGGACAATGATTTTCCCTGTTGTTACTCCGCTCAGGGCTTATTTTGTTCTTTGTCAGTTTCTTGTATTCAAATTTTAAACTAATTGATTGAAACCTTATGCTTTATGCTTTTTGTATGCTCATATGAATGTTCTAGTTTTACTTTTGGGTCATATTAGATGGGGTGAATTATAACGCTTTGTTGTTTCCCCTGCTTGAAAAAGTTGAGCGAATAAAAATCCTGTCTGATGTTGTAACAAGGATAGTTATAAAATGTTTGCATCGAACACAATTGTTGAAGAGATGGTGCAGAAGGTTCTTGCAAGCTTTCCTCCAGAGGTTTCTAGGAAATATCTCTCCAAAAGTATGTTCTTATACTGTTTTCCTTCCAAGTTTCTAAGAAGCCGGTACTGAAGTCTTTTTTTGTTCTTTCAAAATTTTTGGTTTTCCTTTTAGGCTATATGGTGATTGGCCTGGCCTGATGTTCATTGTGGAGGTATGAACTTTGCCTCACGCCTCTCAAATTCTAAAATTTAAAAAATAATTGTCTTCAGAAATCTTCTTGATTACTGTATCGTAATCATATTCATAATCATACTCATAATCATATCGTTAGCCAACTCCCAAACATATACACATAGGGGCCCCAGTGGTCGGGACTGATTTTGAAATCAGGAACGCAGATGATCCAGACAACCAAGCCTTACGCTAGCTCGTGGGATCAAATCGCACACACATAATGGATCGGACACAGCTCATGTGCATACAATAGATTCAGTGCACAAAGAAAGTACAACTGAAGTGTAACAAGTATTTATGCATTCCAGCCGGTAAGTAAACACAATTGGCAGTTCAAAATCAAAAGTATTTCAAGCATTTTTCAAAATAATTAAAACATTTCACACAATATAGTTCAATGCACATTCAATTATTAATTGTATTAAAATGGTATCCATTTTCAGTGATAAACTCATCTCGGTCCGAAGATATAAACTCACGTTCTATTTATCCAATCTGCATATATTTCATATTCTGGAGATTCAGTATTTATTTTTAACTAATAGAATCCTAAGATTCTTAAACTTCTTATGGATTCTAGGAATTAAAGAAGTAAGGGTGTAAAACTAATTTATCTGATTTTACCAAAAAGAGCAAAAAATAGTAATAGGTATTTAAAAGTTATTTCTTTTTTATTTCGAAAACAAGTAAATTAATAAGAAAATATATTAATCATAATCTTAAAGAAAATATAAGTTTCATACCGTAAAACTATGTTACTTATTTTCCTTTTAAAAAAAGAGTTTATAAATTTTAAACTCTATTTTTAATTTATTTAAAAAATAACCAATAATTAACCAAAAATTATAATAATTTCTAACTTAAGAAAGTATGAATTTAAAACCCTTTAAATGGTTGTTAAAATAATTTTAGCAAGGATTTATAAAAGAAATAAACAAAATAATTAAAATTATTCAAAAAATCAGTTTTTCAGCTTCAAATTGGTTTTACCATATTGGAGATCGGTTAAAACCGATCCAATTAATTTCAGAAAAATTACAATCGGTTTTACCTGATCCGAAATTGGTTAAAACCGATCGGAACAGTTTTATCCATTTGGCAATTGATTTTAACGGATTTTCTTAAGCAGGGCAATCGGTTTTACCCGTTTCCCCAATCGGTTAAATCCGATCCATGCCAAGAAAACTTTTCATCAACCTTTTGCTTCGGGTTTTGGCTAAAACTATGCACAAAACTTGTTTTGCTTAAATTCTTTTTGCTAAAAATAATTTCTACAGTACTCCTACAACACTTCTAACATTTCATAACACATTTCTAATATTCAAAAATCCAAGAATTAATCTAACTATTAAGAAAACTACAAAACTTAACTAATTCATACCTTTTGAATTATAATTCTAAGATTTAACGTTATAGTAACTTAGAATCACTTACCCTTCCTGAGGCTTCCTAGATCACAGTCCTTGAGTGAACAATCCAGCTTCACGTATCAAATCCTTCCTTTCTCCCTTTCTTCCTAACTTTGAGTTTTCTCTAACTTTGGTTTGATTGTGTGAGACCTAACATTTGTGATCGATCCAGGGGGTATTTGTAGACCCCTGGAGTCGTATAAGACAAGGCCTAGGAGTACCAAGACCCCCTAGGTTCGTAGCTCGCCTTTGGCACTTGGAGAAGATTTTTTTTTTTTTACCTCTAGCTTCCGATCGGTTTTACCCGATCCGGCAATCGGTAAAAATTGATGCAATCGATTTTACCCAATTGAATACTGGGTAAAATCGATTGAAGCTTTTTGTCTTTATCTTCCAATTGGTTTTACCCGATTGGAGGACTGGGTACCAATTCCATCGGTTTTACCCAGTTCGTGACTATGTAAAACCGCTCTATAGGTGGTTAGAAATTTCTATTTTTACTGTTCAAAATGGTGCAATTAGTTTTACATCCGGGAATGGGTAAAACCAATTGACCCCTTATTTTACTAAATTTTCTTATTTCTATTTCCCATTTCAAAAAATTCCATAAATTCCTAAATAATAACATCCTTAAACAAACAACATATCATGAGATCAAGAATCAAATTTATTAAATCTAAACACACAAATTAAAATTGAAATCATAGTAAGAAAATTCTTTAAAAGAAAATATTTTATAACTTTATATAAAGTTTTCTAATAAAATAGTTTTAGATTAAAATTCTTTTTAAAGAAATTCTCTACTTTAGTAAATACTTGTAAGAAAATATTTTTATAAATACCTCTAATTATTCAAGAGGTGAATTTAAATGTTAAAAATTTACGGGATCTCACATCAATCCACTAAATTATTTTAATGTACAAATTAAGTATTCTAGTTACTTAATTTTGCTATTTGGACAAATTTGTTCACATAACCAAAATTTTTTTAGAGCAAATTATATTTACCTTGTCTAAAGTTTAGTTAAATTATCAATCAATTCCTATAATTTTTAACAATTACAAATACCTTTGAACTGTTAGAAAAAAATTTCAAGTAAAAAGAAGGCCATCAAAACTTGTGTTGATTTTTAGCTTTGTTGATCGGTTACTTGGCTCTGTTTCTCGCTTTTGTTCCTCGAATTCAAAATATTTTAATTATATCTCAACCTTATAAACAGTTTTTTGGTGATCCAAAATTCATTTTTAGCCCAAATTTCATATATAACCCAGAGCCAAAGACAGTAGACGGAAAGCCCATGAAATCTTATGTCTACTCTATTATGTTTTTTCCTGTGTACTCTCTTACATTGACAAAGTAGGTCCTACAATATACCATGTGCAGGGCCGGCCCATAAAGGGGGGCAAACCGTCCTTGACTTAAAAAAATTAGGGGCCCAAATTTATATAAATGTCTTATAATTTAGTAGTAGGTTTATCAATAATTCAATACAATTTTTTATGTCCACTTGTTTTGTATTCAAAATAGACTAATAATAAAAAGTATTTTCAAGTGCCTAGGCTCACAAATATAAGCCTAATATATTAAAAATCCAAACGAAATCAATTAGAGACAGAGCTCCATATGACCGCACGCAGCAATATTTTTTTATTTTTCCTTCATCCAAAACACATATACTTTTGTTTTAAAAAAGTTCAAGTGAATTTTTCTTTTCTTTTTTCAACTGAAGACCAAAATTTATTTTTATTTTAAAAGGGTTAATGCAAGAGTGAAGGTTTTATTTTTTCGAGTTCAAAGTCCGCCTTAAAAAAAATCCTTCATTATATTTTTTCGGGGTCCTTTTTTATTATTTTGCCCTAGGTCTCCAAAACTTTTGGACCGGCAGTGGGTGCATTGTTTTGCATTAGTTGCTTGGTGCATTAGGAGTGGAGCACTAATTATGGCTTAAGAAATTGTGTTGTTTTGAATTTGTCCTCACTCCTCAATCAACGTGGAATCTGATTCACAAATCCTCGTAACCCGCATTGAATTTTTTTTATGGATATCACAACTTAAAGAAATATTAAAGTTTACATTCTTACCCTTATTAAATGATAATGAACACAAATGACAGTTCTAGGTTTGTTAATGCTGTATCATTAGTTACTACCATAAATTTATTGTTTCTCCTTCTACCAAAGAAGTTTTCAAGCACCAAATCTGAAATCATAGTATTGCTTCACAAATCTTCAAGCACCAATTGTTTGTTTTGATTTGGCATCGGAAAACATTCCGTGAAGAATTCTGGTGGTAAATTAGTTTTTCAATTCTTTGTGTTGCTTGAGTTCAAAAAAATTGACTTGGGATCCGTTGGATAAAAAATAATGCTTATATCTAAATGCTTAATGCTGAAACCATAATGCTGAATTAATTAAGCACTTAACATCTTAATGCTGAAATATATTTTCTGAATCTCTGAATCAAAATTCTTAATCACTTGATCTCGTTTGACAAATATCCTGATCTTAATGTTGAAATCTTAAAAATGTACAATTTTACCCTTACGTTGAGTTTTTTATATTTTTATATGCAAAATATCAAATTTTATAATAAAACATAAATTGTAATTAATGAAAAATATAAGAAAACAAAATAAGATAAAATACAATCAATTGACTGATTAAAATACAAAAAAATATTACAATTTATTAAAATTACTAAAATGAAAAATGAATTCATTATTGTGGTCTAAAAGAAATTAAAAATTATACAATAAAAATTATATATAATTAATAAAGTTATATAAGTAATAAAAAACATATCTATGAGTGAGATTTATAAAAATGGGTAAATAATATAATTTATTAAATAAATTTTTAATACCAAAATACAATAATAAAAAATAAAACAAATTTTATTTGACAATATTATGATGAAAAAGTTTAAAATACATGGTATGCTAATGAAGAAAAGAATAAAATAAAAAATAGTTCAATCAATATGAAGAAAATAAAATGGGTAGTTTCGAAAATCAAATATGAATTATTTTAAAAAATGTTACATGGAGCATTAAATGATAAGCAATAAGTTAACTTTTACTGCTTAAATTTTTCTAAAGAAAATAAATAGTGCTTAATTAATTAAGATGTTTAGATTTTCGTTATCAAACAGAGTGAAAGTCATTATTGATTAATCAAATCATTTTAAGCATTAAACACTATTATCAAACAAGCGGAATTCTAGGCGGTAAAGTTCAGACTCACTCTTCTCCTCATCTCTATAAAGTGAAACTCATTAAAGTTTAGAAATTATATTTGAAGGAAATTTAGAAAAATGATCTTCAATAAACGATATTAGGATCAAAGACCTTTACGTGAATTAGATCTAAATATAGCTATGATGCTGATGAAGTTGCTTCAAGAGCTTGATATGGATCGTCATGGTCCTCCAATATAAGTTTTGATTTGAGTTCCAGCCCTTTCCTTCTTGACCTTAATATGCATCCTCCAAATTATTTTCTGTAAATTTAGCTTTGGGTTTACATGATTTGATTTATGCTTGTGTTTCTTGATACATTGTGCAGGTAACTGTTGTGGCCCAAGCTATGTGTGAGTCTTAGGTTTTAACATGCTAAGGTTTTGTTGTAACTTAAACCGCTGGTAACTTCATAATTTTCTATTCCCCATTTTGCAATGTCCTTGTTCCTTGTTAGTCCATCTCGTAAAGAACTTTAGGAAATAACAAAGCCTTATTCACTTATTTGAATCCCTTTTACTATATTAGGTGCTCAATTTAATTTAGTTTCTATTAACTTAATCCAAATCCTTGCTTTTCAGGGGCAAGCTTTTGTCAATTGATCACCTACGAGGGAAAAATCTATGATTTGAACATTCAATGTCATTACAGATAATTAGCTTGTTTCATTCGCGGGTTTTGTGTTTTTTTTTTTAATTTTATTCTTTGACAATGAAGACCCGTTTTTGCTTGACTATTCTTGGATTGGACTTTGTCAAGTTGTATGTTTTTTTTGTTTTACAAGTTTGGGCTGACACTGATTCTTTCCAATGCTCTTTTCTTCTAATTTTCAAATCCTCTGTGTAGTGATGTGCAACTGGTTTTTAATCTTGTTTAGTGATGATTATTAGTCCCTCCGTACCACTGAAAGAGTCCATTTTCAAAATTTGTTTTTGCCCCATTTAAAGAGTCCACTTTAAATTTATTTACATTACATACCCTTACTAATATATCAATGTGTGATTGACAATTAATGCTTACTTCTAAAGTAAGAATATTTATTTTAGGTGTTGTACCTCACAACCCATAATAAGTCATATATATTCCAAAGTGGACTCTTTCAATGGGACGGACATGTGTTTAAAGTACTGAATCATGTGTGGGCTGCTTTCACTAAAGTGACGTTTTCATATTGATTGTTGATTATGGACTGCTTTGAGTTTCTTAAATTGAAGTCTTGAGGACTTCGAGCAAGATGTAAATATCAAAGGACTGTTATTTTTGTTATAAACTAGGTTCACATGAATGCTGAGCTCTCCTGATGTCTTCACTGGTTTGGGTACCTAAGTAATCCCTAGTTATGCTTTAAAAAAAACACACGACGATACTCTGGGTTATGGGTGGTGAGATTGCTAGAATAGTTCCTTGTATACAGTATACTTCATTTTTTAATGTTCTGAAATGATTTCTGTGTCCTATATCTGAAGCTTGGGATACAATTGATACTTTTAATCCTTGGAAACTAAAAGGTGATAGTAGGATAAAGTGTTCGATTCCTTCTATGTCATAATAGTGTAGATTTTCTGATTTCTTTAGATGTCTTACATATAGGTTAAGGTCATAGCTCACCTTCAAGAAATTGGATAAATTTTGTAATGTATAGGAGCAGATCGAGGGTGGTTTAAAGAATGATTCCATTACTTCCCAGGAAGGGTCAGTTCCAGCAGGGATAGATGAGTCTTATTTTTTCAGAGGATTCGAGAAGTGGGGATTCTGCAGCTAAAAATGTGGGGAAAATTGCAATGGAGTATAGTTTGTTACTGAATCTTGTGACCTTGTGATGGTGAGATAGGTTTGGAATTAATAGAAAGTTAGAGGGGAAAATTCATTGATAATCAGTTCTCCAGTCGAATTGAAGTTAAATATTTATTGTTGATTTCATTCTCGAATCTGTTTTAACATGATTGGTCATTCCAGATTTGTGTCGTGTTTTATTTCTACAGAATTGTGAAAAATCAAAACCTGTTACTTGTCGCCTTGCTTATGTACAATCTTTAGACACAACAGGAATATTTAGAGGACAATGTAATGAATATGAACTCAGAGTTTTACTTTCAAATTACTCAACATAAGCAGAGAAGCTATACAGTGAGCCTAGTTTTGTGGAAAGATAAAAACTTTTGAAATAAATGAGGGAATCCAAAACATGAATGTAGTAATAACATAAAGCTTTTTACAGTACTTCATTCAACTACTATCTAAAATTTTAATTTTTTCTTGAAGTATACTACCATCTGAAATTGTAAGTCATGGATCTTGTATCCTTCACCATCTGAAATGATATCATTAGTGGTCATGCCAACAGTTGCAGGAAGTGAGAATTACATTATGTTACGCGCCTTAAGCGTTGAAACAAGACTCTTATTATGATTCATGAGTCTTGTCAATCCAAAATCTCCAAACCTTGCATTATACTAGCACCCATCCAGCATTATATTACTGCTCACATTCTTGGATGCAAATAGGTTACGTGAGGCTCTTAACTAGGACAAATTCTCGAGTGAAAGATAAATATCAATTATTTAAGCTTAGATTGAAATATATAAGATAAACATGAAATGAATAAAAACATATGACTCCATATCCTTTACGTCAGTCAAATGAAAGATAAACATAAAATTAGATAAAGACGTAGAAATCCAAATCGGTACAAACTCACCACATAAATTCTTTAATTTAAAATCAAATGAAAGACAAAGGTATAAAATGATATCAAAACATAGGAATCCAAAATTTCAGGCTAAAAATTTCCATTATCTCTTCCGGGGTGAGCTCTACTTCATCGTGGGGCACAATATTCAAGTCAAACTCAAATTGTGCAGGTCAATTCCAATCAAACATCAGTGCAACATTATGCACCTGCTTGTCCGTTGCGTGGCGCTCATTCTCAGTTTGTTCATCGTCCACTACATCATGGGTTTTCTTAGACTATTGCTCTTCATCCGTTGCGTAAGTATTGCTGCTTGCTCTTGCATGAGTACTAGTCCATTCATCCATTGTACGTGTGATGCCTTCGTTGGCTGCTTCTCATTGGCGGAAGATCATGGGACCCAGGCCTACAAGAAAAAAAAAAAATAGTAGGTATTTATATTTCAGTCAAAAATATTTTTATTTTATTATTTGGCCCCTACAAAAAAAAAATTCTAATTAAGAATTTCTTCTACAATACACTTTTAACTTTTCATCTTCCCACTTTTCCTTTTCATCTTCCTGCTTCATCACTCATCAGAAGAACCTGGGCACAAAATCCGATCGACTGAAGGAATTCTAGATAGGTTCAATTAAACGGAAAACTATTGTTTGTGTGCAGCGGTCAGCGATTGAATTTGAAGTTGAGGTGAGATTTTAGTGGCTTCTTGTGTGGAGTGAATAGATATAAATTACAATTATACAAAGGTTTTTTTTTTTTTTTTTTGGCTTTTTGTGTCTTTTGGATATCAGCTAATTTCAGGTTGTCTTTTGATTACGAATTCTTAGTAATCTTACAATTAGAAGCAGGCAAAATTGTTTGTGTGAAGGTGAGATTTTTTTTTTTTTTTTTTTTTCCTCTCTCAGCTTTTGGAATTGGAAGTTGAAAGTTGGAACTTTTGCAGCCGACACTGAGAACTCGACACCCACCAACAAAGGCAACAAAACAATTTAAACAAAGTGCAAGTCAATGGCTAAGGGTGCGATACAATATAATAAGTAGTTGTCTTTATTTTATGCTTTTTAGTTTTTTATATTATGATTTCATGTTTACTGTTTGTTACTTTGTGTAATTTTCCTTTAATAATGATTAATTAACCTGAAATTAGTTTTTATTTTTATAATGATGGATGTTAAGGAGTTGTAGAGTTGTTCCATCTTTTTATTATTTATTATTTGGTTGATTAGATGATGAGTTAAGTATTTCGTATTACTTATTGTGATATTTATGGACTTTGTACAATTGTTCCACTTTAGTACTCAAATTGAAGTACTGATGCATTACTTGAAGTAGCTAAATTCAATTAGCTTCTATTTGAAAAAACTTATTTTTTGTGACATAATTTGACATTTGTATAATTTTAAGTTTATGAAAATTTTAATTTAGTTTTAGATAACTATGGGCAAGTTGAAAACAATTGATACATTTTTCAAGAGAAAAGCTATTGATAAGTCGAATGACATAGCATTATCAGAATCGGATCAACTTATTCAAGTTGAGCATCATTTGGAATCTAAAAGGACTAATCCTAAAGAGAGCACCCTCCTAAGTTTCAAAGAGTTGGATTCGAGAAAGTGGAAATATTTCTTGTTACAATAGACAAGCAATTGAAAGAGTTGAACCACAGGGTTTGTGAATAAACAGTGGCTCTTCTAACCCTCAGCTCATCTTTGGTTCCTAAAAATTCTTACAAAGCATTCAACATTGAGAACAATTTGTAGGCTTGTGGAGAAATACTATCCCTCTTATTTCAGTAAACAAGAAAGACTCAACTTTAAGTTTCAACTTCAGCATTTTATTGTTGTTGCACCTCTTGGTCCAGATTTCATGAATCTTTCTACCATGTCAGAGCTTTCTCAAGTATTAGCATGGACAGAAAAGGCTAAGGTATATTTTTTGCTTACAAGATTGATTTGTCTCATTTTGACCCTTCATGTTTCCACGGCTACTTCAGAAAGTGCTTTCTCAGCTATGAAATTAGTTAAAACACTACTCCGTAACAAGATGGCGGATGAATTTATGGCTGATAATTTGGTTGCCCATATTGAGGGAGATATAGCTAAAAATTTTGATTCTGAGTCTATTATAGATATCTTTAAGTCTTTGAAAGAACGTCGAGCATCACTTTAATGTAAGTGTTTTTTTTTCTTTCTTTAAACTCTTTTTAGTTTGTTAAATAATATTATTTAATATATTGTTTTCTTAGATTAATTGTTGGACCTATTTAATTAATATTTAATTATAATCTTAGTAATGTATTGTTATTGGCCCCTCCAATTTATCAAGTCAAGTTCCGCCACTGCTTCTCATTTACAGGTTTAGGCCAAGGATTTTGATTGATGTAACTAGGCTTAGATGAGCCTTCTTCTCACAAGATTAGAGAAGTACCTTCCATTAATAATATTTATTGGTGTTAATGAATGGTTGCGTAACGAATTAGAAATGAAGATACTTTTTTGAAAACTGAAGAGAACTTTACCATTAACTATATGTCCACCTTGGGAAAATGTAAAAGAAGAGTAAAAATGGAACTTTATTTATATTTTGTATTGGAAATTGTGAGCGACACTTTTTAAACAAAAAACATTTAGAGCTCTAGAGATACTCTTTTGAAGATAAAGGGAGTATGTGAATTGAAAATAATTGAATGCTAGTCTATTTAATTTGTTGATTGCTAAATTATGTCGCTTGAGATTTGGATGATAGAGATCAAAGACTATGACATAGACCATTCAAATTGTATAGATCATAGTTGTCTCGGAAATTTAATTTTCTGATACGCGTACCATATTATGCATCAAAACGCTTGAGACCGCTTAAGAACCGGCTTCTTCATCTTCATAGACATTAGCTCGAATCTTAGCTCTTTCTAGCTCTTTGTGGTACTTATCATTGTCTTAGATTTTTGCTTACAATTATGAAGTTTCTTGTACAACTTTTTAAAGAAATGGGCCAAAACAAATCTCCACCTCAATAAAATAGTAAAATCATACCACCCTAAGCTAATGGTGGGCTGTGTGCTCTTTGAGGCTGGCGTTCTTAGCGTTGTTAATCAAGCTCCTGATCTCACCATATGGCGGTATAGTCTTGGAAATTGGCAACGACGAGCTTGACCTTCTTGTCATCAGAAACCTCACGGAGCTTGAAGATTTGCCCCATATGGATTTCCCAGTCCAAGTACTCTTCAAGATTTGTGCTTCCTGTAAAATAAGGAACCTTAGCCTTAAAGTTGCTTAGACTATCGTTGGGGCAATTGTTACCTAGGCCCCTCAGCTGGTCCTCGAGGGGAGCCTCTTGTTCGGTGTGGGCAACTTTCTCCTCCAATGTAGCAATTTTGTATGTTAGTTCGCTCAGTTGCATTTTGAACAGATCGGACATCTCGACAATTGCTTGGATGATCATGTTGGTGTCCCTGATGCTTCTTGATGGAAAATCTCCTGCTTACAAGTTTAAATTAAGTGATAATGACCTCACCTTGCGCTCCCTAAGTGTTTCCCACCTATCGAACTACGCATTTCCTAGTGTTTTGGTCAAGGACTGGTCTTCCCTTATAATTATTCAAACACTCTACCTATTACCTTTTTAAAATCCCTTCTTTAAGTGATTCAAACTTTGAACAAAGTATAAGGCAAGTAGATAAATCACACAAGTAACAAACTTAGAAAAAACACAAAAGATTCTCGAAAATAGAAGGGTTGGAACTCTATCTCGATTTTGAAGTAACGTAAGGAAATTTTGTAAATCAATTCATATATGAAGTACACAAGGAGGAAATTCAGGTGTAAGCCCCCAATTTCAGTAAATTAATGTAATGTGCATGAGTACAAAATCTAAATTGATGTTTTCTGATATAATGACCAGGTAGCACAAAAAGAATTTACAGTTTAGGCAATTTTCAGGGTAATTCAAGAATGAATAGAAGCAAATAATAATTAGCAGGTTTGAAATAAATTAGGAAACTACACATAATGTGATCACATTCCCAATAGATAAATAATAAACCGATTCCTACTAATAATTATCAACTCCCAAAATTAGAATAACGAATTCAAGTTTAAAAAATCAGAACTACAACAAACTCGAGACAAGGGCAAATTTGTAATTTCACTAATTAGCTTCCGACTCTTGGGATTCAAAATTGAAACACAAATTATTTAACTTAGTATACATCTAAAGAATTAAAGAACAAGAAATTTAAGATATTGCAAACAAGTAAAAATTCGAGTTGTAAAAGTTTTTAACAAACCCTAGGTTTTTATCACAAAAACCCAACCCTGGCCGATACCCAAACCCTAGTTTTTAGTGGCACTTAATTCGTCACTAAAAAACTATCGCAAGCTACAAAAATCAAAACACTTAAAAATTCAAAACCCCTAATTAATAGCGATGCCTGAGAATAGTCACAAAAGCCTAAAATATGTCGCTAAAAGTAAGCCCCAAAAAACCCTAGAACCCGAAACCCTAAGGTTTCTACTTGCAATTTACCTTAGACTTCTTTCCGATTTAGCTACTTCTTTTCTCTTAATTTTCTCCCAGCAAGAAACAAAAATTAGAATTAAATATTCAGTGTTTAACCAATTCAAATTTTAACCATGCAGATTATTTAAAATTTACACGTAATTATCCTCTAATTCTTAGGTATTGTCCAAAAACAAAAACGAAAATTAAAGGAAAAGAAAACACCTGATTGAGATGGCCAAGTTATTTCAATCGAGCTTTTACAAGCACGTTCACCTTGGCTCTAATACCAAATTTATTTGAACCGGATGTATTTAAAGTTGTAGCCTTACATGCAACATTCACTAGTATAGAAAAGAATATTGGAGATGGTTTTTTGAGGCTATTGGAGGCGCTTTTATGAATTGCCCAAGTGTCTCTGATGCTGCCGTTGCGAATATCTATTTTATTTGTAGTGGTTAAAAAAAGCATACCCTTTCCTATTTATTGGAGGCGCTTTTACAAACACCCGTCTCCTTTTCCCCTTCTTAGGATAACTATTGGTCATGACGCGTATTAGAGTAAAAGCATCTCCTTTTCTTCTTTATTGGAAGAGGTTTTATAAACAACCGTCTCCTTTTCCCCTTCTTAAGATAACTATTGGAGGCGCTTATAATATATAACTGCCCCATTTTCCTCTCTATAGGATGATTAATGGCAGCACTTTGTTTAAACAACCGCCTTTGTTTCCCCATTATTGGCCAAGCGCTTATTTATACAATTGTACTATTTTATATGACAAAACCCACCCCTGTTTGTGAATTTCCGCCCCTGTTTGTGAATTTCTCAGAATTAACAACATCGTCAGGGCGGTCGTAAATTATATATGCAGCTAACTACACTTTTATATGAGTATAATTTAAATACTTTGGAAACAATGTATATTATAAAATAACACCAGTAGCTATTCATATTGCAATAACAAATAACAGCATATTTAAATGGAATCCCTAAGCATTGACTGCCAATACAATCCCTCACAATCAATCTAATGACATAAAGTCTATAGTCTCATGAAATAATACATAAAAAGCTATATATTGTCGAGCTTGATTAAGCTCTTCCTTGGTCAACCCTGAAATATCCATCTTGAAACGCTATTGCAGTAAAAAAAAGACATGAGTATTGAAGTATCTGACTGGATAAATACTTTTAAACAATATTGTGAAATTAAAGCACTCCGTATGCCCGTGCACTGGTCGTAATACTATTTGTAACTATTACAGCTCCATGCATTCTAACTGACCCTAGAAAAAAAAGACTTTATCATTGGAGCACTATACCGAACCTTAACCACTTGACCATCAGTAGATGAAAATATTAGAATGACTGAAGGCTAATTCAATTATGTCATTAAGGAAAAGCAATGAAGAGATTTTTACACTAAGAATATTTTTGCTAGGAAATAATATCCATAGATTAATACTGACATGGCATAAACCAAAAAATCAACAAAACAAAATACAACTTATTCCCAAAAAGCATCAAGAGTACATAACTACTCATCTATAGTAGAAGCAAGATTTCAGTATGAGGATACTCAAATCTAACACATTATTGTGAAATGAAAAACCCAAAAAAACTATTGCTTTACTTTTTTTGATTGAACGTTGTGTTCCATCCAAGATGTGAGTTCTCTCAAATCAACTATGAAAGTTATGTTCAATGCACATTGGTGTTACTTAGTGCTCCATCTCCCAACCCAATACATGATACACATGTATGCCCGCGAGGTGAACTGGCTAGTTCGTTTATTGTTCATATGAGTCATGAAGGCTATATGTTAGGATTTGCCTGAATTATATACATGGAGAATTTTTACAACACGGTAAATGTTTGCGAAAACGATGGACTCTCATTGGGCAAGGGCTCATTCCATTTTCCTGTTTTGTTTTCTGGTTTCAAAAATTGTTACAGATATTTGGCATGAAGATGAATATGCTCATTAGGACAACCAGAAGTACTGAAATTTTTGGGATACAACTAGAAGGCGAGATTGATAAAGATGGGCTCATACTCTGATAATCATGTACTTTAGGGTTGTGTAAGTTTTTTTGTATTATAATAAGAGGGAGAATTATTATGTTTTGAGTCCTAGTACAAACTAGGCAGGCATCCAGTGAAGCCAACCCTGTTATGCGGGGTGGTGAATATGGGGTGTCAAGGGTGATTGGAAGGAATTTGGATGCTATGTTTTGGTTGAAAGTTTTGTTATTAGGAGCATGGATGCAAGTGTTGTGATGACTTATGATTTTAGACACACTCAACACATAAAAAGTATTTGGGAGTAAATGTTCTTTTACATCATCGAATCCAAATTACCATGTTTTATTCGGCTTAAATTAGTGAAATGGCGTAATTTTACTTAAAATGATGTTATTTGAATATTTTGGGTAAGTGATCCTTTCTTTTCTTGATGGAAAAGTGTATTTAGCGATTGTGCTTTGTTCCTCAAAATCATCAATGGTTTGCATGTGTTTGTAATTTTGTTAATTGTCAAGTATATATATGAAGTGTGAGACCTACGTGAAGCTTGAATAAAATGTACCAGTGTTTATTCCCTAGCATAGGAACTTGTAGTTATGAACAAGGACATAGGAAGAGTAAATGAGCCTTAGGATTCAGGATATGTAGGAGAAATTAAATGAACATTAAGACTTGGGACATATATGAACTCGTAGGTAAAATAAAAATAAGTTACCTTGCGCCTTTGAAGAGTTTCTTCAGAAACAGACTAAGTACAACTATATGAATTAAGACCCTATACTCTTATGTTCTGATTGATTCTTGATCCAGATAAAAGGTTGGTAGATTTCTAAGAGACTTAAAAGCTACGCAGACAGGGATAGGCAATGGAAGACCAACGAGAGAACCCTCACATTGAAAAAGAATAGGCCGAACCTGAAAGTAGGAAACAATAGCGAATAAAGCAAGGACATTTTGAACAGAATCAAGGAGAAACCAAACTGCAGCACTTTGCAGGACAAGTAACTGCAATACTGCATCAGGTGACCAATGTGCTAAACCAATTCGAGGAGAAGGTACGGAACCTCATTGTAGGAATGAAGCAGACCCTAAGAGATTTTAGCAGTTTGGTCCTCTTAAAGTCAATGAAGAAATGAGGAAAAAGGCGAAAAATGCGATTCAAGAGAGTCTACTACACCAACAGGATAACGTCAACTGGAGACCCGAACCTATAGAAAATACAAACCTTGTGTCAAAACAAAGCTCTAGGATAACAGAGCAAGTTCGCAACTATTACCCGAACACATCTCCAGGTAGATGCAGATATTGTAACAAGATAAGACATAAGGAAAGGGAATGCTATTATATGGCCAGTAAATGTTTTAGGTGTGGTAGTCCTGACCATTGGGTACGACGATGCCCGAAGTAAGCAACGAATTCAGATTTTTGGACCCTTAGGATATCCGGAGAATAAGAAAAAATGAGGAGAGTGATGTTTAAAGACTTAGTAAGTATGGTTTGTAATAGTATTAAGTGAGTACTAATTAAGAATGTATATATAATAAAGTGAAGTTGCTATAAATTTTGATCGTTTCCCCCCTTACCTGATTTATGTGCTTATTTATTACTTTAATTACTTTATTTTTACTTTAATTACCTTAATTTTACTTTATTTTCATATATATATATGTATATTTTCTAAATTAAATAGGTTAAATGTTTTGACTTTCTTTATTAAAGACTAAGCCATAGAATTAGGAAAAGACTTTTTCCATCAATTACTTAGGAATTGAAAACTTCAACCCTAGCCTTAAGCAATAGAATTTTAGAAAAACTTTAGAAATTTCAACCTAAGGATATAAATCATTTCCTTAGCTAGTTACAAAATTCATTACCCTTACTTAGAATTCACATAATATTTTAACTCAATATCTAATTTCAAAAGCAAAACCCCTCCCTAAAAATTTAAAATTCTTTATAATCCCTTTAACAACAAGATTGAATCATAAATTATAATAAAACAATTCTTCTATCTATAATTTCTAGAAACAAGGTTTAGGAATATCTTTTCAACGTTCTAGATAAATTTGGGAAAAAAATATTTCGACGAAGTTTCCTCTATATTTTAAATATAACCACCTGCAAACAGAAAGATACAGCAGCCCAACTACAAATCTCTTAAAACTAAAACTAGAATCAACATCCGTCATTCTAACCAACTTAACACTACTTCAATCTATCAACTTTCAATTCAAACCCAGAATGTATAAAACTTTCTAATCAAGCTATCTACTTTACACTACACAAATCAAAAAGTAAGAAAGGTGCTTTCCTACTAAACCAGCCATAAAACCAACCATCCAAAAGTAAAGATACCATACTAAGAAATTACAAACCATAAACCTAAATGAAAGACATAAAAATGAGAAATATCCAAAGCACTCACAGGTGCAAACCAATGAAAAGACATCATTTAAAATACAAGATCCACTTTAAAGGATCCAAACTATGCCATGCAAGGCATATCACTAAAATCTTCTCTATCCTCTGTTCGTTCTTTGAGCTATCCTCACATCACGTAGGGCCTGTCTCATCTGTTCCAGCTCTGCTACATTGTCTTCGTCATATTGCAATTGCACCCCTCTAGCCATTACAGTCAACTCATCTTCAAAGTCTTCTTATTTCTCCTCCATTTGATCTAGACGAGTATGCACCCTATCAAATTGAGTATTCACCCTTTCGCTCAAAGCTGTGAACTGTGCGTCCATCCTGGCATTCATAGCACCAGATTGTTCTGTCATGAAAGACATTTGTGCGTTATTTCCCAATTGCAAATGACTACCTCCTTCTTGTTGGCTACTTCCCTCCCCTTGTTGCAACCTCATGTGATTCATAGTATGGGGTCTTATTCCATAAACCCATTTGTCACCAAACCACATCATTCTTTTCTTGGCAAAATAATGAATATCATATCTCAAGGGAAGTGGACCTGATCGAATTTCTAAAGGAACATGGTTGTACTTAAAGATCTTAGCCAGATAATGCCCAAAGGCCAAGGATCTATTTATCTTAAATTCAGTTAAATACGCAATGAACATGCTCCCATAATCAATAAAAAAATTGCTCTGCCATCAAGTAGAATAAGGTAATCTCTGAAATATTAGACTCAGAAGAATGCCCAGCAGTAGGAACAAAAATATGACCCATCATTTCAAACAACAACCTAAAATTTAGCTCTAAATACCCAGGCTTGTAATCCTTAGAAGGAGAACCAAACTTTACAGCATCAGTAGACCTCTTAAAGTATTTCTTACTCAATTCTAACATTGGCAGTGGAAAAGTACTAGGCCAAGAATTTGCATAATAAATCGTATGCCTAGTAGGAATAGAGGGATCATCAACTGTAGGAGAATTTTCAGGCAATGCTAGAGCTCTATTGATTGTAGCTGCATTTACCATAAATTGGGTACCTTTTACCCTAGAATAACAATCACCAGCATCATCAACTCTAAAATTTGCATAGAAATCTCTTACTGCATCTGCATGAATAGGTTCATTAACTTGGAATAGAGGCACAAAACCTTGGAAATCAAAATATGCTAAAATCTCGTCTATATTAACGGTAACTACACCATTTGTATCAAGAACAAAAAAAATCAGAGAGCTTATAGTTTAACATATGCTCATACAATTTTTGAGCGTCATCATCAAGAAACTGAGGCAATGGCTTGGTAGTAGAATCCTCCATCCTACTTCTATTACAATTAAATTTGGATTCGAAATTACTTCTCTGGCAATTATTGAGTAAGGAAAAATTAGAAAATTAATTTCAAACCTATAGGAATTAAATTTAAGCTACCAAAAGCTAAATAAAGCATAAATAATCAAAAACAATTCAAAATAACTGCAAAAAAAAAAAAAGCATAAATTGGGTAAAACTGAGTCATAGCCAAAATTAAAACATGAAATAAAAGTGAAATAAATGAAAAAATAAACCAAGAATATGAAAACTCACCTCTTAGGGATGCTTAGGATGTAAAGAACTTAAAGATTAATCCACAAAATGACTTTGAATCTTCAAAATCCTAGTTATTGCTTCTATAGGAAAATCAAAAATTGTGGAGAAATTTGATGGATGTTGGAATAAAATAATCCTCTAAAGTTGTTCTTTGAGATGTTAGGTAAATTAAAAGGGATTGAAGTTTAGAAGCCACGAATTGGAAGAATTTAGGAGCTAGGGTTCGGATTTTGAAAAGGGGAAAAAGTGGGGAAAAATTGATTGAAGGAGAGAAATTTTACTCAATTTTAGCTACTGGAGTCCGATCAGTTTTAACCGATAGGTAATCGGGTAAAACTGATTGGCTATTAGTTAAAACCGATTGGAACTCAAGAAAAATTATTTTTGGTCCAAACTTTTTGATTATTTCCAATTTGACCCCAAAAACAATTTTTCTAAAGACTTTTTATGTTAAGTTTCTTATTCTAAATTCTATCCCTTGGTTTTATTAAATTTCTACACTACAATACGTTAAGGAAAATGAAATTTAACCTTTGGAAATTTATTATGAAATTTTATTTCTTTCCAAAACATGTAAAGCTTTGTATGTCTTATATTATTTTATAGTTTTCTTGTTTACATATGTGACTATTTATGATTAGGAAAATTTTAAAATACATTACCCCTTAGTTATTTCCCAAAATAAATAATTTCTAGGATGAAATTTCCTAAGGGGAAGAGTAACATTTAAATTCACCTCTAGAATAATTAGAGGTATTTATAAAAATATTTTCTTACAAGTATTTACTAAATTAGAGAATGTGTTTAAAAGAATTTTAATCTAAAATTATTTTCTTAGAAAATTTTATATAAGTTATAAAGTATTTTCTTACTATGATTTCAATTTTAATTTATGTGTTTGGATTTGATAAATTTGATTCTGATCTGTTGTTTGTTTAAGGATATTATTATTTAGGAATTTATGAAATTTTTTGAAATGAGAAATAGAAAATAAGAAAAATTAGAAAATAAAGCAAAAATAGTGAAATAAGTGGTCAATCGTTACCCAGTACCGGATCAGAGTAAAATCAATTGCACCACTTTGAATAGTAAAAATAAAAATTTCAAACCGCCTATGGTGCGGTTTTACCCAGTCACAGAGAATGGTGTAAAACTGATTGGGTCCTCCAATCGGGTATAAAGTTGATTGGAAGATAAAGACAAAAAGCTTCAATCAGTTTTATCAAGTCTTCAATTGAGATAAAATCGATTGAATGTGTTTTTGCGGGTTGGTGGATCGGGTAAAACCGATTGGGAGCCAGAGATTAAAAAATATATGAAAACCCAATTATCAATAGCAACCTAAGATGAACCTAAGAGGGGGAGGGGGTGAATTAGGTTCTTGACACTTTTAAAAATATTTCTTCTACAATGAAGAACAACTTTGAAAAACCATTTTCAAAGCAAGTGTAAAAACAAAGTTTACAAATTAAGTGAGGTGTGTGATTGGTGTTTTGCAAATCATAAAAGCAAAGTAAAGGAAGACAAACACACAACCGATTTAGAGTGGTTTGGATTCCCCTTGAATCTTAGTCCACTACCCAAGTTCTACAACTTGGGATTTTCTAACCCTCTCAAATGAATCACTTAAAGGTGTAATTCAAACCTTACAAATGCCAAAATTCTACCTCTAGAATTTAGGACTTTTTGCTTAATCTAACTCTAGACTAAGACTCCTTTGCCTAATGGCTAACAATGAATCTTTTGCCCCCGCTCCTTCCTCAAGGACTTAGGGTCTTACTCAAGACTTCATTGCCTAGCTACTAGGACTTTTGCTCAATCAACCTCTTGATCAAGACTTTCTCCCCTTTGCCTAATTTAACTCTAAACTAGGACTTTTACAATTGCCTCAACCAAACTCTTGGTTAGGACTTTTACAATTGCCTAAACTCAACCTCTTGAGCTAGGACTCTCCTTTCTACTTGCTCCCCCTTTCTTCTTGCCTAACTCTTTACTCAAGAGTTGGACTTTCCCTATATACAAATTGCCTACACTCAAACTCTTGAGTTAGGACTTTTCTAGACGTGTTTATAATGATGAAATACTCCAGAAATGGAGTTTACAATTTGACACAAAAACAGGGCACAAATGCCTCTTGACAATCCTACCTTAACAAGCTATTTTGACATATAAAAGATTGAAATGAAGCTGAAGAAAGTGTTGTTAAAGTGTAGGAGATGTTGGGGAGTCATTAGTCTTCATTTTGCAGCTTGGGGGTATTTATAGGAAAAAGAGAGCTCCTGAAATGATTGAAAAACGGACAAGAATTTGCAAACCCGAAGCTCCCGCGACAGCCTCTGCGACAGCAGCGACAGTCGCAGGCTGATGTCGCAGGCACGTGGCTGCTGCGCGCTGTCAGCAGGCGTGCGGCATGGGGCTGCTCTGCGCGAGGTCTGCGCGCGGCGTGGGGCTGCTCTGCGCGAGTCTGCGCGCGGCATGGGCGTCTGGGCGTGCTCTGCGCGCGGCTGTCAGCGCATTGGCGCGAGGTCCAGGCATGCGCACGTGGCTGTCAGCCCTTGTCGGCCAGATTTGACATCTTTTTCATTTGCTTCCCGTTTCTTCGTTTTAGCTCCGTTTTCTTCGCTGTTTTTTGCGTTGGTTCATCCGTGAACTCTTCTATTCATTTTATGACTTAGAAACACTGTGGGTTCCCACTTTGGGACGTACTCGGGTCGTATTTTTCTTCTTTCTTCATTTCCTTTCCGTTTCTACATTTTTCACTTAGAAGAACCGTTAAATTAATTCTCATATTTGTTAACTCATCAATCAAAATAAGGATTAAGACCAACCGGGTCTAACAATCTCCCCCTTTGTTTGATGATGACAAAACAAATATGGAATTCATGACAATAAATCAACACTTTATAAATTTGAGTATCTCCCCCTCAATTTATAATCTCCCCCTCAATTCCATAATATTTTCTCCCCCTTTTTGACATCACAAAAAGGACTTAGCATGCATAATAAAATGTGAAAGATGCATACAAATAAAGGAATGTACAACTCAAAAATAGATAAAATCGATTAGGTCATGAGTTGAACATTGAATTTTGCCTTTGACATTTTAAGCAAAATCAATCGATCTTTTGACAATTAACCAATTTTAAGATCTAATGTCAATGCTAGTTCAAAATTTTTCTCCCCCTAAATTCTAGCACAAACATTTCAAAGAGCTTAACTAATCAATTAAGAAGCATACAAGCTTCATTCAATTTAAGGAGCAAGTTAAGCTATGACAATTAAAGGATTCATTCTCACTAAAGAATGACCATTCTTAAACACATGAGTTTTTAAGAATTTTGAAATATGGCATTAACTCATGTTCAAAACAAGTTGAAGATATGCAAGCAACTTCAAATGACCCTAATGATAATCATGCATACATCTAACACACATTAGGATGCATCATGTCAAAGTCAACGTATTGGGTAAGCATGCAAAATTTTCAACTTTTCATGAACTTTGCTTTTCTTAAGTTTAAAAGCTTCATTTCTTCGTGCAAGCAAATTCCATTAGGCATATAAAGTATTTCAAGAATTCATGTATTCACTTTTCATGCATACTCTTGAAAGTTAACAAAAAGTCAAACTTTTTCTAAAATAATGCCTATTTTCTTAAAACTTGTCCATTTCATCATGTAAATCCAAACTAAGCACATGAGCAAGTTTTAATCAACATATGCAACATATAAAAGCAGTGCAACATTTTAGATCATGCATATGTGTGGAGTCAACCTACCGGTCAACACTTTTCAAGCTTAAACACATTAAGCTAGTAATTTTGAAAGTTGCAATTTTCAAGTTTTTGTAAATCATTTTATCATTCATGCAACTTTGAATACTCAAGTAGTTTATGCACAAAGTTTCAAACCATTGAAAGCATGATATAAGTAAAGTCAACTACTTGGTCTCAAACTTATTCAATTTTAAGCATACAAAGCATACATTCTTTGAAAGTTGCAATTTTCAGCATTAAACCTCAATTTTCTCATGCAAGCAACTTCAAATCATCAATAATATCATGCTTAAAATATCAAATAAGCTACAGCAAGTATAATTCAAAAGTCAACCACTTGGTCAACCGTTTTCATGGAATACAAACATGCTTAATTCTTGCTATCTTCAAATTAAAGGTTTTCAACCTTTTTAACATACAAGAATTTTAAGATACCAAAGATGACATAGATCCTAATGCATCAT
Organism: Leptodermis oblonga; assembly: GCA_016801395.1. NCBI lineage: Eukaryota > Viridiplantae > Streptophyta > Magnoliopsida > Gentianales > Rubiaceae > Leptodermis > Leptodermis oblonga. Next base: position 19,784,703 of record CM028760.1, read on the forward strand.
TTTAAATCTAAAGCATGGCATTTTAGGATTCTATTACTCAAAAATTTATCAATCAAAAGCAAATTTCAAATTTTCTCCATTTTGCCGATTTTTTTTTTTTATTTTTAATCTTTTAACTTCAAATTGATCTTAGCACATTTCAAATATCATTCTAAGTTCATTAGATCAATTTTCATCTTCTAAGCATGCAAAAGTCTAAAAGTCAACATAAAATCAAACTTCTAGCTATTTTCAAATAAAGCTCATAAAGTCATAAAGACTTTCATTAACACATGCTTTCAATCAAAATGATTCAAGGATATGAATTTAACATACAAGTTTTATTTAAGCATAACATACATTTCATATCACATATCCATCATTTTGAACACAAGTCACACATGTACATCATATTCCACTCAATTGACATATAATCATCAAATCAATTATGGAGCACTCAAAGTGAGTTAGAGATGATACATGGTCCTCAAATTAGCATTCATGAGCTCATTACTAATCTTGAAGCCATTTTTGCATTTTTTGGCATTTTTCACCATTTGGCTCCAATCAACCATCCTTGCTACTTTTCAAGTATCTCTTCATTGAGATTTAGTTCATAAAGTAGCATTAAGGACCTACAAGGAAATCAAGCACAAGATTTTGGTACCCAATACTTATTGGGTCCTAAAGGGTTAGCTTGTTCCTTTACTTTCCATACCTTTCTTCCTTTCTTCACATTTTTCTTATCAAAGCATTTGGAAGAAATATGGCCTTGTCTACCACAATAATTACATACAATAGATGCATTTAATGAAGGAACTTTCCTAACATTTCTTCTATAAGCATATGGCACACTATTGTAATTTACTACATTATGCCTATTCAATGGCATATGAACAAAATGATTCTTACTAGCATACAATGCATTATAGTTCCTAGAATCATTTTTCTTATGACAATGTCTCCTAGGTTCATTTTCAAATGAACTATGCACATTTTTGTATCTAGGAGCATAATGAGAGCATGAGCATTTAACAAATAAGTATCCCTCTTTGGGGTACATAAAGTAAACTTATGAAAATGACAACAATCATTATGCATATGGGAAACATGCATTTTTCTAGGCATATCAAAAGATGAGTGACATGAATTTACATCATTCTTACAATTAGAAGACTTTCTTTCTTTTCATACAACCATGCATGATTTGTCTTCTTTTTAGCTTCTAATGGAGGATAGACTAGTTTAGTACTGTTTTTAGAAGCATTAACAAAAGTAGTAGAAGTGGAAGGCATATCACAATTTTGGTTACTTTCATAACCTAAGCCATGTTTATCATTTCCTACCTTTTGTTTACCTAACAACTTTTCTAAGTTGGTTTTTCCTAATGTCAATTTTTCAAGACTTGCACTCAAGTCTTCAATTTTCTTTTCATGCATTCATACTCATTTTTCAACAAATCATATGAACTAGCCTTTTCATGCAATTTCTCATTTTCATCTAAGGCATTTTCGTAATACATTTTCAAATCTATGTACTTTGCATCTTCATTATCTAGCAAAGTACTCATCTCATCTACTTTGTTTTTCAACTCATCATTTTCGTGTTTCAAAGTAGAGTTTTCTTCATTTAAAGATGCAACATGAATTTCTAAAATTTAATTTTCTTTTCATGCATAACATTCTTTTTCAAGGCATCTATACATTTGTCATGCAATTTAGTGACATATTCATACATATCAAAATCAAGATTATCACTATCATGCATACTACCACTTAAAGAAGATTTGGAAGATTTGGTTACCTCTTGTAGATCACTTCCAACTAAGCATCTTCTTGTGGTTTCCTTCTCTTCCTCACTTGAGGAATCATCCCAAGTCCTTGCTAGCTTGGTCACCTTTTTGATGGCTTTCTTACCTTTAGCCATTTTGTGCAAATTGCGGAAAATAATGCACAAATAATCAAGCAGAAATAAGACTCTAAAAATCAAAAAGGTTGCAAAAATGATCTTAAACTCAGGTTGTTAAACCTACAATTTGAGCACTAGCTCTGATACCAATTGAAAACCCAATATATAGCACTAAGATGAACCAATAAGATGAATAAGAGGAGGGAGGGGGTGAATTAGGTTCTTGACACTTTTAAAAATATTTCTTCTACAATGAAGAACAACTTTGAAAAACCATTTTCAAAGCAAGTGTAAAAACAAAGTTTACAAATTAAGTGAGGTGTGTGATTGGTGTGTTTTGCAAATCATAAAAGCAAAGTAAAGGAAGACAAAACACAACCGATTTAGAGTGGTTTGGATTCCCCTTGAATCTTAGTCCACTACCCAAGTTCTACAACTTGGGATTTTCTAACCCTCTCAAATGAATCACTTAAAGGTGTAATTCAAACCTTTACAAATGCCAAAATTCTACCTCTAGAATTTAGGACTTTTTGCTTAATCTAACTCTAGACTAAGACTCCTTTGCCTAATGGCTAACAATGAATCTTTTGCCCCCGCTCCTTCCTCAAGGACTTAGGGTCTTACTCAAGACTTCATTGCCTAGCTACTAGGACTTTTGCTCAATCAACCTCTTGATCAAGACTTTCTCCCCTTTGCCTAATTTAACTCTAAACTAGGACTTTTACAATTGCCTCAACCAAACTCTTGGTTAGGACTTTTACAATTGCCTAAACTCAACCTCTTGAGCTAGGACTCTCCTTTCTACTTGCTCCCCCTTTCTTCTTGCCTAACTCTTTACTCAAGAGTTGGACTTCCCTATATACAAATTGCCTACACTCAAACTCTTGAGTTAGGACTTTTCTAGACGTGTTTATAATGATGAAATACTCCAGAAATGGAGTTTACAATTTGACACAAAAACAGGGCACAAATGCCTCTTGACAATCCTACCTTAACAAGCTATTTGACATATAAAAGATTGAAATGAAGCTTGAAAGTGTTGTTAAAGTGTAGGAGATGTTGGGGAGTCATTAGTCTTCATTTTGCAGCTTGGGGGTATTTATAGGAAAAAGAGAGCTCCTGAAATGATTGAAAAACGGACAAGAATTTGCAAACCCGAAGCTCCCGCGACAGCCTCTGCGACAGCAGCGAGTAGTCGGCTGATGTCGCAGGCACGTGGCTGCTGCGCGCTGTCGCAGGCGTGCGGCATGGGGCTGCTCTGCGCGAGGTCTGCGCGCGGCGTGGGGCTGCTCTGCGCTGAGGTCTGCGCGCGGCATGGGCGTCTGGGCGTGCTCTGCGCGCGGCTGTCAGCGCATGTGCGCGAGGAGCGCAGGTCCAGGCATGCACGTGGCTGTCAGCCCTTGTCGGCCAGATTTGACATCTTTTTCATTTGCTTCCCGTTTCTTCGTTTTAGCTCCGTTTTCTTCGCTGTTTTTTGCGTTGGTTCATCCGTGAACTCTTCTATTCATTTTATGACTTAGAAACACTGTGGGTCCCACTTTGGGACGTACTCGGGTCGTATTTTTCTTCTTTCTTCATTTCCTTTCCGTTTCTACATTTTTCACTTAGAAGAACCGTTAAATTAATTCTCATATTTGTTAACTCATCAATCAAAATAAGGATTAAGACCAACCGGGTCTAACAATATATCTCTCTCCAAGTTCCAAAGGCAAGTTACAAACCTAGGGGGTCTAGGTACCCCTAGGAATTGTCTTATACGACTCCAGGTGATGTGACATCCAGGGCAAAACAACACACATTATGAGTCAGAAAGATGGATGGCCAAATAGAAGTAAACGCCTTGGAGCAAAAGGAAGGAAATGTTCAAATTGCAACTCTTCTAACAATTCTTGAAGAAGAGGCACAATTCACCACTTCCCATTAAAGAAGAAGGCTGTTTCTTGAAGTCTTGAAGATGCTGGAAGGTTCTTGGGCTTTAAAACAATTCATGAAGTTCCCTACAATTTGGGCCGACCCAAACTCATGGAGGACCAGCCCACAAGTTTCGGCCAGCCCAAGGAGTCCACAAGAGCAGCCGCACGGCCAGCCCAAAGAGAAAGCCCACACGGCTCCTTAAAATTAATTAGGGAATTTCTTGTACTTAATTAAGTTGTTTCTTTTAGTTTTTAAGTTAGTTTCCAAAAAGGGTTCCCTTATTCTTTTGGGAAGTAGGATTTTTATTCTTTTCCTTATTTTTAGTTTACAATTTCGGCTACCACTTGTTAAGGGTAAATCCGAAATTGCCTTTCCTTTTTCTTACCATTCTCCTACTTCTTTCAGGGTTTGGTATTGTAACAGAATTAACCTCTTGGTTAATTTCCAATTCTAATTCTTTCCTTCTTCTACTTCTTGTAACCTTTTTTTTCGGCTGCCTTAAACACTATAAATAAGGGCCGACTTCTTCAATAATAATTAGAGTATTCAGATCATAAAACTTAGTGTTTGAGTACCCTCCTTTTATTGCTTTATGTATTTGCATGTTGTAGTTTATATAATTGCATGAACTTAGCTAATTAGGCTACTTGCTCTACCTAATTATTCGCATGTTCAAAACTCCTTTCTTACACTTGGTTCGAATGTAAAACAATTAGCTTAGGTTAAGTTCTTTTGTTTCTCTGATTTTCGAAAGTAAGTTAGAAGTGTTATACGAGCTCGCCGCTTAATCACAAGGTCCTTGGCAACTTAATCCGTATGTGTACAACCGTCCACATCACCAGGGGTCTATAAATACCCCTTGGATAGATCACAAACGTTAGGATTCACACGATCAAAGAAAAGTTAGAGAAAACTCAAAGTTAGGAAAAAGTTAGAAAAGTTAGGAAGAAAGGGAGAAAGGAAGGGTTTGATACATGAAGTTGGATTGTTCACTAGAGGATTGTGATCTAGGAAGCCTCAGGAATCAAAGGTTAAGTGATTCTAAATCACTATAACGTTAAATTTTAAGTTATAACGCAAAAAGTATGAATTATTTAAGTTTTGTAGTTTTCTTAATAGTTAGATTAATTATTGGATTTTTGAACGTTAGAAATGTGTTATGAAATGTTACAAGTGTTGTAGGAGTATTGTAGAAATGATTTTTAGCAAAAGGAACCTGAAGCAAAAGGTTGAAGAAAAATTTTCTGGGCATGGATCGGTTTTAACGGATTGGGAAACGGGTAAAACCTATTGCCCTGCTCAAGAAACCCCGTTAAAACTGATTGCCAAATAGGTAAAGCAGTTCCGATTGTTTTTTACTGATTTTGAAGTGGGTAAACCCGATTGTAATTTTTCTGAAATTAATCGGATCGGTTTAAACTATTGGCGATCTGAAGCTGAAAAACTTATTTTTTGAATAATTTTAATTCTTTTGTTTATTTCTTTATAAATTCTTTTATAAATCTTTGCTAAAATTATTTTAACAACTATTTAACGAGTTCTAAATTCATACTTTCTTAAGTTAGAAATTATTATAATTTTTGGATAATTATTGGTTATTTTCGAAATAAATTAAAAATAGAGTTTAAAAGTTATAAACTCGTTTTAAAAGGAAAATATGTGAAATAGTTTTACGGCATGAAATTTATATTTTCTTTAAGATTATGATTAATATATTTTCTTTCTAATTTACTTATTTTCGAAATAAAATAGAAATAACTTTTAAATACTGATGAGGAAATCCAAGGCTAAAACAACACAAGTTATGAGTCAGAATCCACGAAGACAAAGGAAAGCTCCAATGACCTTAATGAGAAGGAAATAAAGATTACAAGAGTTACCCTACTCGCCATCAAAGTGGAAATGGTGAATACTAATCATCCCAGCTAAGGAAATGGTAGAAATGGTATTTCCAAGTTGTGAAAATGGTGGAAATGGTATTTACAAGTTACAGAAATGGTGGAAATGGTAACTACTAGTCTTTCTAGTGAAGAAATGGAGATTTTAAAAAGTTTGAAGAATTTTAGAAGTGAAATATTTTTTGAGCTTCTGAAATGAATCCTGAAGCTTCCAGAAGATTCCAGAAGCTTCCTACATCTACATCATCATGCTACATCAATTGGGCCAAATCCATCAAGCCCACTCCATGAACCCATATTCGGCCAAGCCCAAGCCCAAGGAGAAGCAATTCACAATTAGGGTTAGGGTTAGGGTTAGGAGGAGAATTAAGGTTTTGTGCATGTTACCTAATTCTCTTCATAGTTTCCGGTTTTTCTTTTCTCCTTTATTTTTTAGTTTTCCCTTTTCTTTGTAGGTAAAATCTGAATTTTTCCTTCCTTTTTCTTGTGAGAATTCTGTGCATTGCTTACCTTAAAGCAGCCAAAATTCTTCCTTCTTTTCTTTTACTTTTTCAGCAAGTAAGTTCCTTTTTCTTGTTGATTTTGTGAGTTACTTAATCTCTTGATTAAGTTCCAATTTTGTGTTTTCTTTCCTTATTTGCTTGTGTAAATTTCGTGCTTCCTATACCTATAAATAGGGGTGCTGCACTTCATAATTGGACAGTGATTAATTGAATGAAAGTTTATACTTTATTATTCACTCTTCTTTATTTTGGCTTAAGTAATTTGCATGCTTGTTAATTGCTAAAGTACAGGAACTATAGGCTAATTAGATAATTGCTCTATCTAATTTCATGCTTTGTTTCACCTCTATTATTCTCCACTTGGTTCGAATTACGTGTTTAATTTAACTTGTTAAATTAGTAGTCTGCCGAATCCAAGGGTAAGGATTCTAGAGTTTTGAGAGCTGCGTCTTGCATACAGACTTTCCTTGGCAATTTTCCTCATTGAGTTCTTGTTTTCACAAGTTGAAATCAAGGATTCACATTATTTTCATTCAATTAATCACTGTCCAATTATGAAGTGCATCACCCCTATTTATAGGTATAGGGAGCACGAAATTTACACAAGAAAATAAGGAAATAAAACACAAAATTGGAACTTAATCAAGAGATTAAGTAACTCACAAAAATCAGCAAGAAAAAGGAACTTACTTGCTGAAAAAGTAAAAGAAAAGAAAGAAGAATTTTGGCTGCTTTAAGGTAAGCAATGCACAAAATTCTGACAAGAAAAAGGAAGGAAAAATTCAGATTTTACCTACAAAGAAAAGGGAAAACCGAAAAATAAAGGAGAAAAGAAAAAGAGGAAACTATAAGAGAATTAGGTAACATGCACAAAACCTTAATTCTCCTCCTAACACTAACCCTAATCCTAATTGTGAATTGCTTCTCCTTGGGCTTGGGCTTGGCTAAATGTGGTTCATGGAGTGGGCTTGATGGATTCGGCCCAATTGATGTAGCATGATGATGTAGATGTAGGAAGCTTCTGGAATCTTTTGGAAGCTTCCGGAATCATTTCAGAATCTCAAAAAACATTTCACTTCTAAAATTCTTCAAACTTTATGAAATCTCCATTTCTTCACTGGAAAGACTAGTAGTTACCATTTCCACCATTTCTGTAACTTGTAAATACCATTTCCACCATTTCCACAACTTGGAAATACCATTTCTACCATTTCCTTAGCTGGGATGATTAGTATTCACCATTTCCACCATTTCCACTTTGATGGCGAGTAGGGTAACTCTTGTAATCTTCATTTCCTTCTCATTAAGGTCATTGGAGCTTTCCTTTGTCTTCGTGGATTCTGACTCATAACTTGTGTTGTTTTAGCCTTGGATTTCCTTATCAAATACCTATTATTATTTTTTGCTCTTTTTGGTAAAATAAGATAAATTAGGTTTACGCCCTTACCTTTCTAATTCCTAGAATCCATAAGAAGTTTAAGAATCTTTCGATTCTATTAGTTAGAAAAAAATACTGAATCTCTGGAATATGAAATATATGTAGATTGAATAGATAGAACGTGGGCTTATATCTTACCAATGTGAGTTTATCATTGAAAATGGATACCATTTTAATGCAATTAATAATTGAATGTGCATTAAACTATATTGTGTGACGTTTTAAATGCTTTCGAAAAATGCTTGAAATACTTTTGATTTCAAACTGTCAGTTGTGTTTACGTACCGGCTGGAATGCATATATACGTGTTACGCTTCAGCTGTACTTTCTTCGTGCACTGAATCTGTTATATGAATATGAGTTGTGTCAGATCCATTATGTGTGTGTGATTTGATCCCAAGAGCCAACGTAGGGCTTGGTTGTTTGGACCACCATCTGTGTTCCTGATTTTGAAATCAGTCCCTATCACCGTGGTTCATGTATGTATATGTTTGGGAGTTGGCTGACGATATGATTATGATTATGAGTATGATATGAATATGCATGATTATGGTACACATGTATGCCCGCGAGGTGAACTGGCTAGTTCATTCATTGTTCATATAGAACTTTAACGACTGCCCTTCATTCTCACTATACGTTCTCTGAATCCTACATGAGTCATGAATGCTATATGTTAGGATTTGTCTGAATTTTATGCATGGGTAATTTTTACAACTCGGTAATTATTTGCGAAAACGGTGGACTCTCACTGGGCAAGGGCTCATTCCATTTTCCTGTTTTTTTTTTTTTTTTCTGGTTTCAAATAAATTGTTACAGATCTTTGGCACGAAGATGAATATACTCACTAGGACAACATGAAGTATTGAAATTTTGGGATAAAGCTAGAAGGCGGGATTGATAAAGATGGGCTCATACTCTAATAATCATGTACTTTAGGGATGTGTAAGTTTTTTGTATTATAATAAGAAGAAGAATTATTATGTTCTGCATGTTTTGAGTCATGGTGCGAACCAGGCAGGTATCCGGTAAAGCCAACCCTTTGTATGCTGGGTGGTGAATCTGTGGTGTCACAACTGTAAATTATAATTTTATTTTTTAAATGTAAATTAATTTTGAATCATAAATACTTGTATATTTAAGGTGTAGAGCATATAAAAAAAATATAAACCTATTTCTCTTTTTACATAGTATCAAAAAGTTAATAACAAAACTCTTTTAATACATCTTAATTTGAAAATGTGACAGTTTCAAATTTGTTTGAGTTACAAGATGTAGAAAATAAATGTGATAGTTGTATGGATCAATGATCAATATCATTTTTTATTTTAGATTGTTTATATTTTCAAAATGAACCAAAATTTTGAATAAACACTTTTTTATTCCTCATGTAACAACTAATATGTACTGACATATTTTTACAATTAAAAAAAACGACTTCAACAAAATGGAACTTCTTTAACATTATAAAAGATGGAGACCATGATGACGTGCATGATGACATGTGCGTTCTAAAACGTTTTGATCGGCGGGAGTATAAATGTGGGCAATTGGGCCGGCGATGGATGCTTGGGGTTTTGTGGGTCTAATTTGATGAAAAAGGGGCCAACGAGCAAAACACACTGCTACATTCCTTTCTTTAGGGCCTTAAACAGACAATTTTATCGCTTTTGTTAGTTTTTTATTTAGCTACATCTTTTGATTGAAATATTCTTTTTAATGCAGTGTTTATAACATTGATCTTGCTTCCTTTATTACTTTCTTCAAATATATATATTTCAATTCAGTCGACGGGTAAAGATTACTCTATTGGTGCATTTGGCGCGTAGGAATGAGAATGAGAGAATGGGCATCTGGTTTCTAGGATTAAATTTCTCATACTTGATACGTAGATGAATCTAATAATTTAAACTATTGTATCCTCTATATGGCAATCTAAGATTCCTTTAATGAAAGATTTATCCACACTTGGATATAAAGTGTTCCTCATTCCCATTCTTATTCTCGCGTGCTAAACACACCGTGTATCTATCTCTTTTCCCTCGGCAACCTTGTCAAATTAATATGAGCACCACGAATATAAAAAATGTGCACATGTATAGCACAAAGACATTTGATGGACATTAAAATTGCATACAAACATCTCTTTTAGTTTCCTTGTAACTTTACAATCAGACATTCATTATGCAAAAAATTCACTTTATTTCTTTCTATTACAATTTTCACTTTCCATTTACTTGTCCCTAAATTATAAACGTGCATCTTATGTAGTTGAAAGATGCTCACATTTGGCTTAAAAATACACGTTTGTAAAATTTTAAGTTGTTTATGAAGTTGAGATACTACAAGGAAATTTTTTGAATTTGAGGAATGGAAAGAGTAATTCTTGGTAAAATGACCATTTTAAAAAACCATAAATTGAAGTTTATGGACTAATTAATTAAAACTATTTTCAAGTTCAGGGACCAAAGAGCTCAAGCCCAAATGAAAAAAAAAAATGTAGTGAAATTATGGGACCAACAAAGTTTAAATTTTCATTCTCCCTCTACTTGCCTCTAGATTGTAAACATGCATCCCCATTGTTAAAAACGTGCATCTTACTCATATGTCAGGTGTTCAGATTTTTCTTACAAATACTTATTTTCTCCTTAGCATGAGTGAATTTCTCTTGAACAATACTTATTACACAACAAATAAGGATTATTGATGAGAAAGTTTATACAAATTGAAGTAATTTGTTTTAGAGCATGCGCTCAATTGCAGTCAAGCCAGGATTTATTGACCGTTAGGATTGAAAATTCTCGTACTATCTTGAGAGGTGCTGTTCTCAAGTTAGGATTTATTGACCGCTAGGATTGGGAATTATCGCCGTTAGGATTGGGAATTCCCATACTATCTTGAGAGGTGTTGTTTTCAACCCAGGATTTACTAACCATTAGGATAGGGAATTCTCGTACTATCATGAGAGGTGTTGTTTTCAAGCCAGGATTAACAGACCTTAAGGATTGGGAATTCTCGTACTATCTTGAGAGGTGTTGTTTTCAAGCCAGGATTTACAGACCGTTAGAATTGAGAATTCTCGTTGTATCTTGAGAGGTGTTTTTTCAAGCCAAGATTTACTGACCTTTAGGATTGGGAATTCTCGAACTATCTTGAGAGGTATTGTTTTCAAGCAAGGATTTACTGACCGTTAGAATTGGGAATTCTCGTACTATCTTAAGAGGTCCTGTTTTCAAGCCAGAATTTACTGATCGCTAGGATTAGGAATTCTCATACTATCTTGAAAGATGTTGAATTAAAGCCAGGATTTACTGACCGTCAGGATTGGGAATTCTCAATTGCAGTCAATGCCGTTGCATTCATACAAAGATAAAATCACCAAATACACCTCATAAATATTCAATTAAAAAGAGAAAACAATATCATTTCCTTTATAGATCCTTAATCATATTATATCTGATACTGTAGGCTATATGATATGCAAAAATATGTTTCAAGTAATGAGATTAGAGTATAACAAATATTAGAGAAACAATATTTTTCTTCATCACATTTTCTCGTTTCCTCTTCTTCTTCTCTGCTAGTACTTTCAAAGGTTTGATTATACTAAACATCTTTTGGTTTCCTTCCAAATTTTCAAGTAGAGACATTCATCATACTAAAAATTTTACTTTGGTTCCTTTTATTTCATATATTACTTTCCGTTTACTATCCCTGAGTTATCAACGTGCGTCTTACGTGCTAGTTGAAGGATGCTAAATTCGGCTTATAAATACATTTTTCTAAAAATTTATGTCATTTATGATTGCTAAGATAGAAAAATGAAAATTTTTAAGTTGAGGAATGGAAAGAGTAATTCTACATACAATAGTCTCTAAACTTCAAACATAATGTGCATCCCCAATGTTAAAAACATGCATCTTGCGTGTATGTCAAGTGCTCAAACTTTGCTTAAAAGTACATTTTGGACCCAAATTAACCCAAATTAATTATTGTTCCCAAATATGTTCATTTAAAAAATTTTAATACCTTTTCTTCGAGGAACGAGCCAGTGCACCAGCGGTTGTGACGCATAGTGAGCCACCCAGAGGTCGGGGGTTCGATTCCATGTAATAATTAAAAAAAAAATCACATTTTTCTTCACCACATTTTATTACAAAATAATTAGAGAAATTCAATTTCTAGCATTTTCAAAGGTTTGATTATAGCTTTAATCATGAAAATCACAATGAATTGAGAATCGCAAATCTTGTCCTCAGAACTGGTTCAACCAATCACTCTCTTGAGCCAAAGGAAGAAAAAAATAACGAGGTCGTTAGAGAGAGAAACTTCGTCTTCCCAATGAGAGATCCTTAATCCCTGAGGAGAGAGCTACAAAAAGTACAACATTCCCAATACTATAAGTATTTTTCATCCATCTTTCTATTTTAAAGTTTTTATTTTTATGAGTCACACATTTTATGTGTTCTATGTACCCTCTATCCATTGAATTACAAAAAGTATTGTTTATAACTGATTAGAAACTTGATTTATTTAAGAAACACTACTCTTGTAATGAACGAAAAATATATTACTTGAGCAAAACTCAAAACTTTTGTAGGCACGGAAACACAATCTGGCGACTGCACTGAATTTAATGCCTCGACAAGTTGAACAAGATGACCTTATAACAATTATTATTAAAGTTGTATGAGAAACTAATTCATTATATACACTAGCATGCTTTTCATAAGAGCTTTTGGTCAATGACAATTTCAAAAAATTAATAAAAATTTAGGGACTAATTAATCAAAACTATTTTCAAGTTCAAGGACTACAGAGTTCGAGACAAAATTAAGGGAAGTATTGAGTGAGTTACTCAAACAAAAACTAGAAATAGAGTTGAATTGTGGGACCAACAAAGCTTAAATTTTCACTTTGCATCTAGTGCCCATAAATTATAACTAAGCATCCCCAGTGTTAAAAATAGGCATATTGCGTGTTTGTTTGTACTCGAATTTTGCATAAAAATAATTTTGAACCATTTAAAAATTGTTCAAAAAGTTGAGAAATTACTATATCTTTTTAATTCGAGGAACATAAGAGAGAGGGAGCGAGAATTCAAATGTAAGAAGCTTACAAAGTTTTTTTTTTAAAAAATAAAAATAAAATTGCTTGGTAGATCAATCTCTCTCTTGATTTTTTTTTTCTTTGGTAATAATATGCACATTTACGGCACATAAGATGCACATTTACTGCACATAAAATTCACATTTACAGCACATAATATGCACATTTAGAACACATTAGAAGCACATTTACATAATATTATAAAAGATGAAGCGCATGATGATGTGTATGACATGTGCATTTCTGAAAAGATTTGACCAAAGGAAGTAGAAATGTGGCCAACTTGCTGCGACGTCTGACGCTTTTTGTGCGAATTCCTTTGTTTAGGCTCTCAAACGGACAATTTTGTCATTTTTGTTAGTTTTTTATTTAGCTACATCTTTTGACTAGAATATTATTTTTAATGCACCATTAATAGCATTGATCCTTCTTCCTTTATTACTTTTTTCAAATACAGTATATTGTTTTTATTCGGTCGACGGTTAAAGATTACTCTTTCTATCTATCTCTTTTTCCTCTGCAACCATGTCAATAATATGTGCACCCTCTCAAGAGCACAGAAGGCACGCACATGTATAGCACAAAGACATTTGAGTAAATTAAAATTGCAGCCAAACGCCTCTTTTAATTCCTTCTGAATTTACAATCACACATTCATTATACCAAAAAATAATTCACTTAAGTTCTGTCTATTACAAATATTACTTTCCATTTATTTTCCATAGCATTATAAACGTTCGTCTTATGTGCTAGTTGAAGGATGCTTAAAGTTGGCTTAAAAATACATTTTTGTAAAACTTTAAGTTGTTTATGTTGTTGAGGTACTACAATGAAATTTTTTGAATTTGAGGAACTAAAAGAGTAATTCTCAGTAAAATTATCATTTTTTTTAAAAAAATTGAAGCTTAGGAACTAATTAATCAAAACTATTTTCAAGTTCAAGAACTAAAGAGTTCAAGTCCAAATTTAGAGATTATTGTGCGAGTTAATCAAAATGAAAACAAGAAACATTGTGAAATTGTGGGATCAACAAAGTTTAAAATTTCATTTTTCATCCACTTGCCTCTGGATTGTAAATGCGCATCCCTATTGTTGAAAACGTGCATCTTGCGTTTATGTTAGGTGTTCAAATTTTGCCTAAAAGTATTTCCCATTTTCTTAACATGTGGGAATTTCTCTCGAACAATACTTATTAAAGAAAAAATAAAGATTATTGATCAAAACATTTATACAAATGGAAGTAATTTGTTTTAGAGCGATGCACTCAATTGTAGTCAATGCTGTTACATTCATACAAAGATAAAATCACTAATAACACCTCATAAACATTCAAGTAATAAGCGATAACAATATCTTTTCATTTATAGATCCTTAATCATATTATATTTGATAATGTAGGATATATGATACGCATAAATATGTTTTCAAGTCATGAGATTAGAGTAAAAACAAAGATTTAGAGAAACCCTATTTTTCTTCATCACATTTTTGCTTTTATTTTTCTTCTCTACTAGTACTTTCAAAGGTTTGATTATAATTAAACATTCCTTTTGGCTTCCTTCCGAATTTTCAATTAGACATTCAACATTATGAAAATTTTACTTTAGTTCTTTTTATTACAAATATTACTTTCCATTTACTGTCTCTAAGTTATAAATGTGTGTCTCACGTTCTAGTTGAGGGATACTCAAATTCAGCTTATAAATAAAGTTTGTAAAACTTTAAGTTGTTTATGATTGTTGAAATACTGCACCATATTACTAATTTTTTTTGAATTTGAGGAATGAAAAGCGTAATTCTCATTACAATAGTCTCTTCGTAGACGTGCATCCCCAATGTTAAAAACGTGCATCTTGCGTGTATGCCAAGTGTCCAAATTTTTGCCTAAAAGTACTTCTTTTTTCCTTAACATATAAGGATTATTGATGAGAAAATGTATACAAATTGAAGTAGTTTGTTTTAGAACGATGCACTCAATTGCAGTCAATGACATTACATTAATTCATCCAAAGATAAAATCACCAATTACACCTCTAAATATTTAATTAATAAAAATAACAATCTCTTTTCATTTATAGATCCTTAATCATATTCTAATGTAGGATATATGATTCGCATAAATATGTTTCATGTCATGAGATTAGAGTAAAACAAATATCAGAGAAATCATATTTTTTTTCATCACATTTTCCCTTTTCTTCTTCTTTCAAAGGTTTGATTATAATTAAACATTTCTTTTGGTTTCCTTCCAAAGTTTCAATTAGAGACATTATTCATACTAAAATTTTATTGTAGTTCCTTTTATTACAAATATTAATTTTTTTTACTGTTCCTGAGTTATAAATGTGCATCTTACGTGCTAGTTAAAGGATACTCAAATTTAGCTTATAAATATATTTTTGTAAAACTTTAAGTTGTTTATGATTGTGGAAATACTTCACTAAATTTTGTTGAATTTGAGGAATGGAAAGAGTTATTCTCATTACAATAGTCTCTAAACTTCAATCATATACATGCATCCCCAGTGTTAAAAATTAGCATTTTGCATGTATGTCAGGTGCACAAATTGTGCCTAAAAATATAATTTGGACCCAAATTGACCCAAATTAATTTTTGTTCTCAAATATGTTTCACTTTTAACAAATTTAAATACAAAAAAATTAAAGAAATCATATTTTTCTTTCATAACATTTTCCCTTCTCTTCCTCTTTCCTCCGTTATTTAATTTCTAGCATTTCCAAAGGTTTAATATAACAATCATCATGGAAAACCACCATGAATTGAGCAACGCAAATCTTGTCCTCGGAATTGGTTCAGCCAATCCCTCTTCTGAGCCAACGAAAAAAATGACGTCGTTAGAGAAAGAAACTTTGTCTTCCCAATGAGCAATCCTTAATTCTTGAGGAGAGCTTCAAAGAGTACAACATTTCCAATACTATAAGTATCTTTATTGATCTTTCCAGTTTAAATTTTTTATTTTATAAGTCGACAATTTATGTGCGTTAAGTACACCATCTATCTATTGAATTATAAAAGTTGTGTTTCTAACATATAAAAAACTTGACTCTTTTAAGAAACCCTACTCTCGTAATGAACGTAAAAGGTATTACTTGAGCAGAACTCGGAAAAAATTTAGGCACAGAAACATAATCTGGCGTCTGCGTTAAATTTGATGCCTCGACAAGTTGAATAAGAAGACTTTATAACAATTATTATTGAAGTTATGTGTGAAAGTATTATATATATTTCACTAACATGCTTTTCCTAAGAACTTTTGTTAAATGACCATTTAAAAACATAAATGAAATTTAGGGACTAATCAAAACTATTTTCATGTTCAAGACTAAAGAGTTCGAGTCAAAATTAAGGGAAATATTAAGTGAGTTACTCGTACAAAAACTAGAAATGGAGTGACATTGTGGGACCAACAAAGTTTAAATTTTCACTTTGCATCTACTGGTCCTAAATTATAAATGTGGATCCTCAATATTAAAAACGTGCATCTTGAGTGTTTGTTGGGTGCTCAAATTTTGCATAAAAATACATTTTAAACCATTTAAAAACTGTTTACAAAGTTGATAAATGACTATATCTTTTTAATTTGATGAACATATGAGAGAAGGAGTGGGGATTCAAATTAAGGAATCTTACAAAGTTTTTTTAAAAATAAAAATAAAATTGCTAGGTGGACAATCTCTCTTGATTCTTTTTCATTCGTAATAATATCAATATGCACATGTACGGTACATAAGACGCACATTTACGGCACATAAGATGCACATGTACAGCACATAAGAGCAGTATACCGAAACTGAAATCTTGTATTAAGAGTAGTCTTTTTTATTTCTTCCAAATGAAATTGAAATTAGACAGCGCACATTTTTAGTGCAAATTTTACTTATTCATCTAATGTCCCTGAACTCTAAACGTGCATCTGAGGGTTATAAACGCGTGTCTTACCTACTCATCAAAGGTGCTCAAATTTGGACTAAAAATGTATTTTGAACCACTTAAAAACTGGTATAACGTGTCAAATTAATCACTATGGGATTCTCATAATCTCATTGCGTTGAAACTCATGAAAAAACAAAAGATATTTAGTGAAATTTTCTGTATTTAATTCGGTTACTCTTTTAATGTAAGTGTAAAATATTAGTAATTTTTTTAATAGAGGAACGATACTTTCAGAGAAAATTAAGAGTGAATTCTTTCGGCAGCTAACCTAACATCTACATGGGAGAAAAGGATTGGACAGCTAAAAATAATAAGACACGCCATGTATAGCACAAAGACATTGATGGAAATTTTTAAAAAAAATTTAATTTCCATAAACTGTAAATAACAAAAGCAACCATTTAAGTTACATCTGCGAGGGATTTTTGAGCTGCCTCATATGCCTCTCTAACTACACCCCTTTAAACCTTCATCATCTAAAAAACAGAGAATTGTTTAATTCTACCTTTGATTTCCTCTGCCAAGGTTCTCGTTTCTGATGGATTGAGTTTGAATTATTGAGAAATTTGGTCAATATTTCACAGTCTGAGAAGATTGCAAACCGATTACAACCCATTTCCTGTGAGGCTTTGATTACTTTCCAGCAGGCCATGAATTCCGCTTGGGGCACCGATAACGATGGGAAGTTAATAGATTCTCTTACTATTGTTTCTCCATTTATCAATCGTGGATGTGTTTACATAAGGGATTTGAGTGGCTTCAGGCTCTCAGCCATCGTGGATGGAAATTAAAATTGTAGTCACACATCTCTTTTAGTTTCCTTCCAAATTTACAATTAAAAATTCATTATGAAAAGAAAAAGAAGGTAAGTGACCTAGTTGGTCCCTTAAGTTGGGTGGTCAGTTTTGTTTAGTCTGTTATCTTGAAAAATTTTTATTTTTGTCTCTTTACTTATATTTTTAGTTTTAAATGGTTCTTTACAAAAATTCTGATCAGAATCTGGCAAAGCTTAAGGGCATGTACTGGAAGATTAAAAAAAAAAAAAAAAAAAAGGTGGGGCCCATGATCTTTCAATTTTTAGTGAGATATTTCTACAAACGTTTGATATGCATGGGGCATTAAGATTCCTCTGATGGGATTACACATATTAGCCACGAGAGAAGAAGGATGTCGCAAACGTGAAGAAGATTCTCATTTTCATCAGTATTTTTTACCTTCAGATTTTAAACCTGTTGTATCTTCAACATGACTCCAACCCCCATCAACAGAGAGAGCCAAGCTGAACAATTATGATCTATGAAGTCCTGTGGTGCTGGCTTAGGAATTCCTTTAGGTTGCATATTTCTTTTCAAATCATAATAATCTTTTAAAGACTTGTTATCCTGCTTCTCCACCGCGCCATAGCCCATAGTCCTTCATAGTAGTTAATGTTACTGACGGAGTGGTAGGTTTCAGATAAATCATTATTCAAACTGAAATCCCCATCTCCATGGTCATGATAAACTTATCCTCAGTAGGATCCCCATTCAAGTATGAGATTCCAAAGAGGGGTCCTCATCTTTTTCCTTGTACAAGTATAGGTCATTTTGCGAATCAAACTCATGATAATGTCTTGCAGGTACCGAATTGATACATCCTATCCGATGAAGCTTGAGAACTAGGCCTTGTGGTAGTATGAATTCCATAGGGGTTTGTAAAATCTGGAAAATTAGAATACTACCTTTAAAGAGTATAATCTCAAAACAAAGGGATCATCAAATGTCAAAAAGAAGTCCAACCGTGAAAGAGCTTTGGAATTTGACACAAAAAGCCCGGTCAAAACTTCAAATGCCAGAAACTAAATGTCTGTCTTTAAGAAAATATCCTTAAAAAAAAAAAAAATGCAATCAATTTTAAAACTGCATAAGAGGAGAAAACAAATCCCACTATGTAAGAAAGAATTGCCTCCTCCACAATGGTATTTGGACTTCCAATTAGAACTTGAGCATAATCCAATTATAAACAGAAATTCCGTGCACAAAACATAATGAAAATATATATAATAACAGCTACATTCAACAATAACTCTATACTGGCGAAAAGAAGAAAGGAGGGCCAAAAGCAAAGAGGGGAAAAAAAAAAGGAAATGACCTGAAGAGGACAATTCAGTAGTAGAAGAAGCAAAACTCACGAACTCCTCTTCGTCATCAGAAGGAGAGATCAAATCAGAAGCATCACCAACTGATAATTCCGGCTGATGCCACCGAGAATTGCCAGGAATTTTAACAGGCGGAGGCGAAGGCACCATTGGAACAAGAATCTCTGAAAATCCGAGGATCCCAGTAGGGATTTCTCCATGATATCTTCCATAAGAGCTGCTTCAGAGTCTGAAAACCCATTGTTTCTTAAGAATTCTACCACAGCCACAATATCTGAAACTGCCATGTCAAGAGAACTCCGACTAGTTCTTTAATGAGCCTTGTATAAGTATATACAAGTGTTTGTAGAAATATCTCAATGAAAATGGGTATGCATGCATTTTATAAGCTGAAATATTATGGGTCCCACCATTTTTTTTTCTTCCCCAAATACATGCCGTTCAGGTCTGCCAGATTATGATCAGAATTTTGGAAGGGCTGTTTAAAATTAAGGGACAGAAATGAACTTTTTTTTTTTTTTAAAGATAAGGGACTAAATAAAACTGACTACCCAATTTAAGGGACCAACTAAGTCATTTACCCTAAAAAAATTTCACTTTAGTTTTTTTTTAACAAATTTAACTTTTCATCTTATTTGTAAATGGAGTACTTGCCCAGTTATAAATGTGCATCTTATTTTCTAGTTGAAGGATGCTCAAAATTGGATTAAAAATACATTTTTGTAAAACTTTGACTCATTTGTGATGCGGAGATACTACAATAAAAATTTTTTAATTTGAGGAATAGAAAGAGTAATTCTCAGTAAAATTATCATTTAAAAAAAAATAGAAGTTTAGGGTCTAATTAATCAAAACTATTTTCAAGTTCAGGATCTTAGGGATTATTGAGCGAGTTATTCAAATGAAAACAAAAAAGTAGTGAAATTGTGTGATCACCAAAATTTAAATTTTCATTTTCCATTGACTTGCCTCTAGATTATAAACATGCGTCCCCATTGTTACAAACGTGCATCTTGCGTGTATGCCAAGTGTTCAAATTTTTGCCTAAAAGTACCTTTTTTTTTTTTTTTTTAACATGTGTGAATTTCTGTCGAACAATATTTATTACAGAACAAATAAGGATTATTGATGCGAAAATTTATACAGATTAAAGTAATTTGTTTTAGAGTGATGCACTCAATTGCAGTCAATGACCTTACATTCATACAAAGATAAAATCGTCAATTACACCTCTAAATATTTAATTAATAAAAGATAACAAAATCTTTTCATTTATAGATCCTTAATCATATTACATTTGATAATGTAGGATATATGATTCGCATAAATATGTTTCAAGTCATGAGATTAGAGTAAAACAAATATTAGAGAAATCATATTTTTCTTCATAACATTTTCCCTTTTCTTCTTCTTTCAAAGGTTTGACGATAATTAAACATTTCTTTTGGTTTTCTTACAAATTTTCAATTAGAGACATTGATCGGATTGAAAATTTTGCTTTAGTTCCTTTTATTACAAATATTACCTTTTATTTACTATCCCTGAGTTATAAATGTGTGTCTAGCGTGCTAGTTGAAGATACTCAAATTCAGCTTATAAATACATTTTTGTAAAACTTTAAGTTGTTTATGATTGTTGAGATACTTGACTGAAAGTTTTTGAATTTGAGGAATGGAAAGAGTAATTCTCATTACAATAGTCTCTAAAACATCAATCATAGACGAGCATCGCCAATGTTGAAAATGTGCATTTTACGTGTATGTCAGGTGCTCAAATTTTTGCCTAAAAATACAATTTGAACCCAAATTAATTTTTGTTCTCAAATATGTCTCATTTTTAAGAAATTTAAATACAGAATATTAGAAAATCCATATTTTTCTTTCATAACATTTTCCCTTCTCTTCTTCTTTTCTCTGCGTTATTTAATTTCCGTCATTTTCAATGGTTTGATTATAACAATAATCATGGAAAACCATCATGAATTGAGCAACAGAAATCTTGTCCTCGGAGTTGGTTCAGGCAATCCCTCTCCTGATCCAACGGAAAAAAACGACGTTGTTAGAGAAACTTCGTCTTCCCAATGAGCAATCATTAATTCAGGAGAGTTTCAAAGAGTACAAGATTCCCAACACTATAAGTATTTTTCATTAATCTTTCTAGTTTAAAGTTTTTATTTTTATGAGTCAACATTTATGTGCGTTAGGTACGCCTTATATCTGTTGAATTATAAAAGTCCTGTTTTTAACGTATTAGAAACTTGACTCTTTTTAGAAACACGACTCTTGTAATGAACAAAAAAAGTATTACTTGAGCAAAACTAAGAAATTTGGTAGGCAAAGAAAGACTATCTAGCGACTATGTTGAATCTAATGCCGAATAAGATGACTTTATAACAATTATTATTGAAGTTGTATGAGAAAGTAATTCATTATATATTCTCTCAAGCATGCTTTTTGTAAGAACTTTTGGTCAATGACCATTTAAAAACATAAAATGAAATTTAGGGACTAATTAATCAAAACTATTTTCAAGTTTATGACTAAAGAATTCAAGTCAAAATTAATGGACTATTGAGTGAGTTACTCGAACAAGACAAAGAAATTAATGGAAATTCTTGGACCAACAAAATTTAAATTTTCACTTTGTATTTACTGCCCTTAAATTATAAATGTGCGTTCCCAATGTTAAAAACGTGCATGTTGCGTATATGTTGGGTTCTCAAATTTTCCCTCAAAGTACATTTTTGACCATCAAAAAACTGTTTGCAAAATTGAAAAATGACTATCTCTTTTCAATTTTAGGAACATAAGAAAGAGGAATCAAATGAGTGAGAATCATGTTTCAATTCACTCTTTAATTGTCTCTATCTTTTTTCCTTCTGCAACCATTTTCAAAGCTTGAAGATATCATCAACGGTGTATTATTATTATTCTTTTTATACAGAAATTGAAGTGAGAATCTTCCATGGAAAAACAGAAAAAAGCTTCAAATAATCAATTAATTAATTACCTGAAGTTTTAGGAGATTTGAGGAATCTTGCACAGATGACAAACCAAGCCCTCCCTCAGCTTACCCCACCAATCCGTCATTTGCGATCTCTTTTTCGTCTTCGATTTCAACTCCATATTTCTAAAAATTAACTGTTGATTTTTTCCGAATTAATTAAGAAAGAGGAAGAAAATTAAAGAGAGAGACAGAGAGGAACAGTGGGAAATGGGGCGTGGTGGAAGGAAATTAAAAAGGAAAAAAAGGAAAATTAAAAGAAATTAAGAAAGACGTGGCTGGGTGCGTTCGTGGGGATGAAAATTTCATATAGAGCCATGCATGTATGTGTATTTGTTTGGATGGATGATGATGATCCATTCCATGCACAACTCTTTCTATTTTTGTATTTATGTTCAGATAAAAATTAATCATAATTAACGTAATGCTTCATCACGTGCTATCTAAGCATAGTTTGCAAAATCTCTCTACATATTTACATATTGTAGGATCGTGCAATTTTACAGTCCCAAAATACCAAATTGAACATACTTCCACTTTTCATTTACTTGCCCCTGAGTAATATATGTGCATCTTATGTGTGAGACCCTGTAAAATTTTAGCACCTGAACTCATCTCAAAAATATATCGAGGTGTTTAAAAAATATCTTTGTCAACATTTATTAGAATATAGGAATCTATTTTAAAAGAATTTAAATCTAAACTATTTTCTTTAATAAACTTTATAAAACATTTTATCTCAAAAGAATTTTCTTATTTCGATTTCGAATCTTTATCAATGTGAATTAATTTGATAACTTCACTACTACAAAAATGACTTTTAATGGCGGTTTTTAAGGGCTTTTAACGGCGGTTTTCGGCCTTTTTGAACCGCCATCTATCTGGCAGCCGTAGAAAGTTTACGAACTTTCTACAGCGGTTGGAAACCGCCGTAAAAAGTGCGGACTTTCTACGGCGGTTGGGAAGAACCACCGTAGAAAGATGGACTTTCTAACCGCCGTAGAAAGTCCATCTTTCTACGGCGGTTCTTCCCAACCGCCGTAGAAAGATGGATATATTTCGAAAACGCCATAGAAAGAAGGACTTTCTACGGTGGTTTCTAACTAAACCGTCGTAGAAAGTCCAAGACATTCGCACCCAAAACGCGATAGAAAGTGAGGAATTTCTCTGGTTTAAAGCAAAACCTGCTTTTAAAAGTTTAAAATTAATACAAAAATCACCAAGATAGAAGTTAAAATCGCTATTATATTACAGGGGCAGATCCAAAAAAATTTTTACAACTATAATATCAACAAGTTTCATTACTATCAAAACAACCATCAAATACGGCTAATGCTCCACAATATAACTACCACATATTTTTCTCACAGCATCTATATCCACAGTGCTTAATGGAGTGCGGTCGATCTTAAAGTACTGCAACGGAGTATAAATTCAAATGTAATTGAGTAAATAAATAAAATACAATCAAATAAGTTATGAGAAATCAAATATTTTTTCGAGTGCCAATGTCTCGGATTTCATTGCGATGTGGTACATGTAATGCATGACATAGTAGCCACACTCCCTGATAGATTTTTATTTTTTATGCTAATGATATTATTACATGAGTTAGAAGAGCATACAATTGTATACAACACAACGTTTAATAAAAAATTCAATAAGAACCAATTTTACCTTAACTACTATCCATTCAGGTTGCATATGCAATAAAAAATTCAATGAATGATGAATGAAAATAATTAGCAACATAGGTATATATGATTGGCATTAGAAATTATGCAATCTAATATTAGTTAATATAACTCACTCGTCTATAAGTATTAATGCCTCATCTGTTTATGGATTTTGTAATGAATCAATCCAGTAGACAACCTTTTCAATCGGTCTAATGGCTATAAGCATCCAATGTCTACTGCAAACCGAAAATTCAATGACCTCAGATCTGTAAATCAGTGTTTCTTAACAATTAGAGAAACACTTACAGTGTTTACCTCTGAAGGTATGGTAAAAGATAAATTTCTTTATTCCGATCCTTCAAGTTTCATGCAATGTATTGTACCCTATCTTCATATGTGTTTCCTAAGTCCGTGACATGATCAGCTAAGAGAAACCCTATCCCTTTCCGGCCATTCCTTTCAACCAAATCATATAAAGCTCTAGGGAATTTACATTAGCATCATTGGTTAGCCCAGGCACATGGAAAGCATACTATCTATAAAAATATATAATCTAAAAATACAAATAAAATTAAGTGGAAACTCACTTGGTGAACAATTGCATGCAACAGTTTGTGACCATGTTGACAATAATTCAATGACATTCATTCGATCCATACTAATAGGATGATCCACACCTATGATATCTCTTGTCCGTTGAAAAAAGAAGCAACTGAAGTTCGAATCTTTCTCTATTTGGAGTTCTAACTCGTGCAGTGGATTAGATGTCGAAGAGGATGCCATTTCATTTAGAGTGGTCGAAGAAGATTTTATCTCATTCATAGAATTCAAACGAGCTTTTTTGCGTTTTTGAACATTTATCCACCTAAGACCATTTGAAATAAAATTAAATATACAAAAAGGTATGAAGTATTTCACAAATAAATGTAAGAATATACCTATTTTACTGGATCGGGAATAAGCTCAATCAAATGTATAGGCCATTCTATGAAAAAAGATTGGCACATTCCCACAGTTGAAGCCTCTTAATCAGGAAATGGCAGTGGGGCAAGGTCATCATATGTAATTTTAATTGTAACCCTCGAGCAACCTTTCCTTACCTGGCGGCCGTGGTGATTTTTCTGCTTATAAATATTTTCCTTGGCCACAAGCTTACGTCTCTTACATGTATCCTCAGAGATGAACAGATGACAGTCACACCCGTCCTGAGATAATAGGCAAGCAAATGAACATTATTGAACTATTTCCATTAATTTCAAAAACTAAGTGTAATCATGAAAAGCAATACCAATGTACTTTAGAATTGACAATATGAAAGAAACTATAGAAACAAATATGACAGACATAAATGTACTATAATTACCTTGTAATTCCCTAAAGAACTCACATCTTCCAAGTTTGTTGGAATAGGGCTATTCTGAACCTCATTCAAACTGATCGGGTTCATAGATGAAACAGGGATCGTATGTAACTCAGGCAAACTTGTAGGGATAATAGGGGAAAAATTATGATTACGAGGTACTTTAGGCAAACTCATAGGACTCACAGTGGAAACATGGCTACCATGTACCTCAAACATCTCTGGGGCCATTTTGGCAGTTTCTGGGTTCAAGCTCGGAGATGTGGCACTATTGAGGACAGTGGCTCTTGCTGTATCATAGTCAGTCCCCATCTTAGTACATATAAACCCAATCATCATCTTAAGATATGTTTGACATTCATCGAGCTGGGCAGTGGTTTTCTGAAGCTTTCTTTTAGTTAAATCTAGTTTAGCTTTAAGCGACGGGCTTGTTTTGGGAAAAACATCTGAAATATGAGCCCTGGTAGAATGGTCGCGAACACGACTGGGGTGATTGGTCTTTCCCATTGCCTTAATGTTTTGCCAAAAATATGAAATGTAAATAGATCAATTATAGTTTTAATTATATAAGTAGCTTAAAGAACTGAAACATAAGAAAATGTATAGCGTAAACTTACAATTTCACTTCCAACACGACCAGCCTCTAGGGTAAAGTATTCACCTTTTGGTTTGTGTGAGCCAGTCTCCAAAGTAGATGCCGGCCTGGTCCTGCATAAGGTTCTTCTCCATCTTCTTCGAACGTACCATCCTCTAAAGCCTTCTTCCCATTTTCAAGCAAAGCCTCTTCATGCAAATTCTTCTTTAGTATTCGGTATCCACCACGAGATAAATTATGGTAAAAAAAATTCAAATTGGCATTCTTTTGAGCTTTTCCACGAATTGGCTAGAGAAAAATAAAATGACATTAAGAGATTATCCATAAACTGAGCATTTTCAAATATCCAAAACGAAGAAGGAAATGAATTTCAAAAAACCACCTTCCATTCTTCTGTTTCACGGCTAGCCTTAAACTTAAGCCATGTCTCCCTAGGGAGATATTTATATTCAAGGCATGGGTCCTCACCCTTCAAGTCGCCATTGACATATCTAC
Source organism: Leptodermis oblonga (assembly GCA_016801395.1). NCBI lineage: Eukaryota > Viridiplantae > Streptophyta > Magnoliopsida > Gentianales > Rubiaceae > Leptodermis > Leptodermis oblonga. Next base: position 19,810,675 of record CM028760.1, read on the forward strand.
CTAAAAAGGACTTCCAATCTTTCCAACGTTTACCGGCATAAGAAATCCACCTGGTTTCGAGCTCTTCAGTTGATTTAAAAACAAATAATGCCTACATTAAACAATAGAAGTACAAATTTAGATAAATTTGTTTCATTTGTATAAATGGGTAAACAAACAATGCATTATAATTTTGTAGAATACCTGTATTTCCATCCACACTCTCTTCTTGATCTCGTCTGGGACTTTGGGCCATGATGCATATTCCATAATGTCCATTTTGCTCCGGGTAGTGAATGCTACGAATGTAATCCACTTCGTATGATAATTTTTAGGCTCATTTTTGGAATTGAATGAAATCTCAAGTGTTTTCCCCTTCATACGCATTTCGAAAAGATCATTGCAATTTGTAGGCCCTCTACCTCTTTTAGCTCTAGTAGAAGAACCATCTTCATTGCCATTGCCCTCACCACTATGCTTCTCATTGCGTTTTCTTTTTCGGGCCATTACCTTATCTTAAACTTTATGTAAAGACAAAGATAAAACAAGATAACATCTTTTCATTTCAAGAAAGCTTTAATTTCAAAAACCAAGCACCATTGAACACTTTAAACCAAAGGAGAGAAAAAAAAAAAGGATGCTAACAATGGTTAAATTTAAAAGGCAATTTACATTTCGCAACTTCAACTAATGAGAACTAGCTTTTCACTCATTTCTACTAAAGGATAAAAACAAAATAGAGTAAGAATGGTAAAAGCTTCAAGGAGAAGTTCACTCATTTTAAACTCTCCTTGCCTAAAACAAGAAAATCTACACTGAAAGGGTACTTTGTGCTTTTGCAATAAAGAAGCGTTAAAATTATGCAAAGATAGCTTTAATTTCAATAGATAAGTGGCATTCAAGAAATTAAACCAATGGAGACACAAAAAATAACCTAATAAAGCTAGAATTTCACAACTTCAACTCAACCACCAAGCATTTTCCTCATTATCACTAAAGGAGGAACACTAAATCGCCTAACAAAGGTACAAGCACTTAAGGAGAAGTGATATTTCACACTCTACATTTATAAAAAAATGATCTTCATAACGGAGAATGACTCACAAAGCATATTTCACTCATTTCAAACAAAGATAAGGGAAAGCGAGGAGGAGAAAGTGTTATTTTCAATAAACAAGTTCCATTATCCACTTTAAACCAAAGGATCCCCAAAAAAGTTTACTTAGAAAGGGTAAAATTCATAAAGCACTTGACATTTCACAACTTCAACTAATGAGAACAATCATTTCACTAAAGGATAAAAACAAAATAGAGTAAGAAAGGTAAAAGCTTTAAGGAGAAGTTCACTCATTTTAAACTCTCCTTCCCTAAAACAAGACAAGCTACACTCAAAAATTACTTTGTGCTTTTGCAATAAAGAAGCTTTAAATTGATGCAAAGATAGCTTGAATTTCAAAAGATAAGTGGCATTCAAGAAATTAAATCAATGGAGCCCCAAAAAAGGAACCTAATAAAGCTTAATTTCACAACTTCAACTCTAGCACTTGACATTTTTCTCATTATCACTAAAGGAGGAACACTAAATCACCTAAGAAAGGTAAAAGCACTTAAGGAGAAGTGATATTTCACACTCTACATTTATAAAAAAAAATGACCCTCATCACGGAGAACGACTCACAAAGCATATTTCACTCATTTCAAAAAAGATAAGGGAAAGCGAGGAGGATAAAGTGTTATTTTCAATAAACAAGTTCCATTATCCACTTTAAACCAAAAGAGCCCCAAAAAAGTTGACTTAGAAAGGGTAAAATTGATAAAGCACTTGACATTTCACAACTGCAACTAATGAGAACAATCATTTCACTAAAGGATAAAAACTAAATAGAGTAAGAAAGGTAAAAGCTTTAAGGAGAAGTTCACTCATTTTAAACTCTCCTTCCCTAAAACAAGACAAGCTACACTAAAAATGTACTTTGCGCTTTTGCAATAAAGAAGCTTTAAATTGATGCAAAGATAGCTTTACTTTCAAAAGATAAGTGGCATTCAAGAAATTAAACCAATGGAGCCTCAAAAAAGGAACCTAATAAAGCTTAAATTTCACAACTTCAACTCAAGCACTTGACATTTTCCTCATTATCCCTAAAGGAGGAACACTAAGTCGCCTAAGAAAGGTAAAAGATTTAAAGAGAAGTGATATTTCACACTCTACATTTATAAAAAAATGACCCTCCTGACGGAGAACGACTCACAAAGCATATTTCACTCATTTCAAACAAAGATAAGGGAAAGCAAGGAGGATAAAGTGTTATTTTCAATAAACAAGTTCCATTATCCACTTTAAACCAAAGGAGCCTCAAAAAAGTGGACTTAGAAAGGGTAAAATTGATAAAGCACTTGACATTTCACAACTTCAACTAATGAGAACAATCATTTCACTAAAGGATAAAAAAAAAAATGGAGTAAGAAAGGTAAAAGCTTTAAGGAGACGTTCACTCATTTTAAACTCTTCTTCCCTAAAACAAGAAAAGCTACACTCAAAAGGTACTTTGTGCTTTTGCAATAAAGAAGCTTTAAATTGATGCAAAGATATCTTTAATTTCAAAAGATAAGTGGCATTCAAGAAATTAAACCAATGGAGCCCCAAAAAAGGAACCTAATAAAGCTTAAATTTCACAACTTCAACTCAAGCACTTGACATTTTCCTCATTATCACTAAAGGAGGAACACTACATCGAGCAAAACCAAAATCAAACACCAAGGTTCTCAAATTAATCATGCAAAACCGAAATCAAACACCAAGGTTCTCAACTTAATCAAGCAAAACCGAATTAAACACCCCTAAAATGAAATCCAAATCAAACAGCAAGGTTCTTAACTTAATCAAAACCAAACACGAAATTCAACAACCAAACCAATTAAACCACCAATCGATCAAACCCAAAACAATCCAAGCATTCATCACTATCAACAAACCCGAAAGCAACATTGTAAAAAAAACCCTAGTCCGATCACAAGTAAAAAAAGAAAGGTAAAATTTCAAAAGCTTTAAAATGAAATCCATGAATTCGGCTAAACCTTATTTAGGATTTCAATCCTACAACCAAGGGACCCTAAGCCGAAAATATTGTTGGGGAAAATGGAAGAAATGGGTGCCGGGTTCCGCGACACCTACAGCTCGGACCTTGGTGAGCTAGGTTGAGCAGCAACGCCGAACAACCGCGGGGAAATGAGGGCAATGGTCAGACGTCTGCGGGTAGCGTCGTCGATGGCTCCTGGGCGAAGAAAATGAAGACAATGGGTCGGGAGAGAGGAGAGGAAAATAGGGGAATGCATGTGAATGCAGGGGAAAGATGGGAAAAATTAGAGAATAGCAATGCGTAATTTGAATTTAGACCCGACCCAATTTCTACGGCGGGTCAAATAAAACCGCCGTAGAAAATACCATTCTACGGCGGTTTAAATTCAAACCGCCGTAGAAGGGTGTTTTCTACGGCGGTTTCAATTTAAACCGCCGTAGAATGGTATTTTCTATGGCTGCTTTTTTTGACCCGCCGCCGTAGAATGGGTTTTTCTACGGCGGTTTTTTTTGACCCGCCGTAGAGAAGTGGAAAAAAGGGAGCCAATTCCCGTGCGCGCCTATGTTCCTATTATTTCTATTTTTTTTCCTTTTTTTAAATTAACCCCACAATTTTGTAAATATAATAATAAATATCCAATTTACATTATATCTATTAATTATGTACAAAATCTCGCCTTTTATGAAACATTTAATAATTAAATTTCAAATTTTCCCGTGAACTATTCCACCGCCAATTTTCATGTACTGTTACATAATAATTATAGGAAACCCTCAAAATTAATAAATTTTGCTGAAGTACATGTAAGTTTCGATAAATTAATAAGCTTCATTATATTAAAAAAATTTTGCGTTTCCGACCTGGGCGAACGGGATAAAGTAATCAAATCGCTAAATGCATTAAGTAGTATAAGAGAAATGAATTCTTAAGGGCCCGATAAAAAAATAAAGCAATACTTACTGGATTTCATTTGCTATATATATGTAAGGACGTGAAATCATTTCTCCGCGACAGTAAGTTTCACAAAATTCCTGCCTGTGCCTCTATTCCTCTTAATTTCAAGGTTTTCTTTTTCGTATATTAACCCCAAAATTTTTTTAAGTTTTAATAGTAAATATGCACTTTAATATTAATCAAATATTTATAGTGAAATACATGAAATTTATTAAGTTGCTCAATATAATGTATTTTAATTACTTGCAACGATTGATCATTATTAAATTGCATATTCAATATTAGAGTTCCAAAAATTTTGGGTTTAATTTACAAAACAGAAAAAATTAGGATTAATATGAATAGATCGGGGCACGACGGGAATTCCATAACCGCCTCATTTTTCTACGGCGGTTTAACATAAACCGCCGTAGAAAGCCACTTTCTATGGCGGTTTAAACTTAAAGCGCCGTAGAAAGTGGCTCTCTAAGGCGGTTTATGTTAAACCACCGAAGAAAGTGTCCAAAATTAAGATTTTTTTTTTCATAAAATAACCCCAAAAATATTTCGCATTTAATATTTAATATGCAATTAATATTGATCAATTTTTACAGTAAGATACATTTTATTTATTAATTATATACAAGATACACCTTTTATACCGATGGAAAAAAATAAGTAATCAATATATTTCAAATTTTCATTTAACCAATCAAGTGTTTTGGGGTCGCAAAAAAATTTAAATATCTAATACACAATAATTATAGGAACAATTAAAAGGTAACAATTTTCATTGAATTTATGGTAGGTTTTGTACTATTCAATTTCTGTGTTCTTAATTATCTCTAGTTTAATAATTAAAGTCAATCAATAATTTCAATTATGTTAAGATAAATCATTCATAGTGGCAATTAATTAGTACTCTTTACAATTGGGTACAAGTACTCAATGTCGTATCCATGTATAGTCTTACTAATTTTCGATCGTTTCTGTATATCTCGTATACATGCATGCGAGTTAAGATGCGAAAAAATAGAAATAGGTTGACGTGGGTACGAAACGCGCCTCAATAGAAACTATATTGAAGAATTTCTCTAAAATAATAAATATTTATTAATCGATAAACGAATAATTTATTCATTTAGCGGTCAATAACTAACCTCGCTAAATGAATATCTTTTTCCGATGCATAGAAAATTCATTTATGAAGAGTTAAATGTAAAATCAAAGCAAAAACTTTGTAGAGCTTCCCCTGTAAATTTTACCAAAACTCCTTGTTAAATAAACAGTGAACAAATAATCAAAAATAAAAAACAAGGAATTCAATTTGCCAGAAAATTCGACAGAGTCTCCCCTATAAATGTAACATACTCCCTGTCAAAGATATGCACATAAATACTTAAGATTCCAACAACTTCAAATAATACGGAATTCAGTTTTAAATCAATTCCGACAGAGTCTCCCCTGTAAATTTAACCAAAACAGCCTGTTATCCTAACATCAACACAAAAGCTTCACACAATTTCCAACAATAACAAATTCATTTCTAAACATTTCGATATATGCAGTTCCCTGAAAATTTGATCCCGTAATTAGCGGCTTCATCCAAGTTGTGACCTATTTCAATCACACAGTAAAAAGGATAAAAATACATGTTGTTATAAAATTATGTCCACATAGTTTACATATATAAATATACACACACACACACACACACACACACACACAAAAACAAATAATATCCCTGAAAATGAAATCAAGATATTCTCTTTCTCTTATGGGACACTTGATCCTCGAACCATAAGCCTTCACTATGGTCATCACGAAGTATGTATTTATCAAGTTTCCTATCTTCTTCAACTGATGTCAATTCAGGTAACCCACTAGATAAAGGGTCCGCCTCATAAAGCCCTTCTTCTGTATCAATCCCTTCCACTCCGTGATGTTGTTTACCATGAAGAACAACAGACCAATGCTCGTTACAAGGATCGGTGATATAAAAAACTTGTTTCACCTGCGATGCAAGTATAAATGGTTCACCCTTGAAACCCTCTCGATTAAGGTCAACCAAGGTAAATCCCAATAGATCATCAGTTCGAACCCCATTATTGTTATCAACCCATTTGCATCGAAATATAGCTACTTTGAAACAAACATAGTCAAGCTCCCAAATATTCGATTACCCCGTAATATGCCTTGTTTGCATACATTGGATTTTTATCCTTCCTGCTAGAAACATGTAAAGCCTCCAAGATTAACGTAACACCACTGTTTTGTGCCGTGCTCTTCTCATCTTGTTTCTTAGTAGCAAATGAATACCCATTTATGTCATAGCCTGAAAATGCTTGTACGACATGGCTGGGCTTAAACACCAACCATTTTAATGTCTCTGAAATGTCTTTGCCCATGACAGCATTACCAAACCAATTGACAAATGTCCGATTATGTTCATTGAGCACATTTTGATCCATCCAAGCAGGATAGGCTTTCTTATTGAACTCATATGGTTTCTCACTTAGGGCTCAACTTCTTCAAAATTGCACAGTATGTAGAGATGCGCCTTCATCAATTCAACATTAGAAGGCGTAAGCATTTTTCCTCCCCTAAGCCCATACCTATAATCCTCCCATCGTGCCAATTCTTAGATATTCCAATTGATGTTGTATCCGTCAAGTACTCAGTTCAAAAATCAATTACCTCCTCAGTTATATAACCTTCAACAATACTAGCATCAGGACGATAACGATTCTTAACATACCCCTTAAAGACTTTCATATATCGCTCAAATGGGTACCATCGCAAATGAACTGGCCAGCAGATTTTTATTTCTCTAACCAAATGAATCACCAAATGTACCATAATATCGAAAAAGGCGGGTGGAAAATACATTTCTAATTGACAAAGGACAACAATTATTTCATCTTGTAATGATCAAGTCTTTAGTGAGCGATTACCTTGCTACATATAGCATTGAAGAAGAAACAAAGTCTTGTTATACTAGACTTAACATGCTTAGGCAATATCGAACGAATAGCTACATGCAACAATTATTGCATTAAGGCATGGCAATCATGAGACTTTAAACCAACAAGTTTTAAATCTTTAACGGAAACAAGTCTACTTACATTCGAAGAATATCCGGATGGAACTTTGATGCTACTCAAACTTGAACACAATTGTTTCTTCTCTTTTCTGGACAAAGTATAACAAGCAGGTGGTAGATATGTGCGTCGTCCTCAAGCTACCAGTGCTAAATTTGATCTTATATTCATATTAACTATATCAAGTCTCGCGTTATAACCATCCTTAGTTTTCCCAGGAATGTTCAAAACCGTACCTAACAAGCTTTCACAACTATTTTTCTCAATATGCATAACGTCAAGACAATGTCTGATATCCAAGTTCTCCCAGTATGAAAGTTCAAAAAAGATGGATTTTTTCTTCCAACAACATGTATCATTATTGCTGGACTCCAAAAGTTTTCCAAACTCCACATTAATGTCCTTCACATGAGCATTCACCTCAGGCCCGCTCAAGGGTTCTGGAGCTTTTCTAAACTCTTGAAATCCATTGAATGCTCTTTTCATATGGCGATACGAATGAGACTCGGGAAGAAATCTACGATGCCCAAGGTATACTGTCTTCCTCCCATGTGCAAGCTGACAAAAATCTGTATTCTGCTCACATATAGGGCATGCTTTATGCCCTTTAACAGAGTACCCAGACAAGTTTCCATATGCTGGAAAATCATTAATGGTACAGAACAACATGGCACGTAATGTGAATATTTCTTGACGGTCTGCATCAAACACAAGTGCACCTTCATCCCATAACGTTTTCAAATCTTCAATAAGAGGAGCCAGATACACATCGATGTCATTTCCTAGTTGTCGTGGGCCTGAAATCATTAGAGACATAAGTATATACTTACGCTTCATACACAAGTAAGACTGCAAATTGTAAATAACCAACATCACTGGCCCTGAGCTATGTGTGCTACTCAGACTGCCAAACGGGTTCATTCCATCAGTACACAAACAACAAGCCTCAAATTTCTATCTTCTCCCCCAAATGAAGGATACATTGAATAAATTTTTTTCCACTGATCCGAGTCTGATGTATGCATTATCATCTTGTCATCACTGGGAATACACCGATCTGAATGCCATGTCATATGTTTTGCATCTTTTGCATTAGCAAACAACCGTTTAAATCTCGGTAGTATAGGAAGATACCATAGAACCTTAGCTGGCGATCCTTTCTTTTGCGCATCAGTACTGTTATCACATAGTTGCTTCTTTTTGTATCTTGAAGTTTTACACTTAGGACAAAGCAATAAATCCTTATACTCATTCCTGTAAAGGATGCAATCGTTTGGGCAAGCGTGGATCTTCTCATACTCCATACCCATTGGACACAATATTTTTTTCGCCTCACAAATTCGATCTGGAAGTTCATTATCTTCGGGAAGCATATATTTCAATACCCTCAATAAGGCTGTAAAACTAGTATCTGACCACCCATTTGCCGCTTTCAAATTAAACAACTTCAAAACACTAGACAAGCGTGTATATCTAGAGCAATCATTGTATAGAGGCATCTCATTGTCACCCAAAAGTGAAGCAAGAACTTTCGATTTATCAGCAAAATCCTCAGCCACATCCTTAATCATGTCATCCAATTGATCTCTCATAATCCCATCATCACCTTTTGCATGAGATTTTCTTTGCTCATAAAAACTGTCAATACTTTCACCATGCCAAATCCACAATTTATAAGAAAGATCAAATCCATTTTGATATAAATGAAATCTTATTGTATCAGAGTTATCAAACCGCGCACCATTTTTACAAGCTTTACACAGACAATGGACGTACTTTGTATTCTTATAAGCCAATTCAATGAAATTCTCAACTTCTTTCGCATACAAATCGGAGGTTCGATCACCATACAACAATATATTTCGATCCATGCATAACTAACACCATGAAATAATTTAAAAAACCAAATAAATAATTCAACAAACAATGTAGAAAGTATCAAGTTGCATGCTTGTGTTAGCACATGTCATACTAATGTTACTCATATAATCAAAACTAATATAATACCTCAATGAAAAAAATAATGCATGACCAACACAAGCACAATAGACATAATCAAAGGAAGAAGAACCCATAAGTTTTTCATTTATGCATTTTATCAAACACATGCAATGCATAAAAAAATAATCCACACACTAAGTAGTGCTAATTATTGAACATCATCCAATAAAAACCAAACACTATAAATCATATCACATCATAATAAACTATATAGTATAACTAAATAGGGTTCTACAATACTAAGGTTCACCATATATATGGATTGTAACTTTAATTTTCAATCTACCATAAATAAAAATAAATTCAATATACACGTATCTAATGTACAAGAATAAGCAATTAGAGAGAAATTTTAGAAGTTTCTAACCTCAAAGTTGTAAATTTCAGCTTCAAATGACCATTCTTTACATCAAATGTGTAAAACCGAAGTAGAAATTTGGAGAAGAAGACTTTCGGCCGCGATATGGATATACACGTTGTTATTTAGGGTTAAATACATCAATACTATGGCAGTTTTCAAATAAACCACCGTAGATAATGGCTTTCTATGGCATTAATTAAAAACCACCGTAGAAAGGAACTTTCTACGGCGGTTAATTGAAAATTGCCGTAGAAATGGACTTTCTACGACGGTTGTAAGCAAACCGCCGTAGAAAGTAGGGACTTTCTACGGCGGTTTTCAATTAACCGCCGTACAAAGTCCCTTTCTACCGCCGTAGAAAGTCCCTTTCTACAGCGGTTTTCAATTAACCACCGTGGAAAGCCGCTTTCTACGGCAGTTTTTAATTAACCACCGTAGAAAGCCCGTATTTTCTTTTACAACGGTGGTTTTCTCTTTTCCACCGCTAAACCACAGGTGTTAAAGCTCTATTTTGTAGTAGTGCTTTGATCCATAATTTCATGATATATGATGTATCTAGGAAGGTTATGATTCAAGTATTTATAGAATTTTTGGGAATAGGAATTAGAAAATAAATGAAAAATAATAAAGTGTGTAAATCGGTTTTACCTATTTTCCAATTGGGAACAACCGATTGGGAGAAGATACGATTTGAGTCCAATCGATTTTAACCGATTTACAATTGTGTAAAACCGATTGGAATTGATAGAACTTGGGAAGAATCAGTTTTAACTGATTCACCTATCGGTAATAGAGATTGGAAAAATATTTTAAAAATTACCTCCGCTAAATTAATTGGTTTTAACCGATTCACAATCAGGAAAACCGATTGGTACCACCTCATGAATTGGTTTTAACCAATTCCTGATCGGGAAAAATTGATTCTAATTAGTATTACCAAACTCTGCCTATAAATACCCCTCCCTTCACCATTTCTCTTCACCCACACCATGCCAAACTCTGCCAAAATCAAACCAAACTAGAAGAACTGGTAGAAAGTAGAAAAGGAAGAAGAAGGCCGGAGAGGAAGAAAGGAGAAAGGAAAGGACCTCTTTTGTGACAATTGGCTTTAAAGTGAACTCTTTTGTTGTTATTTTATGGCTGTTTTGCGATTTTGTTATCCCTACTTTGTGCAAGTTTTTTGGTGAGTTTTGCGGTTGATGTTAAGCTGCTTACCTTTGTTGCAATTGTGATTGGTATGCCTATGATTGATACATTAGCTTTGAATTCTTGAAAATATACTGGATTCTTGAAATTGTGTCGTAGTGCTGCCAAAATTTTCTTTAAAATTGCTTAAAGGGATAAATCACTTGCTTTGTGTCTTTTGTGGCAAAAATTGAGTAAGAATCATTCTCTCCAAGGTTTAAAATGTACTTGCAAAGTTGCTAGTGTTCGATTACCGACACTACTCCCCACATCACCACACTGGAAATCTGAGGAATTTTTCCGCCACTACGGGCTTTTTGCAAGAACTTGATTAATTAAGTAGGGATTAGTTTCTCGATTACCTATTGGGAGGGTGAACACTTCTTGGGTAGTTTTAAGTACTTTCTAATTTGTTTCAACTCTGTTAATTATTCTTGTTTCATTAATTGAATTGCCCTGCTTCTAAAGCCTATCCTGAGACTTTTTTTGCTACCTTGTATGCTTACTCTGAAAATATAGCTTGAATTTGTCATCTTGTGCATTAAATTGATTTCTTGAACTTTGAGGGCCTATCCCAAAAAGTTTGTTTGTGTGCACTTCATATTTGAGCTATACTACATATCTTCTTTTCGAAAAGAGTGTTTTTTCAAAATAGATACAAGTGTCTACTTTCAATTTTATATTGCTACTTTCCTATATAGTTGTTGTGCTTATGTTAACAGTTGTTTGTTACCTTTGCCAAAGTTATTTGTGAGCTTAATAAAGTATACAGGATCGAGGTAAAAGGCTGAGTGATACAGCATACAAGGGCTGCCAACCCTACGAGCAATACATTGGTTTATGTGTAGTTTGTTAGGAGGGCGAATACTAAGGTTGCTCTACTCACTTTTACTTGTTCTTAGTAGGATATTTTCTGGTACTTTGAGAATCGGTCAGCCTTAAGCAAATTGACCTCGCTAGGGAGATTTGGTGCCATGGTTGCCCATGATTCTTTGTGACCTACTAGGTTTCGTTCTACGAGATCCCTGCCTTGGTGTATAAAGCTACAACATTGTGCAGATTGACCCCTATCAGGAGATTTAGTGCCCTTGTTGTCTCTTCTTACTTGGCCTCGAAAATCCAAATGAAGAAGTGCTTAAAACTCTATACTATCTCCGATCATCTACAAGAAGTCATGCCCAATGATATTGGATGGCATGCTCCTTGTTCTATTCAGGTTCTAAAGTAGTTTCCTTACTTCATTAGAGGACGTGTATGGCAGTTGGATCTACGTGTGAAGTTTACTCATGTACTTCATACGTCTTGCTGAAAATTTGGTTACAGATTTTAAGCTCACTAATTCATTTGTTGGGATACCTCAGAGCAACACTCTTCTGTTTTGTTTTGTAGGGATTCCACATAGCAAGTTGATGGTGGTTCCACAAGGTACTCCTGAAACTTTTGCGCCTGGGAATAAAAAATGTAAGTCATAGTATAAGATATCTTTTCGCATGCTTTAAAAAGGTACACTTTTACTTTTACATTGATTCTCCTTCTATTGGTTATCATTCATGCTAAAAATTTTACTAACTCTTGCGTTTGTGAATCTTAAAAATGTGCATTGCTTTAAGGAATACATCTTTCAATTTCAAACTGCATGATTTTGTAGTTAACTATTCCTTAAAATGTATATGTTATCATTAATTGGTTTTCATATCAGTTATACATGCAATTTCTGTTGGTTCCAATAACTTGTGATTCTGAGTCATGCAAATTCTATGATTATGGCTCCACGAGCTTATTCAACGGGCCTTCTTGCATCCAGAGACGAAGGTAAAATAAGTCTACGGTTATCCTTCACTAAGGTATGCCTTTAAACTATTTCTCCTTTGATTCCATTCTTTTGGTTATGAGCATGACTAAGAAATACTAATTTTTGAAATTGTGAATAGCCTCCATTTGGGCAAATCAACTGTAGGTATATTTTCCTTCGTTGTTGGTGTCAAAGCTCGAATGGTTTTCTGAGTGCTGGATTGCTTAACTAGTGAATTCTTGTGTTCCAATTTAGCAATTATGACTTGTTTCGACATGAGGATGTTTTATACTTAAAATGCCATACTATCTGCCTGAAAAACTGTAAATTATTGTGTAATGTGTTACTTTTAGTTTACAAGTAGGACAAGTTTTTTTTTTTTTTTTTTTTTGATACAGCTGCAAGGGTGCTAAGTATATACATCTAATTTAAGACATTTTAGGATCTTATTATGCTAGTTTGTATAGCATACATATGATGCATAAATATATCCTAAGTACCAAGGTAAAATGTTCTTGTTGTATATACTTGACTAAGATACTGTATTTTGTGTTGATAAATAATTGTTCTTCAAGAGTATAGATAAAATCATGAGGTTTTAGATGCTTCCAATAGTTTCTTGCAAGCAACTAAAAGGATCTTGAGAGGTGCTTAAACAATTAAGAATGATTATAAGTGTCCTTAAAAGTAGTGTCTGGTGAGTATAATCTATGTTCATGTGCTAATAGTACTGACTAGTTATGTTTGTGTTTGCAGCAATTTGGATTTGAGGACGAATCCTTTCCAACCGAAAGAGAATGATGAGGAAATCCAAGGCCAAAATAACACTAGTTATGAGTCAAAATCCACGAGAACAAATGAAGCTCCAATGAACTTAATGAGACGAAAATGAAGCTCACAAGAGTTACCCTACTCTTTATCAGAGTGAAAATGGTGAATACTAATCCTTCCAGTATGGTGGAAATGGTATTTCCAATGTAAGGAAATTGTGGAAATGGTAAGTAGTAGTCTTTCCAGTGAAGAAATGGAGATTTCACAATTTTTGAAGAATTTTGAAAGTGAAATGTTTTTGAGGTTCCAAAATGATTCCGGAAGCTTCTACATCTACATCATCATGCTACACAAATTGGGCTGAATTCCCTCAAGTCCATTCACTACAAATTCGGCCAAGCCCATGCACTTCACAAAAAGGCCCATCCGAAAAGAAGGCTAGGGTTTACTTAAATTGCTAGGGTTTTAAGATAATTAAGGTTTTGTGCATGTTACCTAATTCTCTTCATAGTTTCAATCTTTGTTATTTCCAAAAATAAGGGGATGCTTCTTTGCTCCTTGTTTCCAATTTTTGTCAAGGTTACTTAATCTCTTGGTTAAGTTTCCTCTTTTCTTATTCCTCTTTATTTTCAAATTTTCCCTTTCTTTTACTTGAGAATTTCATCCATAGCCTTTTCTTATGGCAGTCAAAATTTCCCTTTCTTTTGTTTTACTTTTTCAGCAAGTAAGTTCCTTTTTCTTGCTGATTTTTGTGAGTTACTTAATCTCTTGATTAAATTCCAATTTTGTGTCTTCTTTCTTTATTTTCTTGTGTAGAATTTTTTGTTCCTATGTCCTATAAATAGGGGTACATAACTTCATTATTATTGAGTGATTAATTAAAGGATAAGTTTTATACTTTATTAATTCACTCATCTTTATTTTGGCTTAAGTAATTTGCATGCTTGTTAAATGCTAAAGTACAAAAACTATAGGTTATTAGATAATTGCTCTATCTAATGCATACTTTGTTTTGCCTCTAGAATTTATCACTTGGTTCAAATTATGTGTTTAATTTAACTTTGAAATTAGTAGTCTGCCAAATCCAAGGGTAAGGATTCTTGAGTATTAAGAGCTGGTTTTGCAATCAGACTTTCCTTGGTAATTTTCCGCATTGAGTTCTTGTTTTCGCAAGTCGAGATCAAGTGTTCACATCCTGACTGTCGTCAGATTCAGGTTGTCAACTATAAATATACTGGCAATGTTTGTACAACTTCAAGAGTCGATTATTAGAATGACAACCTTCCCATTAATTTTAACTCCAAAATGAAAGATACTCGTCTGTTCAGTGTCGTCTTTACCAAAATATGCGGCTAATGACCTTGCGACATGGATACTTTCCTCAACATGTGAGGAGTCAATGTAGGAAACTTCCTTGTCAACTGCAGGTTCATTATTATCTTCTACGAGGGTGATTCTTGGGATGTCTCTATGTTCGTCATCATTTTCATTGATGTACCTATCCTTTTTCATTAACATTTTACAGATATTAGGGTACTAAGACAGAATATACCCCTTCCTTTGACACTTGAAACAAGCAATACCGTGGGCTGAGTACGTGGAGTGGATGGCTACTTGCTAGGGATGATGGTTTTTTTCTCGATTTATGGCTGGGGCAAGAAACTTAAAACCCAAACTTGGGCTCCAACTAGGTGGCTTGTACAGACCTAATGCTGCGGCTGGACTCTTGGTCGGCTTATGATAAGTCTCCATAACTTGGGCTCGGTGCAACATATCCATAAGACTTTGTACAATTATGCATTTGCACCCTTAATGTAATCTAACGCCAGATGCCACTCAAGAAAGGGGCCATACTTGATTCTTCATCTTCATACACATTAGCTCAAAACTTAGCCTTCTCTAACTCACGGGGGTAATCATATACGGATTTACTGCCCTGAGTGCAGTTGTTGAGTTTCTTGTGCAGCTCTCTGAAGAAGTGTGCAAGAATAAACCACTTTCTTATGACAACAGTGAAGTCGTACCACCCTAGCACAGGGACACAGCCTCTTTGGGGAACGCATGGCTGGCGCTGCTGATCTAGCTCGTTATCCCACCAGATAGCGGCACAGTTAGTGAAGTTTGCAATAGTGAGCTTAACCTTTTTATATCTTTGGGAACTTCATGGAGCTCGAACAGCCTCTTCAACTGAATCTCCTAGTCTAAGTACTTGTTTGGATCTGAACTACTTGTAAACTTAGGCACTTTGGACTTGAAGTTGCTTAGACAATCATTGGGCCTAGGGTTCGTAGGGGCCTCAGCGTGAACTGGATCTACCCCGGGAGCCTGGGCCTGGTCCTCCAATGCTTGAAATCTATCCCCCAGTAAATTGAACCGGGCATCCATCTAGGCAAAAAGGGTCATAATGGCCGGAGCGATGACGTCAGTGTAGTGTCTGACATACTCATAATGCTTGTTGTATCTGAGAATAACCTGCACAAGACAAGTTTAAAAGCTAGGTGATAATAAGCTCACCTCTTGCCCCCTAAGTGTAACCCACCTACCTATCAAGCTACTCTTACAAAATGTTTCGCTCAAAGGGTTGGCTTCCCTTGTAATGATTTCAGTCACTCTTGCAATTTACCACTCAAAACAACCCTAAACTTAGAGGTTCTCTTTATTTGAAGAAGGTATAGTGCAAGCAAATAAATCACACAATTAATAAAACTTAGACAAGCAAATAATTCTTGAAATTGGAGCTTAATCTATCTCGGTTTTGAAGACCACAGAAAAAGAAAATTTCAATAATTAATTCCGATATGATGTTCACAATGATGAGATTCGGGGATAAGACCTCAATCTCAGCAATTAATGTAATGCGTAGAGTACAAAATCCAAATTGATTTTTAAGATCTAATGTCCAGGTAGTGTGAAAAGATGCAAGCAGTTTATGTTGTAGGGCAATGCAGAATGAGTAGAAGCAAAGAATAATTAGCATGTTTGAAATAAATCAGGAAAACTACCTAGATGTGATCACCCACCAAATAGGTAATCAAGAAACTGATTCCCACTAAAAGCAATTAACTTCACAACTTTAGAAAACACATAGGATTTGTTTCGGCCAAACAATACCCCAATTGAGCAAAAATTGCAAAATCGACTCAAAGGGAAATTCTGAAATTTCACATGGGTTTTGCTGTAAAAACCGAAACTTGTAGCCAAAAATTAGAGTTCATCAATTCAATATATTTCTCAAGAATTAAAGAACAACAAAATTAAGAGTTGAAAATTAGATAAAAATCAAAGCTTTAATTTTTAGACAAGATTAGGGTTTTGAATTTCATAGCCTTAATAGTGCCGAAAATAGACCCTGACTTTTAGCAATAGTTCAAAAGTGCCGCAAATAGTCCCCCTTTAACCGACACAAAATTTTTAGTCGCAAAAGCTAGCAATTTTCGAACATAAAACTGAAATAGCACACTACTTCAGCGATACAATTTCAGTTACATGCCAACAAATAATTCAAATTCAGATCAATTTGTGATACAACATGAGTGTCACTATCATAGCCAATCAGTCGCAAAAAGAATGACAGAAATCCGAAAGCAATTAACACTTAAAACCCCAATTTTTAACATTTTCCTTTCTGCGATTTCAACACTTCTCAAAACCAATTCTTTTTCCAAAATTTTCCCAATAAGAAAATTTTAATTTCAACTTTAAGATCAACACAATTTATATAGCTAAAATTGAAACATGCAATTATCACAAGTGATTTTCATACAATAAAATTAAAGAGAAAAGAAAACACCTTGAGTTGGATTGTGTTACTCCAATCCTGCTCCTACCAACACGCTCGCCTTGGCTCTTATAAAAAAATTGACGTGAGCAGTTCGATGAAGAGTCCTCACAGATGTGGAATAATGCTAAGGAAAGTCAAACAGTGATGATCACAAACTCATTCACTTAAACACTCAAAAATCTCTAAGCTAATTTAAGTGATACTAGATACTTTAATCTTACTAGAAGTATTAACATGAATTTTTGAAACAATGAAAAATTAGGTGGAGTAAGTAACATAACTTCTTCTACATTTCGGAATAAGTATGATTTAACAGTTCAAGCAAAATACATAAGTTCAAAATAAAAAGAGAATTCTAAAGTAAAAGTAAACAACCTCACAATATTTATTTCAAAAATATGAATTTTGCTTTTATTAAGTTTCGGATTCACCTATTTATAGGTTGTGAGAAATCCAAAAATTGGAATGAAAAAAAAAGGGAAAAATTAAAAGTGGAAACCAACGAGAGTTTGAAACCTTACAATTACAAAAAATCAAAAGAAGCATGAATTTGGCATGTAATTTTTGGCAATTCAAAAGTGTTAATGATGAGGGCATCCCAAGTCAACATCACGCAACAAGTCAACCTACAAGTGATTCTGGAGAAGCTGAGGAGGAGGTTCGAGTTCTACATCGAGGCCCAACAATGCTTCAGGATCCAAGCCCATATCAGAGGGATCCACTTGTAGACATCACTGGGCCCATGACCAGAAGCAGAGCGAAAAAGGTGCGAGAAGCTCTCAACAACCTTGTTCAAGCTTGCCATCAAGACACCCAGCTGATTGTAGAAGCCCACGCCTTGGAGAAAATAGGTTATGCATCCCTCGTAGTTCCACTAGGGAATTACTGGTTCGTGAAGCTCATAGTGGGGGTCTTATGGGTCATTTTGGTGTGCATAAAACACTTGAACTGTTGCATGAACACTTTTATTGGCCGCATATGCGCAAAGATGTACAGAATGTTTGCTCTCGATGTATTAATTGTTTGCAAGCTAAATCTACTTCTAAACCCCATGGGCTTTACACGCCATTACCTATCCCTTCTGTGCCCTGGACTGACATTTCTATGGATTTTATTTTAGGGCTTCCAAGGACGCAGAAAGGTAATGATTCTTTATTTGTCGTTGTTGATCGTTTCTCTAAAATGGCGCATTTCATTCCTTGCAGGAAATCAGATGATGCCAGACATGTAGCTGAGTTGTTCTTCCAAGGTATTGTTCGGCTACATGGAATTCCAAGAACTATAGTCTCAGATCGCGACGTCAAATTCTTGAGTTATTTTTGGAAGACTTTGTGGTCCCGCCTCGGCACAAAACTGTTGTTTTCGACTACAAGTCATCCACAGACGGATGGTCAGACGGAAGTCACCAACCGAACCGTTGGCAACCTACTCAGAGCATTGATTCAAAGGAACCTCAAGAGTTAGGAAGACATCTTGCCGGTTGCAGAGTTTGCATACAACCGAACCAAGCACTCCTCAACAGGGTTCTGTCCATTTGAAGTTGCCTACGGCTTTACTCCCTTGACGGTGATGGATCTCATTCCTTTGCCGCCCAAAGAACAAGTCAATCCAGACGGTGCGAAGAAAGCTGAAGCAGTGCAACGCATACATGCTAAAGTTCGAGCTAATCTGGAGAAGACTTATGCCAAAGCCGCCGCCAATGCAAACCAACGGCGCAAGGCTGTGAATTTCGAACCAGGTGACTGGGTTTGGGTTCACATGAGGAAGGAACGATTCCCTGCTGCGAGAAGGACCAAACTCCATCCAAGGGGCGATGGACCTTTTCAGATCGTTTCTAAGATTGGGCCTAACGCCTACAAGCTCGACTTACCAGGTGAGTATGGTGTTAGTTCTTCCTTTAATGTTGCTAACTTGTCTCCTTTTATTGCTCAACAGGTTGCTGATTTGAGGACAAATCCTTTTCAACCAGGAGGGGATGATGAGGGCATCCCAAGTCAACATCACGCAACAAGTCAACCTACAAGTGATTCCGGAGAAGCTGAGGAGGAGGTTCGAGTTCTACATCGAGGCCCAACAATGCTTCAGGATCCAAGCCCATATCAGAGGGATCCACTTGTAGACATCACTGGGCCCATGACCAGAAGCAGAGCGAAAAAGGTGCGAGAAGCTCTCAACAACCTTGTTCAAGCTTGCCATCAAGACGCCCAGCTGATTGTAGAAGCCCACGCCTTGGAGCAAAATGGAGGAAATGTGCAATTTGCAACTCTTCTAACTATCTTGGAAGAAGAGGCGCAAATCATCACATCTTAATCAAGAAGAAGACTGTTTCTTGAAGTCTTGAAGAAGCCGGGAGGTTCTTGGACTTAGAAGAAACTAAATAATAAAGTTCCCTACCAATTGGGCCGACCCAAAAACTCATGGACCAGCCCACAAGTTTTCGGCCAGCCCAAGGAGTAGCATGAAGCCGCACGGCCCAATCCAAGGAGAAGAGCCCACACGGCCAACCAAGGAAAAAGCCACACGGCTTAGGGTTTAATTTTCAGATTTTAATTAAGTTATTTTATTTTTAGTTAATTTCCAAAAAGGGTTTCCTTATTCTTTTTGGAAGTAGGATTTTTATTCTTTTCCTACTTGCTTTCTAATTAGCTTTCCTTCTTGATTTAGGAGATGTAATTTTCGGCAATCACCCTTTTATGAGGTGACCAAAATTTAGTTACCTTTTCTTACCATTCCTACTTCTTTCCGGGTTTGGTAATTGTACAAGGAATTAACCTCTTGGTTAATTTCCAATTCTAATTCTTTTCTTTTCCTACTTTTTGTATTAAAATTCGGCCACCGTCACCTATAAATAGGTGACCGAATTCATCAAATAAAGTTAAGAGTATTTCAGATCAAAAACTTAGTGTTTGAAGTACCTCCTTTTATTGCTTTATGTATTTGCATGTCGTAGTTTACATAATTGCATGAAACTTAGCCAATTAGGTTCTTGCTCTGCCTAGTTGTTCGCATGTTTCACACCTCTTTTCTTGCACTTGGTTCGAATTTGTAAACAAATTGGTCAGGATAGTTTTTCCCTTGTTTTATCAAATCCGAACGTGAGTTAAAGGTTTTTGTAAGAGCTTGTCACTTAATCACAAGGTCCTTGGCAACATTATCCGCATGTGTACAACCGTCCACATCAGTTAACTTGCAAAAGAATACTTAAATTCGGCAATCTCACAAGTTGAGAAATTCAAAAATAAGGAAGCAAACAAGAAAAGGAAAATACCAAAAAGCAAAACTACTAGAATAAGTTAAGTTGTAAATAGTTTATGAAACTTAACTTATTCTATTTTTAACGAAGAAAGTAATAGGAAACATGCATAAATCCTAAAACTTTCCAAGAGTCATAAGCAACTTGCGCCAGAAGAAATCTTACGCAACAAGTGAATTTTCAGCTAGGGCTTCTCTTTTGGGTGTTGTGTGAAGCCTCCGATTTTTCATAGCAAAATCATAGGGATAAAAACGGTAAAAATCAAAAAATTATGGTTTAAATTATGTGTTTATGTGAAACGTGACGTGACGTGCATGCTTGAGTAATGTTGTGAAATTAAATATGCTTAAATCTACCTTTAATATGCTTGCTAGGAGTCTAGTGGCTCAAATATGTGCATATGACTATTGTATCTATGTTGTCATGCTCGTTTTCCCTAATTGCCATGTACCAGGCTATATACCTAATTTGTTATGTTTTGATTGCTTATACTTCTGATGTTATATGGTATATATATATATATATGTATTGATGTATGAACTGTATACTTGATTTGCCTGTTTCTATAAAGACCTACGGTGGGATTTTCAACAAACTCCGAAGTCTCTCACTGAGCTTAACCTCACCCCACTCCCTTCAAAATTTGATTATAGGGGCTTGATTCACTTGCGGTAGAGGTGAGGTCGATGGGGAAGAGATGTTACACCGGGGGTGATGGATCTAGAGCGGCAGGTCTTTGCTGACCAGAGACCTTCAGGGGTGGTGGTACGGGCATTTTTTGGGTAGAGGGGCAAAAAATGTGATAGCGCATACTCTTGCGAAATTTGGGGCTACATGTCCAGACTTTGAATGTGGCTGGAGCGAGGCTCCAACGTTTATATCTCAATTGTTATTGGATGATTTCCAGGGCTCTTAATATATTCCTTTACATTTCAAAAAAAAATTTTGAATTTTGACTGCTTAAATTTTCCTTCAAAAAAAAGTGACTCATCAAATAAGATGTTTGGATTTTCATTACCAAACATAGTAAAACTCATTATCTCTTAATCAAATAATGCTAAGCATCAAGCACCATTATCAATCAAGCCATTAGGTAATAATTTTTAGGGAAAATTTTATTCTTAACACTGTTAATGTTAGAGTTTGATTTTGTGTAAGTTACATTTTTGTCCAATATCATAAGGCATAACTTTTAATTTTAAATGTACATGGGGTAACTGTTACCACCACTATTACACAAGAGGGTAACTATCTTTTCTATGACGCCCCAACCCGGCCCTCTATCCAATACGGGAACCTGATCAGACACATGCTTGGTTCGCACCAGGACTCAGTAGTGAAATCAAAACAGTAATAACTAAATTACAAATATTACAGAAGCGTTTATATTAAATTGTAGAATTACAATTTATAGATCCAAATTTCGTAGCCTAGCAGTCTAATATCTAAATGGGGTGCATGCCAATTATTATTTCAAAAGAAATTACTAAATAAGATTGTCCACAAAGTTCAACGGCTATCCAATCTAACTCAACTCGTTGGTGGTTAACTGTGTCTACTGTTGATCTATTATGCCATATATAAACACTGAATGGCTTTACACCCAGTGGTGTTCTCTGTTTAATATAGATTTAATTTATGAAAATTATAAAAAAAATAAATCAAAGAACATGATAAATATCATCCCAACAAATCAAATAATAGGAAGCAGTAAACACAATAAGTATGATACTCCCGGGATCAAAAGAGTTCAAAATGTCACTCCACATGTCTCCAACGGTCGTCCAAAGACCGTTACACCCTATTGGCGCCTTTGTCAACAACACCTGATATATCTGTGTTACGGCCTACAGGTGCTCGAGTACACCCGACTTCCCCCGCTCATCTATCCAACAGTCCAAACCCGACGCTGGCCCGGTGGATTCAATAAGTAGTGGAAGTTGTGGGATCCCTAGCTCAACCATGCACAATCAATTGCATAATAACACAGGCGATGGGTGAGCACGTACACCCATGCCTACTATTCAGCAACACTGGCGATGCGGTGCTAAAGTACACCGTCACTTACTATTCAACAAACACCGGCGATAAGATGGTAAAGTACACCATCACTTACTATTAAACAAGTATTTAAATCATGCCATATAATTCAGTAACAAGCCAAGCCATAACAAGACTTTTCAATCACCAATTCCAGTCAAATAGTACAAATATGCGCATCACGTATCAAAGAACCATATATACATATCATGGCATATTATTCCCAATTTTAAGTTATTTGAGTCGAGTGAAAAGTAGTTACTCGCTCGATATAATCATTTCCATGCATGTTTTTTAAGTAGTATCGATTTACATGTTTAAATATTTTCAATGCTAATGAACAAGTTATATATAGATATAGGCATGATAGTTTTCAAAATGCATATTTTTAGAAAAGTGAGAACACTCACATTGTTCCAAAGATGCCTGGTCACTAGTATCTGAACGATCTTCATTTAATTCAAATCTATTTTAATAAAGAAATTAAGGTGATGTGTATTCTTAATAGGGTAATCAAAATATTAAAGTAATTAGTTAAATTAGTATTTTATTTAGTTAATTAATTCTTAGGTAATATAATTAGCTTCAGGACGTTAGGCCATTTCTTCTTTTATTCTTTTTTTGCTTTTCTTTTAGTTTAATCAACCAAGCTTTAATCTTATTATTTTGTTCTCAATCATTAAACCTTCAGCCCATACTTAAGCAAACCGTTGGCCTCTTCCCATTTTTCGTTTCTTTATTTACCCATGATCTCTCTTTATTTATTCAGCCGTGGGCTGCTTTATTCATTCATTTATCTCTATTTTGCTTCATTCTAAATTTTAGGTTAGGCTATCAAGTAACCAACCCCCTTAACCTAATCAATCCCCTTCTATATATTTTTCCTTTGTTAACCACTTCCTCCCCTTTCATTTGCTCTACTGCCCGAACAAATCAAGTGGCAGCACCCATGGCTGCAAACTCGCTGAAACAGAGCATGGTTCTAGCCAAGATTTTACCAACTTAATTTTCCCTTTAATCCAGTACTTTAACACAAATATATTTATCCTAATATTAACCACATCTCAGCAATCATGTTCGTCCATAATAACTAATTGTCCATCACTGAGGAACCAATAACAAGCTTCAAGTCAATGATATAAATACAGTACTTTAGTTTCCCTCCTATAAAAGATCAATCATGCACCCGTTCTATTGCTAAATCTGCTCAAAACACACACAACCGAGGTGCTCCTGTTGCTCTTTACTTCTCTTAAGTCAGTTGTTTTCAAATCTCAATTAATTTCTATATAAATCTACTTTTAGTAAATAAAACCAGTAAAATGTTACCAGTTTGGTGTGCTAGCTCCAAACGTTTTGACAACACTGCAATGTTCTTCGCTTCCTACTTCAGTGCCTATTTCCCCTCTTTCTAATTTCCTCCTTCTCCCTTGGTTTGAGCCTTCACCAGTTCCAGTCCACATTTCTCTTCCTCTTCCTCTTCCTTCTTCCCTTTCTTCCTTTCTCTTTCTTTCTTGCATTCCTTTCCTACGGCTTTGCCCTTTCTCTCTCCCTGTCATTCTAGCTATAAATTTTAGATATAAGACTTGAAACCCAAGTCTGTACATATTATGCATATCCATAAGCATACATAATGAAGAGTACTACAGCTTCAAGTACACACCATCCAGCACCCACAGCAAAGCAAAAGATCAGAATTCCTCCAGCTGTACTTGCTCAACCATAGTTAGCTTTCTAGTTAACTTGCTCCTTATTTTACAGTTAGCATAACAGATAGATGTAATTAGTTAGTTAGCTCAATTAGCTTAGCTGGATTAAATCGGTTAGATTAGTATGTGCATAAGGACAGGTGTACAAATGTAATTGGTGCTCCTACATCTAGAAGATCCTATAAGTTCATTATTGTAATCAATCAATTTTAATTATGAGATATAAAAATTTTCCCTTTTTGCAGATTGGTTTTCATCTCAATTTCTGAACCATTGTTCTTCGCTTTCTGCTGCAATCACCAAATTATCATCACAGTTGTTCTTCAACATGGTATCAGAGCAGGTTATATCATTCAATCTATTCTAAATCCAAGCAACTACGAAGGTTCAATTGCAGATCAGAAAGAAGAAGAACCAGAAATGACAAGCACTGGAGAAAATTCCAATCAAGATCAAATGATGCATCTGATTCAAGTCATCATATTGCTGTGATGCCTTTGCATGGATAAGAGAATCCAGGATAGTGAAACATTTTTGTTCAACTGAATCAATTTAATTTTGTGCTCTAGTCTAGAGCAATGAGGCTTGCACTAGTAATTAAGAAGAAAACTGACTTCATTGATGGTAGGTTCAAATCAACCACTCTTGATTCACCTGATTATGATAACTGGAACACCATAGATTGTATGGTCACTTCCTGGATACTGAATTTGATTTCCAAGGATATTGTGGATGGATTCATGTTCACTACATCTACAAAATACCTATGGGATGAGATAGGTCAAAGATATGGAGCCACTAATGGGCCTTTGATCTATTAACTACAACAAGATATAGCCTTTACTAAGCAGGAAAATTTGGGAGTGGTGGCTTACTTCTCCAAAATCAAGAGGTTATGGGATGAGTTGGCCGTAATTCAGCCATTACCAACCTATTCATGCGTTCTAGGTTGTAACTGCACTGCTGCGAAGGAAATTATAGCTATGGATGCATGAGACAAATTGATGAGGTTTTTACTTGGATTATCTAAAATCTATGATGGAGTTAATAATCAAATTCTAATGATGGATCCAATGCCGGACATTAATAGAGTCTATTCTATGGTTTTAGCTGTTGAGAGGAAGTCACAAATCAACTCTGGATATTTGGGAGCTACTGATCAAAGTGCAATGCTGGTGATAGACTACAATGCTAGGAAATCTGGTGGATATAAGCCTAATACTGGAAAGAGATTTGATGGAAAAGAATTACCCTGAGTGGTGGAAAGGGCCAAAGCCAAGAGGACCTGGAACAGCTTCTGCATCAGCAAATGTTGCTGCAAATATAGAATCTCCAATAGATGTGGATAACTCAGATGATGGCTGGAAATCTATGATTCAGAATCACATGCAACAGGAGATGAAAAGGATGATAAAAGGACAAGGCCAAACTGCTGAGGCAGTGAAACTTTGCACACTTCACTGACTTTGCAGGTATGCATACCCCTATCTCTACTAATTTAAAGACTGAGAAATATATTTGTTTTTGGATTGTTGACATTGGTGCCACAAATCATATGTGTTATGATGACAAAATGCTTTCTAATATGAAACATGTCACTACATGCATCTCAATTTGCCTTCCAAATCACTCCATTCATTATGTCAAGCATACAGAGCATGCATCATTAAGCAATGAACTCATATTACATGATTTCTTGCATTCCCTACCTTCAAATGCAATTTACTGTCAGTCAGTAAACTAGCAAATAATGCACATATATTCTTTCAATTTACCTCTGAAATGTGCATATTGTAGGACCTACAGACTAAAGAGGTCCTAGCAATTGGAAAAGTGCAGCAAGGGCTATACATCTTTCACAACAAGTTATTTGATCCTCATAGCATTCAAAAACACCTGTAATATGTTTTGAATGTACATTTTCATCTAACGAGTAATGTTTCTAGTCAAGTTAAACTCTGGCATCTTCGACTAGGACACCTCTCCAAATGTAATAAAACATGTACGCCAATTAGCTGAATGTAAATCTGATTTAATTCTTAGCTGTGATGTATGTCTACTTGTAAAACAACAAAGAATTTCTTTCCCTGTCAGCAAAATTCAAAGTACTGCTTGTTTTTAGTTGATCCATATAGACATTTGGGGACTATATAACTGCCTATCTCTTAATCATTGTAGTTACTTTTTGACAATTATAGATGATTTCTCTAGGTGCACATGAATTTTTCTTATGAAAACTAAATCTCAAACTGCATCCATCCTTGGGACTTTTATTAATCTAATCCCAAACCAGTTTCAAACCACTATGAAGGTCATAAGGTTAAATAACGGATCTGAATTCCTTGGACAGTCCTGTTAAATTCTCTTTTCCAAACATGGCATTGAACATCAAAAAAATGTGTGTACTGTCCCTAGCAAAATGACAGAGTGGAGAGAAATACACAAACATTTGCTACAAGTAGCCAGATGTCTCATGTTCTAGTTAGGTTTACCAAAAACTTTTTGTGGGGATTCTATCCTAACTGCAACCTATATTATCAATCGTTTGCCCCCTTCTATCCTGGAAAACTCCTTATGAAATCCTGAATCAGAAACCACCTGATATCAGTTCTCTCAGAGTTTTTGATTGCCTTAGTTATGCTACGAATGTTGTACCTCACAGGGACAAATTTGCTCCTAGACCCACAATTGTTTTTTTATAGGATATCCACCAGGTCAAAAGGGATACAAACTCTTTAGAATCACTGACCATAAAGTCATAATTTCCAGAGATGTCATATTCCAGGAACATCTGTTTCCTTTTCAAAAATCTATGCTGATTTACCTCTACTGAATTCCCAGCCAGATACATCTCTTCCATTAGCCTCATCTGATCATACCATAAACTTCTCTTAATGTGACAGATCTCCTAAACTTTCATCTAGTGAATCTCACCACTCTGATTCCCCTAGTCCTATACCTTTCCATATGCATTCATCAGCCTCTAAGGATCAGCACAAGACAAAAAGACAATCTACTTGGCTAAAGGATTTTGTATCACATACTGTGAGTCCAGATTCATCTATTCATCCAGTCTCACTCATCTCCCCTCATTTATCATCCACATACCCTTATCCCCTCTCTAATTCACTGTCATCAAACTACATATCTTTTTTTGCAACTGTTTCAATGCAATAGGAACCTATGTCTTACACTCAGGCTAAGGATTATCTAGATTGGATTAAAGCAATGGGATAGGAGCTAAATGCACTGGAGCTCAATCAGACTTGGGAGGTCACTACTCTACCTAAAGGTAAGAAATCCATTGGCTGTAGATGGATCTATAAGATTAAGAGATATCCAGATGGTTCTCCTGAGAGGTATAAAGCTAGATTGGTAGTTAAAGGGTTCAATCAAGTGGAAGGACTTGATTATTTTGAATCTTTCTCTCTAGTTGCTAAACTGGTTAATGTTAGACTTATCCTCTCTTTGGCTGCATCACACTCTTGGCCTCTACATTAACTGGATATCAATAATGCATTTCTGCATGGTTTTATAGAAGAAGATGTTTACATGAAACCTCCAGAAGTGTACTCTAAAACTTCTCAGGGTCAAGTGTGTAAGCTAAAAAGATCTCTTTATGGCCTGAAACAAGTATCCAGGCAATGGAATTTGGAATTCACCAATAAGCTACAGTCCTTTAGTTTCACCCAATCTATGAATGACTATTGTTTGTTCACTAAGGCTACTGATCTTAGCTTTTTGATCTTGATTGTATATGTTGATGATGTTCTGATCACAGGGTCCAGTGAATCTGACATACAAGCCACTAAACAATTTCTTCATCACACCTTCACCATCAAAGATCTTAGTTTGGCTAAATACTTTCTAGGTGTAGAAATTGCAAGATCAGAAAAGGTGATCTTTCTGAATCAGAGAAAATATGTACTGGATCTCTTATAGGATGTAGGATATTTGGGTACTAAACCTACTGCTACTCCTCTCATTAAAGGCTGCCCATTTGATGATGATTCTCATCTCTCTTTGATAGGCCCGACCAGTACAGGAGACTTGTGGGATGTTATTGTTTGCTTGTATGTGGATGATTTGATATTCACTGGAAACAACGAAAAGATGATGTCAGACTTCAGGGAGGCAATGATCAGGCAGTTTGAGATGACTTCAGGGAGGCAATGATCAGGCAGTTTGAGATGACTGATTTTTGTTTAAAAAAAAAAAAAAAAAAAGTCATCTCAAACTGCCTGATCATTGCCTCCCTGAAGTCTGACATCATCTTTTCGTTGTTTCAGTGAATATCAAATCATCCACATACAAGCAAACAATAACAATATCCCCACTTGATGAAGACTTCACGTATAAAGTATGTTCATATGGGCACCGTTGAAAACCACTTTTGATAAAGAAGGTGTCAATTCGAGTATACCAAGCTCTCAGAGCTTGTTTCAATCCATACAAGGCTCTATTCAATCGATAGACCTTCTTCTCTTGACCTCTTTTCACAAAGCTAGGAGGTTGATTAACATACACCTCCTCTTCAAGAACTCCATTCAGAAAAGCAGACTTCACATCCATCTGAAAAATCTTCTAATCATTCTGGGCAGCCAGAGAAATTAACATTCTCACAGTATCAAGTCTAGCAACAGGAGCAAACACTTCAAAGTAGTCAATTCCAGGCTTCTGCTTGTACCCTTTCACAACAAGTCTTGCCTTGTATCTATCGACTTCTCCACTAGGTTTGTACTTTGTCTTGTAGACCCACTTTACACCAATGGGTTTCTTTCCACTCGGAAGGTTTGTAAGCTCCCAAGTATTATTCTTCTCAATGGAATTAATTTCTTCATCCATTGCCTTCACCCAACGATCATCTCCAACAGCATCTGTAAAATTAACAGGATCACAATCTGCAAACAAAGCAAAATTCACAACATCCTCATTAGTCAAATTATCAACATCATCCCCAACTACATAATCATTCAAACGAGCTGGCAGTTTTGACTCTCTCCGAGGACGTCCACTTGAGGTGGAAGCTGTAGAAGTGGAAGAATCACAAACTGGTTGTTGAACTGGCTAACACTGCTCTTCAGTTGCATTATCTCCACCAATATACACTGCTGATGATCTTTTTACAATTTCTGGTGCCTTCTTTTTCCAATCCCAAACTCCCTGTTCATCAAAAGTAACATCTCTGCTGATAATTACCTTCCCAGTATCAGGATTGAACAGTTTATATCCTTTAGTTTCACTGCTATAACCAATAAAGACACATTTTTCTGCCTTGTCATCTAACTTCTTCCGTATTGCATCCGGAACATGGGCATATGCAACACACCCAAATACTTTAAGATGGGAAATATTTGGTTTCTTTCCTGACCAAACCTCATATGGAGTCTTCTTACCAATACTTCTTGTTGGACACCTGTTCGACAAATAAACTGCACAAGCTACAGCTTCAGCCCAGAAATCCTTAGGCATACTTTTGGCCGTCATCATCGACCTCACCATATCCATCACTGTTCTATTCTTCCTCTCTGCAACACCATTCTGCTGAGGAGTGTACCTGGCTGTCATCTGATGCTTAATCCCATGATTTTTCAAGAAATCATCACACACCGTATACTCAATGCCTTTATCAGTTCTCAGAGTTTTAATGGAACGCCCACTCTGCTTCTCAACATAAGCCTTGAAACTCTTAAAAATATCACATGCATCAGATTTAAACTTTAACAAATAAACCCAGGTCTTCTTACTAAAATCATCAATAAAAGTGATAAAATACTTATTACCACCCCGAGAAGGAACATTAACAGAACACATATCAGAATGAATCAACTTCAGTGGCTGCTTTGCTCTCCAAACTTCACTTTCTGGAAAAGGTTCCCTGTGCTTCTTACCCAAAACACACGACTCACATTGTCGAGATTTAAAGTTAAGTGATGGAAATCCAGAAACAACATTATTCTTCACAATAAAGTTCAACCCGCCAAAATGAAAGTGGCCAAATCTCATATGCCACAGCCAACTCTCATCACAGCCAGTGCTACTAAAGTAAGCCGAATTATAATAATTAAGAGTGATTGGAAACAACCTGTTATTGTTCATGTCTACCTTTGCAATCATCCCCATCCGTTCATCACGAATTGTGCAAATATCATGCCTAAAATTAATATCATAATTCTTCTCCTGCAACTGACCAAGACTCAACAAATTCTGACTAAGATTAGGCACATAATAGACATCACCTATTGCACTGGTCTTCCCATTTTTTAAAGTAATAGGAATACTACCTTTCCCAACAACAGACATAACATAATTATTTCCAAACCTCACTGTATTCCTGTAGGTCTCATCAAGATCAGAAAAAATTTTCTTTCTCCCACACATATGATTACTACAACCAGAATCAATGTACCACTTAGAACTTTTATCTTCTTCACCAGCACCAGCAATAAATAAAACAGTTTCATGATTATCACCACTACTTTCAGTATTTGAGCATGTCCAGTATTGTTATTTTTAAGACCCCAACAATCTTTTTTTATGTGACCCATCTTTCCATAATTATAACATTTAATTTTAGACCTATCACGTTTTTGCCCATTATTTTGAGCATCCGAATTAACCTTTGGTTGGTAAGAAAAATTACCTCTACCATGGCCTCTGCCTCTGAAGTTTTGACCGCCACGTCCTCTCCCTTGAGAATTCTGGCCCTGCTGATTGGTTTCACCATCATCGGATTATTTAGGCTTATATACCAAAGCCTTCAATGCTTCTGACGCTGCATCAACAGATGGTCTGTCACATGACATCTCATATGTCATCAATTCTCCTTCCAAATCAGCATACGAAAAAGTAAAAAGATCTTTAATGGCCTCTATAATCTCCTTCTTTGTGTGAAATTTCGAAGTCAACGTCCGAAGAACTTTAGACACCATCTGCTCTTCTGTCACTTTATCACCATTGATCTTCATCTGACCAGCTATGGATTTTACCCTAGGCATGTATTCTTGCACCTTTTCATTAGGTTTCATCTCTGCCAACTCAAATTGTCTCCGTAACTCCTGTAGTTTGACTCTTTGAACGTTTTCGTTTCCTCGATTGATAGTTTTTAACTTGTTCCAAAACTCTTTAGCTGTCTCTTCCTCTATTAAACTTCTGCATATGTCTAATCCAACCTTCGTTCTCAAATAATAGAGTGCTTGATTATTGTGAGAACGATTTTTCTCCAATTCTTTACTTCCCTCAGCTGTTAATTTTTCACCTTCTTTGTCTTTCTCAGGTTCTTCAAAACTTGACTCAATTACATGCCAGATACCAACCATCTTGAAAAAATTCTCCATCAATTGACACCAGATTTCAAAATTATTTTTTCCATCAAGGACAAATACATGACACTCAGGAGGATTAAATAAAAAAGACATCTTGACTCTAAAAAAAAATAACACAAGCTCTGATACCAGATGTAGGAAAAAAATAAATACCCACAAGATTATGCGGAAGCTACTATTGATGCAGAAGAAACAATCACCAAGGTCAAAATCAATTTACCTCAATTTTGATTTGGTGCGGAACTCGAGAAAAACTAAACCAAGCAATTTATTTGGTGTTGTAACAAATCACCGAACAAACAACTACAATCACAATGTGATTATAATTGCACACAACCTGATGCAAGCAAATAAACAAAGGCTTTGTGCCTGAAGCAAACAGAACAGCCGCAAGGCTTTTTTTAATTTCTTTGTAATTCTCTGTAATTCTCTGTGTTTACAATGGTAACCCAAGGCATGTATTTATAGGCTAAACTATCCCTGAATCTTACACTGATTCAGATTGCAACTATTTCCTAAAACAATTAGGTTTCCTAAAACAAATACGAAACCAGACAGGAAACAAACGAACAGGAAACATTAACCGAATAGGAAATAGAAATTAATAGGAAACTTAGTTTAATTATTCTACATGGGCAAATGTATTTGGGATTTACAAGGCTTGATATCATTCATGGTGTTCAACAGCTTAGCCAACATTTCCACTGCCCCAGAACTCAACATTGGAAAGCTACTCTACATATGCTTAAATATCTCAGATCAGCTCCTTCCTTAGGTCTGTTCCTACATGAGCACAACTCCCTCAAATTGACTGCATATTGTGATGCTGATTGGGCAGTATGCTCCATTACTGGACAGTCCCTCATTGGCTATTGTATTTTTCTTGGTTCTGCACTGGTTTCCTGGAAAACCAAGAAACAAGTCACGGTGTCCTGTTCTATAGCAGAAGCAGAATATAGAAGCATGGCTACCACAACATATGAACTTCAGTGGCTTCTATACCTGCTTCATGATATCTTAAGGTTCCTACATAGTTACCTGTGAATTTTTTCTGTGACAACAAAGCTGCGCTTCACATAACAGCCAATTGTGTCTTCCATGAGAGGACCAAATATATAGACATTGACTGTCATGTCGTTCGTGCTCAGTACAAGAATGGGGTGATCCTTCCCCAACATGTTTCCTCTCGTTTGCAACTTGCTGATTTCTTTACTAAGTCCCTTCCTGCTGCACCGTTCCATGATCTTATCTCTAAGCTGAACTTGAAAGATCTTCATAAGTTCAGCTTGAGGGGGGCTGAAGAGTACTATAGCTTTAAGTACACACCATCCAGAATCCACAGCAAAGCAGAAGATTAGAATTCCTTCAGCTGTACTTACTCAATCGTAGTTAGCTTACTTAATTAGCTTTCTAGTTAACTTGCTCCTTGTTGTACAGTTAGCATAACAGATAGATGTAATTAGTTAGTTAGCTCAGTTAACTTAGCTGGATTAAGTCGGTTAGATTAGCATGTGCATAAGGACAGGTGTACATGCATCTAGAAGATCCTATAAGTTCATGATTGTAATCAATCAATTTTAATTATGAGAAGTACAGAAAATTTTCCCTCTTCACAGATTAGTTTTTCTCTCAATTTCTGAACCATTATTCTTTGCTTTCTGCTGCAATCACCAAATTATCATCACAATTGTTCTTCAACACATAATTATATATATTATTATTTATTATATATATATTATATTAATGGGGGTTTAGTTTGATATTTGTTTATTTATTTATTTTTGTAGTTTATCTAATTCAAACTTCCAAAAGAGGTTTTAACCAGTCAGATATAAATTAATCAAATCGACTTCCCTTTCAAATGTAATTTAATTATAAGTTTCATCTCCTTTCCTCAAATATACTGTTAAACTAGTTTTCCACATTTTAATATGCACCAATATATATTGGTAATCTTCTTAATGTATTGAAACTTACCTTAATTGAATATCTCAACTCTCTTCAATTGTAGTAAAATCGCAGCTCTATTTAGTAATGATTTTTGTTCAAAAAGCATTATAATTTGAAGAACCGAATTTTACAATTAAAATTTTAAGGAAGTCATAAAACTCTATAATCATACTCTAGAAGAATTTGAAAAAATACTTTTATAAAAAAATATAATATAACTTAAGGGTTAAACCTGGAATAAAAATACAGGGTCCGACATTTTCTCTAAAAAATTGAATGATTGTTTGAAGGGGATAACTGTTCTCGAAATTGTAGAGGGAGTCTCATGTCCAACCGTTTGATTGTCTGACACGATTTTATAGCAACTAAACTCGATAGGTGTTTATGAATACTTGTTGTTTTACATTAAACGTGGTACATAAAAAACTAAAATCAATATGCGATATTTCAACATGTAAACTTATAACTAGGAACATAAGATATTAAAATTAATATGCATGCGAAACTTCAGCAACTAAACTCGGTACAGGCTTTTTCATAATATATCGCTATACTTGATATGCTAAATTCAGAAAGAGCGTTATTGAAAAGTTAAACGTGTAAGCAATTTTTTGCTTAAATTGAATGACTTGATGATAAGGACACATGAGTCAACAATTTACAATGTATATCAAAACCAACCTACACGTTTAGAAATTAAATTTGAAATTTTATAAGGAAACTTTTATACTTAAATATGGATATCAAGGGAGAAAATGAAATTTGGCCCCCAGCGGGTTTCCTACCCCATCTACATATTCCACTTCCTATTCCACCCAATAAAATCCTTCCACATGTATAACTCTAACTCAACACCATCTAACCACAAACTCCAGTCAAAATACTACCATATGGTAAATTTTTAGAAAGATCAGGACTTTCACAATCAAGACTTTTCCCCCAATTTTCAAATCCTTGTGGTAGAATTCTCGGCGAGTTGCTTCACAGTAGAACCCCATTTTCAAAAGCTAAATAGCAGAAACATTTACCAGAAGAGAAATACAAGGTCACCACAAGATGAGGTTCAGGATTATATGGAGGAATTTTGTGGGAGCTGAAGTTGCTGGTGCTTTCCACATAATGGTTTCACAACAAGCGACACCAATCCCAGTAGATACTAACTAATAAAAAAACATGGGTAGGGAAAAAGAGGCGGTAATGGTTTATCATAAGGAACAAACATATACTTTATATGTATTGTAGGCTATAAAAATATCCATATCGTAAAGAGAACAAAACAAGCTGGAAGTTGTGATCGAAGGAAATCTGAAATCGTAAACGCAAAGCCGAAAAACTTGTGATCACCGAACACATCAAGAGCAAAGCTTAATAATATAATAGTCTGAATCAAAGAGTTTATATGGGCTTATGCAACTTAATCGTCCAAAACTCCAGAACATCAATTAACCCAGCTAAATTGATGATGATCCCTTCTGAACTTATTGTATTAGGTGGCAAATCAAAGTCGGTCGAATTCTTTCCTTGATCAAAAACTTGTCAGCAACTAACTTTCAATCACGCAGAAGGCTTCTTTAGTCCAGAAGTAATTATGTAATTCAACAGAAGTCCATGCCATGTCGCCACCAACATATTTCTTCTCTAAACGGAAATTCGAGAATTCACGACTCGGCCCTAATTTTTTCTTGCTCTGATACCATATATACATCCTTTGAAGGCAGTAAAGAAGAAATTTATCATCAAAAATGTCATTATGTAGAGGTGAACAAGTATATAATAATATATATTCTCTCCTAGCTCTCCCCTATGTACAGGGAAGTTCTCTGCTTTTTTGTTTTTTTTTCTCTTCACTGTTGTGTTGGCGGATTGGGAAATTGCGCATCTTCATGATGTTTTCCTCGTAGATTGAATATACGCCGTTCAAGTTCTCCGGATCAAGTTTCAAAAAAATCCAATCTCTGGAATTTCGAGTTCTTCGCTCGCTAAATTTTGGAATTTCTTGAAAATTCGCCAGTGGCAACATCTTCATCGATTGTTTGTGCGGAACTTGAGAATGAAATATTTTCCCTTTCGAGCAACTGGTGTTCCAGTCCGCAATGAAATTTAAGCAGTTAAGTTTTGAATTAATACGGGAGAAGCCTTCTAACGTGTTGGAGTGGTTCTGGTTTGTTTTTATAGGAAAGAGTTTTGTTAACAGAGTCGTTCAAATCTAAAGATCGAGTTAAGTTAAAAAATGGTTAGTGAGTAAATGATTAAGAGTTAGAGTTAGACATGTGGCATAATCTTATTGGTGGAATAGGTATTGGAACAGGTTGGTGGCATAGGAAATCCGCTGCGAATTTGGCCAATGATATAACTTGGAAAGGGGAAAAACATTGTGACCGTCCTAATCTTCCTATTTTGGTCGCCGAACTTATCGTAGACTTGTCAATGATAATATATAAATAAATATATATAATATATATATTTGTGCGAATTTGGCCAATGATATAACTTGGAAAGGGGAAAAACATTGTGACCGTCCTAATCTTCCTATTTTGGTCGCCTAACTTATCGTAGATTTGTCAATGATAATATATATATATATATATATATATTTTTTTTTTTGTGGTCCAGCTTGAAAGTGAAATTTAGCAAGTTGGTAAGACTCAAATCGTGACATTCTAAATTTTTTTTTTAAAGGGAAAATTGCACTTTTAATCTTTCCTTTATATTCTCGTTACACTTTTGATTCCTCTTCTATGTCTCGTTACATCTGTGGTCTATATTCTTTAATGCGTTGGTACTTTGGTCCCTATTACTGGCAACCAACTGATTTACTAATCACATAATGCAATTTTAAAGATTGGGACCCATCTTTGTAAATCAGAAAAGGAAAAATCATACTTTCATTCTCTCTTTTTTAATTATAATTTTGTCTTTTCCTTCTATTCTCTTTATATTTAGTCATATCTTTTTACCTTTTGTTTTTTTCCAATTGTTACTCATTCTTTTTTTTTTATTATTTAAGTTTCTCTTTTGTTCTACAATTTTTTTAAACAAACTTTTATGGAAGCCACCATTAGCCTCAACACCACCACCTTTACCACACCTGGTACAACCATTTATAATCATCGCCACCGCACCTCTTTGGCCGCAAACACTATCCACCAAATGATTAAGATTAGTCTTACAAGAATAAATATTAGCTGTATGAATTCATAGATTTTTTTGATTTGGAAATCACAAGTTTAAGAAAAATTGCACTTTTAGATACTCTCGTTAGACATTTACTCTCTCTCTTTTATCTCTCGTTGCGCTTGTGTATAGTTTCATGTAAGCCATAATAATATAAGGTAAGACTAAAATATTTTTACAGAACCATTCATTCACTGAATAATGGCCTACGTAATTACTTATGCAATAGTATTAATAATGCATTATAGGGCACCATTAGTGAATGAATAGGACCATAATATTTTCCAATAATATATAGATTTGGTCCTTAAATAAATCAATAAATGTGTAGTGTTTCATAAGCACGTGGCCCTAATAAATACATTGGCCTTTCAATTTTCAAGTAAAATTCGCTTAGAATATGTTGGGCCCATAAAATAAATTAGTTAACTTTGTGCAATATTTTATTAAAAAATAAATTTTAATAAATATATAGAGTTAGAGTTATAATATTACTTTAACCATACATATATATATTATAACTCTAATATATATATATATATATATTAAAACTTCTATAAATTAATAACCATGGGATTACGAAATTTTATTAATTTAGCGATATATTATTTAATCGATAAATTAATAATTTATTAATTTAAAGATTTTTTTTTTATCTCTGTAAATAAATATCTAGATAAATCAAATATGTATAAGTTAATTGTATCTATTAATTCATTATAGTAATAGGTATTAATATAAATTTTAGATATTTAATGTACAGATCAATTGTATCTATAAGTTCATTGTACATGAAAATTAAAAACATGCAATATGTTCACTCTCCGTAAATAAATATCTAGATAAATCAAATATGTACAAGTTAATTGTATCTATTAGTTCTTTATAGTAATAGGTATTAAAATAAATTTTAGATTTTTAATGTACAAATCAATTGTATCTATAAGTTCATTGTACATGAAAATTAAAAACAACCAATATGTTCATTGTACATTAGAACAAAAAACAATCAATCGGTTCATTGTACCTCAAAATGTTTTTTTTACAATTTGACAATTCAACACCAAAACTTTTAGTTGTAGTTAGAAAAGTTAGAGATGAAATTTATTTCGATTTAAAATTTAAGAAAAAGCAAACAACAATGTATTCTTATTTTAATAAAGTATCGTAGTTATATTTGTAATTTATAAGGATTATTAATTTATGATGTTGGTGGGACTATATATTTATAAAGGGATATTTTCAAAAATTATCATCTTATTATTTCATTAAATTTGTAATTTTTTTGAACTGGCCCGAGTCGGGACTGACGAAAGTATTATCTTGGGTGTAAATATACAATTACCCCCCCCCCCCCCCCGTGGTTTGGAAATTTATGCATCACCCCCTTACGGTTTAAAAAGCTACCATGCACCCCCCTTAACTTTCGTTAACTATGTAAAGTGGACAAAAATGACCAAAATACCCCCGCATCTAAACTGTAATTCACAACAAGAATAAGGGCATTTTGGGGGTATTTTGGTTATTTTTGCCCACTTTACATAGTTCACCAAAGTTAAAGGGGTGCATGGTAGCTTTTTAAACCATAAGGGGGTGATGCATAAATTTTTGAAACCACAGGGGGTTAATTGTGTATTTACCCTATTATCTTAGAGACAATATTAATTTACCGAGTATTAATTTTTATAGGTTCTACTGTATGTATATGTATCCAAAAATTTAGGCCCATAAAATTTCTGGGCCCTGGGCGTTCGTCCACCTTCAGGGCTGCCCCTGCGCACGTATATGCAGTAATGTGTTTTCTGTTTTTCGGGAATCAATTAACTCTAGAAGAAGTATAAGCTCGTACGGATCTTTTAAAAGAATTTCAGTTATCAATTAACTATTTAAGAAATCTTAGGTTTCGTTTGATAAAACTTAAGTCTGAAATCTAAATTCATTAAGTTGCTCTGTTTGATACAATCTTAAATTTAAAATATGAAATTAGGACTGAAATCTAAAATACGAAGACTGAAGTGTTAAATATGAAAACTAAAGTCTGAATATTATTAAGTTATTCAAAATAAGAAAAAATTATTTTATTTTAACAGTAAATTTACTTCTATTTTTAACAAAGTTATAAAAATAGATGATAATTTATTTTGTTAATTTTATTTATAGTTATAAAATCAATTTACTTTTATTTTTTTTGAATTGATAAAATTTAAAAAGTATTAAAACATAAAATAAAAAATAATGATACGAAAAATGAAAAAATTGAAACAGAAAAAAAAAATTCGATTCAGATTTAGTGATAAGTGATTCACTCATCACTTATTTGTTTGGTCAAAATTATACTTGCTTTTCAGTCACACTTAATTAATTAAGTTACTCGAATTTCGTTATCAAACGCACTAATCGATTAAAATACTTAACTTCAGAATCAGTTAATTGATTAAGACTTGTACCTAATAGTTATCAAACACACTTAATGCGAATAAACTCTTATTCATTCATTTTAAGTGTTGAAACTTGGTTATCAAACGAAACCTTAGTTAACTCCTTTAAGAGTACCATGCTACTCTTTCAAGAGCAGTAGTAGCATGCTACTCAGAGTTAGGAGCCACATGCTACTCCACTTGAGTTGCACAGCTATATATATTTTTTCTTATTTTCTTCTTCTACTACACTAGAAGAATAGCAGTGCTACTCTTTAAGAGTATCACTGCTACTATTCTTGAGTAGCATTTTCAATTTATTGGATTCTTTTTTTAACTTATTATTTTTCTTAGTGCTACTCTTAAGGGTAGTTCTACTCTTAAAAGAGTAGCACTTGTACTCTTGATTAAGAGTATCAGTGCTACTCTTCTTGAGTAGCAATTTCTTCTTTTTTTAATTTTTTTTTCTTCTTTATGCTTTATTTTGTTCATCCTCAATTGATACTTGAAGATAATATTACTGACATTCGTGAGCATAAGTTTTTATAATTTTAAAAACAGTAATTTTTTGTTTTTACAAAGTGATATTTGAAAAGATTATTACCGATACTCGTAAACAATAAAACTAATATTATTCACAAGCATGTGTTTGCTTTTGTTTGTGTATTAGTTTTAAAGTGAATAAATATATAACAAAAATCGCGTAACCCATTTAACAGAAGACCGACTCTAACATAAATGATTCAAAAAATAAATATATAAATTGAATTTCATTAAAGTTTAATTAGGCTTAAATTACTGACTAGGCCAGACTAGCTTTATTTGTATTGTTTACTTTTAATTTATAATGATTGTATGATACCTTCTATTTGTAAAGTTGCGTACATGATCTTACTTTAATTTAAGTATGTCATCTTTTTTTCTTTTTTTTTTGAAAACCAAAGGTACATCTAAACGTAGAAGAAGTCACAAAAATGTGCATTTCGTGCGATGCAAGGAGGGGTAAATTTGTCCAAATAGAAAATATCTATTTCACTCTTTGTTTTGGTAATAATATAAAGGGCGAATTATGTTTACTTCCTCCGAGCGTTGGTCAAATTTTAAATGAGTTATTTTCTGTGTATAATTTATATAGGTATAGACAGTTTTTAAAATTACATAAATTGAATCTCGGGGGAGGTAAATGTAATTTGCCTAAATTTCAACCCAGTTGCTGGTACTTTTGGTTTAACTGAATCAATTTCATAATTTTCTTCACAACCAGAATTGATTTTCATCCCTATATTTTCTTCTTGGTGCTGCCTCCGTCCCATCCTTTTCTGAGTTTTCTCTCTCCCAAGTGAATGGAAGGTTGTGAAGACCAAGACTTTAATATTTTGGAAGTCAATGCATGACATTTCAATGGGATAAACCCAAAATTTCAAGTCTTGTGTTCACAATGAGCCAAAACTGGTATTCTCATGAAATGATATATACAATTTCCAAGAAACTTCATTATAAAATACCACCAATTATTATTAGGTTAAGTTACTACTTTTTTCTTAAATTTTGGACAGTTATCTTGTATTGGTCCCTGGATTTTATTTTTTTTTACTTTCACCGTTACTAGTTTAAAAATAGTGTTATGAAATGATCCAAAACTCATATTAATGTAACATTTAGACTGCTTCTGGAAATACATTATAAATTGTTTCAATCCAAGTTAAGGGAGGGGCAAACAAAGTTATTTACAAACTTTTATGGAAGCCACCATTAGCCTCAACACCACCACCTTTACCACACCTGGGACAACCATTTATTGTCATCACCACCGCACCTCTTTGGCCGCAAACACTATCCACCAAATGATTAAGATGAGTCTTCCAAGAATAATATTAGCTGTATGAATCCATAGATTTTCTTGATTTGGAAATGACAAGTTTGAGAAAAATTGCACTTTTAGATACTCTCGTTAGACATTTACTCTCTCTCTTTGATATCTCGTTGCACTTGTATATAGTTTCATGTAAGCCATAATAATATAAGGTAAGACTAAAATATTTTTACAGAACCATTCATTCACTGAATAATGGCCTACGTAATTACTTATGCAATAATATTAATAATACATTATAGGGCACCATTAGTGAATGAATAGGACCATAATATTTTCCAATAATATATAGATTTGGTCCTTAAATAAATCAATAAATGTGTAGCGTTCATAAGCACGTGGGCCTAATAAATACATTGCCTTTCAATTTTCAAGTAAAATTCGCTTAGAATATGTTGGGCCCATAAAATAAATTAGTAAACTTTGTGCAAGATTTTATTAAAAAGTAAATTTTAATAAATATATAGAGTTAGAGTTATAATATTACTTTAACCATACATATATATATATATATTATAACTCTAATATATATATATATATATACATTAAAACTTCTATAAATTAATAACCATGGGATTACGAAATTTTATTAATTTAGCGATATATTATTTAATCGATAAATTAATAATTTATTAATTTACAGAGTTTTTTTTTATCTCCGTAAATAAATATCTAGATAAATCAAACATGTACAAGTTAATTGTATCTATTAGTTCATTATAGTAATAGGTATTAATATAAATTTTAGATTTTTAATGTACAGATCAATTGTATCTATAAGTTCATTGTACATGAAAATTAAAAACATCCAATATGTTCATTCTCCGTAAATAAATATCTAGATAAATCAAATATGTACAAGTTAATTGTATCTATTAGTTCTTTATAGTAATAGGTATTAATATAAATTTTAGATTTTTAATGTAAAAAATCAATTGTATCTATAAGTTCATTGTACATGAAAATTAAAAACATCCAATATGTTCAATGTACATTAGAACAAAAAACAATCAATCGGTTCATTGTACCTCAAAAATTTTTTTTACAATTTGACAATTCAACACCAAAACTTTTAGTTGTAGTTAGAACAGTTAGAGATGAAATTTATTTAGATTTAAAATTTAAGAAAAAGCAAACAACAATGTATTCTTATTTTAATAAAGTATCGTAGTTATATTTGTAATTTATAAGGATTATTAATTTATGATGTTGGTGGGACTATATATTTATAAAGGGATATTTTCAAAAATTATCATCTTATTATTTCAATAAATTTGTAATTTTTTTGAACTGGCCCGAGTCGGGACTGACGAAAGTATTATCTTGGGTGTAAATATACAATTACCCCCCCCCCCCCCAGTGGTTTTGGAAATTTATGCATCACCCCCTTATGGTTTAAAAAGCTACCTTGCACCCCCCTTAACTTTCGTTAACTATGTAAAGTGGAAAATATGACCAAAATACCCCCGCATCTAAACTGTAATTCACAACAAGAATAAGGGCATTTTGGGGGTATTTTGGTTATTTTTGCCCACTTTACATAGTTCACCAAAGTTAAAGGGGTGCATAGTAGTTTTTTAAACTATAAGGGGGTGATGCATAAATTTCTGAAACCACAGGGGGTTAATTGTGTATTTACCCTATTATCTTAGAGACAATATTAATTTACCGAGTATTAATTTTTATAGGTTCTACTGTATGTATATGT
The DNA here is from genome assembly GCA_016801395.1 of Leptodermis oblonga. Lineage (NCBI taxonomy): Eukaryota > Viridiplantae > Streptophyta > Magnoliopsida > Gentianales > Rubiaceae > Leptodermis > Leptodermis oblonga. The sequence goes on from CM028760.1 coordinate 19,853,105, forward strand.
ATCCAAAAATTTAGGCCCTTAAAATTTCTGGGCCCTGGGCGTTCGTCCACCTTCAGTGCTGCCCCTGCGTACGTATGTGCAGTAATGTGTTTTCTGTTTTTCGGGAATCAATTAACTCTAGAAGAAGTATAAGCTCATACGGATCTTTTAAAAGAATTTCAGTTATCAATTAACTATTTAAGAAATCTTAGGTTTCGTTTGATAAAACTTAAGTCTGAAATCTAAATTCATTAAGTTGCTCTGTTTGATACAATCTTAAATTTAAAATATGAAATTAGGACTGAATCTAAAATACGAAGACTGAAGTGTTAAATATGAAAACTAAAGTCTGAATCTTATTAAGTTATTCAAAATAAGAAAAAATTACTTTATTTTAACATTAAATTTACTTCTATTTTTAACAAAGTTATAAAAATAGATGATAATTTATTTTGTTAATTTTATTTATAGTTATAAAATCAATTTACTTTTTTTTTTTGAATTGATAAAATTAAAAAGTATTAAAACATAAAATAAAAAATAATGATACGAAAAATGAAAAAATTGAAACAGAAAAAAAAAATTCGATTCAGATTTAGTGATAAGTGATTCACTCATCACTTATTTGTTTGGCCAAAATTATACTTGCTTTTCAGTCACACTTAATTAATTAAGTTACTCGAATTTCGTTATCAAACGCACTAATCGATTAAAATACTTAACTTCAGAATCAGTTAATTGATTAAGACTTGTACCTAATAGTTATCAAACACACTTAATGCGAATAAACTCTTATTCATTCATTTTAAGTGTTGAAACTTGGTTATCAAACGAAACCTTAGTTAGCTCCTTTAAGAGTACCATGCTACTCTTTCAAGAGCAGTAGTAGCATGCTACTCAGAGTTAGGAGCCACATGCTACTCCACTTGAGTTGCACAGGTATATATTTTTTTTCTTATTTTCTTCTTCTACTACACTAGAAGAATAGCAGTGCTACTCTTTAAGAGTATCACTGCTACTATTCTTGAGTAGCATTTTCAATTTATTGGATTCTTTTTTTAACTTATTATTTTTCTTAGTGCTACTCTTGTGGGTAGTTCTACTCTTAAAAGAGTAGCACTTGTACTCTTGATTAAGAGTATCAGTGCTACTCTTCTTGAGTAGCAATTTCTTCTTTTTTAAAATTTTTTTTATTCTTTATGCTTTATTTTGTTCATCCTCAATTTATACTTGAAGATAATATTACTGACATTCGTGAACATAAGTTTTTTTAATTTTAAAAAAAGTAATTTTTTGTTTTTACAAAATGATATTTGAAAAGATTATTACCGATACTCGTAAACAATAAAACTAATATTATTCACAAGCATGTGTTTGCTTTTGTTTGTGTATTAGTTTTAAAGTGAATAAATATATAACAAAAATCGCGTAACCCATTTAACAGAAGACCAACTCTAACATAAATGATTCAAAAAATAAATATATAAATTGAATTTCATTACAGTTTAATTAGGCTTAAATTACTGACTAGGCCAGACTAGCTTTATTTGTATGTTTACTTTTAATTTATAATGACTGTATGATACCTTCTATTTGTAAAGTTGCGTACATGATCTTACTTTAATTTAAGTATGTCATCTTTTTTTCTTTTTTTTTTGAATACCAAAGGTACATCTAAACGTAGAAGAAGTCACAAAAATGTGCATTTCGTGCGAGGCAAGGAGGGGTAAATTTGTCCAAATAGAAAATATCTATTTCACTCTTTGTTTTGGTAATAATATAAAGGGCGAATTATTTTACTTCCTCCGAGCGTTGGTCAAATTTTAAATGAGTTATTTTCTGTGTATAATTTAGATAGGTATTGATAGTTTTTAAAATTACATAAATTGAATCTCGGGGGAGGTAAATGTAATTTGCCTAAATTTCAACCCAGTTGCTGGTACTTTTGGTTTAACTGAATCAATTTCATAATTTTCTTCACAACCAGAATTGATTTTCATCCCTATATTTTCTTCTTGGTGCTGCCTCCGTCCCATCCTTTTCTGAGTTTTCTCTCTCCCAAGTGAATGGAAGGTTGTGAAGACCAAGACTTTAATATTTTACAAGTCAATGCATGACATTTCAATGGGATAAACCCAAAATTTCAAGTCTTGTGTTCACAATGAGCCAAAACTGGTATTCTCATGAAATGATATATACAATTTCCAAGAAACTTCATTATAAAATACCACCAATTATTATTAGGTTAAGTTACTACCTTTTTTCTTAAATTTTGGACAGTTATCTTGTATTGGTCCCTGGATTTTATTTTTTTTTACTTTCACCGTTACTAGTTTAAAAATAGTGTTATGAAATGATCCAAAACTCATATTATTGTAACATTTAGACTGTTTCTGGTAATACGTTATAAATTGTTTCAATCCAAGTTAAGGGAGAGGCAAACAAAGTTATTTACAAACTTTTATGGAAGCCACCATTAGCCTCAACACCACCACCTTTACCACACCTGGTACAACAATTTATAGTCAACGCCACCGCACCTCTTTGGCCGCAAACACTATCCACCAAATGATTAAGATTAGTCTTACAAGAATAATATTAGCTGTATGAATCCATTGATTTTCTTGATTTGGAAATCACAAGTTTGAGAAAAATTGCACTTTTAGATACTCTCGTTAGACATTTACTCTCTCTCTTTCATATCTCGTTGCACTTGTGTATAATTTCATGTAAGCCATAATATTATAAGGTCACTACTACAAAACGGAGCTTTAACGGCTGCAAAATAACGGCGGAAAATAAAAAACCGCAGTAATAAAAGGAATGCGGACTTTCTACGGCGGTCTAAAAATGAACCGCCGTAGAACAGGACTTTCTACGGCGGTTGGGACAAACCGCCGTAGAAAGGGGACTTTCTACGGCGGTTGGAGGGCAACTGCCATGGAAAGTGGACTTTCCACGGCGGTTGGAAGGTAACCGCCGTGGAAAGTGTGGACTTTCCACGGCGGTTACCTTCCAACCGCCGTGGAAAGTCCACTTTCCACTGCGGTTTCCCTCCAACCGCCTTAGAAAGTCCCCTTTCTACGGCAGTTTAATTTTCTCCGCCGTAGTATTGACGTATATATATATATTAAAACCTAAATAACACCGTGTATTCCCATATCGCGCCCGAGAGTGTCTGTCTCCAAATTTCTACTACGGTTTTGCACGTTGAACCTAAAGAATCGTCATTTGGAGCTAAAATTTACCACCTAAAGGTTAGAAACTTGTAAAATTTTCCAGTAATTGCTTATGCTTGTACTTTAGATATGTCATCCTATAGCATTTATTTTTATTTATGGTAGCTGCATGGCTGAAAATTAAAGTTGCATATATTCCATGTATGTGGCGAACCTTAGTAGTGTGGAACCCTATTTAGTTATACTATGTAGTTTTCGGTGATGTAATTTGATTTATAGTGTTTGATTTTTAATGGATGATGTTCATATAATTAGCACTACTTAGAGTGTGTATTATTTTTTTATGCATTTTATGTGTTTGACGAAATGCATGAATGAAAAACTTAGAGTTTCTTTTCTTCATTCGATTATGTCTATTGCGCATGTGTTGTCATTGCATTATTTTTTTCATTGAGGTATTATAGTAGTTTTGCACATATATGACTAACATAAGTATTATGACATGTGCTAAAACAAGCATGCAACTTGATACTTTGTACATTGTTTGTTGAATTATTATTTGGTATTTTTAATTATTTCAAGGTCTTAGTTACACATGGATCGAAATATCTTGTTCTGTGGTGATCGGACCTCCGATTCTTATGCGAGAGAAGTTGAGAATTTCATTCAATTCGCTTATAAGAATACAAAGTACGTTCATTGTCTGTGCAAATCTTGTAAAAATGGGGCGCGGTTTGATAACTCAGATACAATAAGATTCCATTTATATCGGCACGGGTTTGATCCTTCTTATAAACTGTGGATTTGGCATGGTGAAAGTATTGATGGTTTACCTGAGCAAAGAAAATCTCATGCAAAAAGAGATGATGCGATTACTAGAGATCGATTAGATGCCATGATTGAGGATGTGGCCGAGGATTTTGCTGATAAACCGGAAGTTCTTGCTTCGATTTTGGGTGACAATGAGAAGCCTCTATACAAGGGTTGCAGTAAATATACACGATTGTCTAGTGTTTTGAAGTTGTTTAGTTTGAAAGCGGCAAATGGGTGGTCAGATACTAGTTTTACAGCCTTATTGAGGGTATTGAAAGATATGCTCCCAGAAGATAATAAACTTCCAGATCGAATTTATGAGGCGAAAAAAATGTTGTGTCCAATGGGTATGGAGTATAAGAAGATCCACGCTTGCCCAAATAATTGCGTCCTCTACAGGAATGAGTATAAGGATTTATTGCGATGTCCTAAGTGTAACACTCCCCGATACAAAAACAAGCAGCTGTGTGATGCTGTTGAAGACAGTTCTGATTCGCAAAAGAAGGGGTCGCCGGCTAAGGTTCTGTGGTATCTTCCTATAATACCGAGATTTAAACGGTTGTTCACTAATGAAAAAGATGCAAAACTATTGACATGGCATTCATATCGGTGTATTCCCAGTGATGATGACAAAGTGATAATGCATACATCAGACTCAGATCAGTGGAAAAAGATTGATTCAATGTATCCTTCTTTCGGGGGAGAAGCAAGAAATTTGAGGCTTGGTCTGTGTACTGATGGAATGAACCCGTTTGGCAGTCTGAGTAGCACACATAGCTCATGGCCGGTGATGTTGGTTATTTACAATTTGCCGCCTTACTTGTGTATGAAGCGCAAGTACATACTTATGTTTCTAATGATTTCAGGCCCACGGCAACCAGGAAATGACATCGATGTGCATCTTGCTCCTCTTATTGAAGACTTGAAAAAGTTATGGGATGAAGGCGCACCTGTGTTTGATGCCTACCGTGAAGAAATGTTCACATTACGTGCCATGTTGTTCTGTACCATTAATGATTTTCCTGCTTATGGAAACTTGTCTGGGTACTCTGTTAAAGGGCATAAAGCATGTCCAATATGTGAGGAGAGTACAGATTTTTGTCAGCTTGCACATGGGAGGAAGACAGTATACCTTGGGCATCGCAGATTTCTTCCCGAGACTCATCCGTATCGCCGTATGAAAAGAGCATTCAATAGATTCCAAGAGTTCAGAAAAGCTCCAGAACCCTTGAGCGGGCCAGAGGTGAAAGCTCGTGTGACGGACATTAATGTTGAGTTTGGTAAAACTTCGGAGTCCAGCAACAATGATACAGGTTGTTGGAAGAAAAAATTCATATTTTTTGAACTTCCATACTAGGAGAACTTGGATGTCAGACATTGTCTCGATGTTATGCATATTGAGAAAAATATTTGTGAAAGCCTCTTAGGTACGCTCTTGAACATCCCTGGTAAAACTAAGGATGGTTATAACGCGAGACTTGATATGGTTGATATGAACATAAGAGCAAATTTAGCACCGGTAGCTCGAGGACAACGCACATATCTACCCCCTGCCTGTCACACTTTGTCCAGAAAGGAGAAAAAACAACTGTGTTCAAGTTTGCGTAGCATCAAAGTTCCATCTGGATATTCTTTAAATGTAAGCAGACTTGTTTCCTTGAAAGATTTAAAACTGGTTGGTTTGAAGTCTCATGATTGCCATGCCTTAATGCAGCAATTGTTGCCTGTAGCTATTTGCTCGATATTGCCCAAGCATGTTAAGTCCAGTATAACAAGACTTTGTTTCTTCTTCAATGCTATATGTAGCAAGCTTATCGCGCGCGAAAGACTTGATCAGCTACAAGATGAAATAACTTTTGTCCTCTGTCAATTAGAAATGTATTTTCCACCCGCCTTCTTTGATATTATGGTGCATTTGGTGATTCATTTGGTCAGAGAGATACAAATCTGCGGGCCTGTTCATTTGCGATGGATGTACCCATTCGAGCGATATATGAAAGTATATAAGGGGTATGTGAAGAATCGTTGTCGTCCTGATGCTAGTATTGTTGAAGGTTATATAGCTGAGGAGGTAATTGAGTTTTGCACTGAGTACTTGGCCGGGACCGCATCCATTGGAATATCTAAGAATCGGCACGATGGGAGGATTACAGGTATGGGCAGAAGGGTAGGAAAAATTTTTTTGCCGTCTAATGTTGAATTAATGAAGGCGCATCTCTACATTCTGCGCAATTCTGAAGAAGTTGCGCCCTATGTGACAGACCACATACAGTCAATAAGAACGTCTTATCTTGCTTGAACGGATTAACGTGTGCTCAATGAACATATTCGGACATTTGTCTATTGGTTTGGTAATGCTGTCCTGGGCAAAGATGTTTCGGAGACATTGAAATGGTTGGCATTTAGGCCCAGCCCTGCGGTACAAGCATTTTTATGCTATGACATAAATGGATATTCATTTGCTACTAAGAGACAAGATGAGAAGAGTACGGCACAAAACAGTGGTGTTACATTAATCTCAGAGGCTTTACATGTTTCTAGCAGGAAGGATAAAAATCCATTGTATGCAAGCATGGCTTATTACGGGGTGATCGAAGATATTTGGGAGATTGACTATGTTTGTTTCAAAGTAGTTGTATTTCGCTGCAAATGGGTTGATAACAATAGTGGGGTTCGAACTGATGATCAATTGGGTTTTACCTTGGTCAACCTCAATCGGGAGGGTTTCAAGGGGGAACCATTTATACTTGCATCGCAGGCGAAACAAGTTTTTTATATCACCGATCCTTGCGACGAACATTGGTCTGTTGTTCTTCATGGTAAACAACATCACGGTGTGGAAGGGATAGATACAGAAGAAGGGCTTCATGAGGATGGCCCTTTCTCTAGTGGGTTACCTGAACCGAGAGCAGATGAGGAAGATAGGGAACTTGATAAATACATACTTCGTGATGACCACAGCGAAGGATTATGGTTCGAGGATCAAGTGTCCCTTAAGAGAAAGAGATTAAGTTAAGAATCATTTTCAGGTATATTGTTTGTTTTTATTAAACTTCAATTCTCGTGGGTGTGTATGTGTGTTTGTGTATTTGTATATGTTTCTTTGATTTTAATGAAGAGAGGATTCAATAAATTTTTAACAACATTTATTTTTATCCTTCGTACTGTGGGATTGAAACAGGTCACACCTCGGATGAAGCCGCGCAATCAAGGGACAAAATTTCCAGGGACTTCATATGCGGAACTGTTTATAAATGAATATGTTATTTTTTGAAATTGTGTGAAACTTATGTGCTGATCTTAAATTGCACTTGTGTTTTGGTAAAAAACAAGCAGAGGAGATTCTGTCTGAAGTGATTTGAAACTGAATTCCGTATTATTCGAAATAGTTGAAATTTTAGTGAAGTATTGAAGTATATGTGCATCGAATTTACAGGGAGTGCGTTACATTTATAGGGGAGACTTTATCAAATTTTCCGGAAAATAGATTTCCTTGTTTTTCATTTATGAATAAATGTTTCTTGTATTATTATTATTATTTTCTTCCAAGGAGTAGTACTTTGGTAAAATTTCCAGGGAAATGTATACGCAGTTCATTTTGTTTTTATTTTATATTTAACTCTTTATAAATTACTTGTCAGCGGGTTCGGGAAACAGGGGAAATGCAGGGGAAAAAATGGGAGTGGAGAGGAAGAGAATGAGGGAGGAAAAGAACGTTCAAAAATTTTGAACTTTAATTAACCGGGTCGTCTATTCAACGGCGGTTCAACATTGAACCGCCGTTGAAAGTGGAACTTCAACGGCGGTTCAATTCTTAACCGCCGTTGAAAGTGTATCTTCAAGGGCGGTTCAATGTTTAACCGCCGCTGAAAGTCCACTTTCAACGGCGGTTCACTCGTGAACCGCGGTGGATTCTTTTTTCAACGGCGGTTCGTTGTTGAAACGCCGTTGAAAGGTCTCCTCGTAGAAAATTGGAGCCAATTCCCGCGCGGGCATATTTTAATATTAATTTGTTTTTTCCATTTTTCAAATAACTAATCTCACAAATTTGTAAGTATAATAATACATACCCTGATTGTGTATATTTATTAATTATAGGTCAAATATAGAAATTAATAAATTTCGTAAATTTAATACATGTAAGAGACGATAAAATAATAAGCTTCATTATGTTCCGTTAAATATCTACTTTTTCGACAAATGCATTATAGGTACGTATAGTAATATAAAAATTAATTAATATTAGTTAAGTGGCCGAAAAAAATTAAATAAACACTGGATTTCATTAATTTACAAACATATATATATACATATCTGTTTATACATACATATATATATATATATACATCTTTCGCTTTTCTCCTTTCCCCTCTTGATGCACATCATATATATCCAACTCTCTCGATCCTCTATGCTCTCGATATCTTGTAAATTTCCACTACATAAATAAAATATTTTTATTTGAATAATTGAATACTTTAAGACAACTTTTATAATTAATTCTTATATATATATAATGTATTTTGAATTTGGTACAAAAAAATAGAAAATCCATGCGTACGTACGTAGCGCGGGAATTGGCTCCAAAAACTACTTTTCTACGGCGGTTCAACTTTGAACGGCGTAGAAATCAAACTTTCTACGGCGGTTCAAACATGAACCGCCGTAGAAAATACTTTCTACGGCGGGTTCTCGGTTGAACCGCCGTAGAAAATTAGTTTTTGGAGCCAATTCCCGCGCTACTCATGAATTTTCTATTTTCATATCATTTTCTAAACCCTAAACCCTAAACCCTAAAACCCAACCCTAAACCCTACTCTCTATTAAGTTTTTTTTCCGATTTTCATAAATTAACCGCGGTGACTCTTAAGATGGAAATAGATATATAGTGAAGCGCCACCCTTTTCCTGGATTTTCGCTTTGACATTCAAAGGAATGAAACATTTCAAATCATGCATATGTGCAAAGTCAACCTATCGGTCAACGTTTTTCAAGCTTAATTATATTAAGCTTTGAATTTTGAAAGTTGCTAAATTCAAGTTTCTATCAAGCATTTTATATATCATCCAAGACCTTCAAAGGCTCAAGTAGTTATGCATAAAGATTCAAACAATCCAAAGCATTCATATTTTCAAAGTCAACTACTTGGTCAAGTTTTTTCAATTGAAGCTTGCCATTTTGAAGCATATATCCTTAATTTTCACATGGAGCAACTTCAAATTATCAATAAGTTAATTCTTAAACTCTCAAATAAGCTAAAGCATGTATATTTAAAAAGTCAAACTTGGTCAACCATTTTTATGTAATGCAAACATGCTTAATTCTTGCTATCTTGAAAGGAAAATTTTCAACCGTTTTAACATGTGCAAGAATTTCAAGATACCAAAGATGACATAGATCCTAATGCATCATTTTAACTCTAAAACATGGCATTCTAGGATTATATCACTAAAAGACTCATCAATCAAATGCAAATTTCAAATTTTCTCAAATTTTTCTCTATTTTGCCTAACTCATCTTTTCTTGATATTTTAACTTCAAAATTGGTCTTAGCAATTTAAAATATCATTCTAATTTCATTTGACCAATTTTCATCTTCTAAGTATTAAAAGTCTAAAAGTCAAACTTCTAGCTAATTTCAAATAATGCTCATAAAGTCCTAATGACTTTCAGCAAAAAAACAATTTTCGGCCACTTAAATTTTATTAATTAATTTTTATATTACTATACGTACCTAATGCATTGTGGATTTGATTTTTTTATCCCGTTTGCCAAGTCGAAAAAGTAGGAATTTTAGGGAACATAATGAAGCTTATTACATTCTGGCTCTTACATGTATTAAAGTTACAGAAAGAAGAAATTATAATTTTATGTTTGACCAATAATTATTGTACGTGTAGTAGCACGCGGGGGAAATTTAAATGCAAATATGTGGTTCAATTAAAAATTTGAAATTTAATTATGAAATGGTTAATAAAAGTCGAGATTGTGTACATAATTAATAAATATACAAAATCTGGGTATGTATTATTATATTACCAAATCGGTATGGCTCCAATTTTTTCTACTTAAACCGAGAAAAAGTGCGGACTTTCAACCGCGGTTCAATCTCGAACTGCAGTTGAAGTACACTTTCAACGGCGGTTCAACATTGAACCGCAGTTGAAAGTGTACCTTCAAATGCGGTTCGCGGTTCATGGTTCAACCGCAGTTGAAAGTATACTTTCAACGGCGGTTCAAGGTTGAACCGCAGTTGAAAGTATACTTTCAACTGCGGTTCGCGGTTGAACCGCCGTTGAACCGAGCCCGGTTATTAATTATAATTCAAATTTTTACCTTTTTCATTTCCTCCCTCATTCACTTCCTTTCTTCTTCCTTCTTTTCCCCTTCACTTCCCCTGTTTCCCGAACTTTTTCCCGTGGCCGTTCGTCTTTTCGCCGCTTCTCCCATCGCCGGCGACCTCCTCCACCTTCCGATCATCCGTCGGCTGCCCAAGCATTCACCGATTGTTCGGCTGCCCAAGCATTCACCGTCGGTCGGCTCTCCATTTCCACCCTCCCATATAAACTTAAAGCTTGGATTTTTGTTTGAGTTCACCCAAAAGGTTCCACCTTCTATGCTTTCATTTTAAACTTTTGTGTATTTAACCTTACATTTTGCAAATGCTTACCATTGCACTAGGATTTTGTTGGTTGATATTTATGGTAGATTTCGGTTTTAATTCTTGTGATGAAAGCTTGGAAAGTTTTTGGATTTATTGATTGTTTGTAGCATTTGGTTTGGTTGTTGAATTGAGTGTTTTGTCCTACATAAGTTGAGAACCTAGGGTTGATTAATGTTCCATTAGGTACCCTTTGAAATTCGGGTTTTTTTTTGAAAATGAGAAACTCAAATGATTATTTCGGTTTTGCTTGATTAATTTTAGAACATTGGTGTTTGATTTCGGTTTTTATTCGATTTAGTGTTCCTCCTTAGTGATAATGAGGAAAATGCTTTGTTGTTGATTCCACTTTGTGAAATGTTATTCCTTTAGTAGAAATGAATGAATGTTCTCATTAGTTGTTGGTTGTGAAATGTGAAGTACTTTATCAATGGTACCTTGAGAAGTCCACTTTTTTTTGGCCCTCATTTGGTTTAATTTGGATAATGGTAATTGTGGATTTTAGGAATGAATTTTGCGAATGTACATTGCCTTTTTTCCACATTAGGTTGGTTGTGAAATGTGAATTACTTTATCAATGGTCCCCTTTATAAAGGACTTTTTTTGGCCCTCATTTGGTTTAATTTGGTTAATGGTAATTGTATATTTGTAGGAGCGAATTTTGCGAATGTACCACTTTTTTTTCAACATTACAAGCATTCTTGTATTTGACATTAAAGCTTTTGTTGTCATTGCATATATGTTATATTGAATTCTCTTTCTATGTAAATGACGTTTAAGGTACTTTCAATGGCCCGAAAAAGAAAAAGTAATACGGAGCATGGAGATGGTTCTTCTACTAAATCTAGTAGAGTTAGAGGGCCCACAAATTGCAATGACCTATTGGAAATGCGAAAGAATGGGGAAAACTCTTGACATTTCTTTTGATTCCGGGCTCGAGCCTAGAGTACATCATGTACAGTGGATTACCTTTGTGGCATATACGGCCCGGAGCAAAGTGGACTTAGTGGAATATCAATCATGGCCGAAAGTTCCCGCGGAGCTCAAGAAGAGAGTTTGGATGGAAATACGGGTATTTTCTTAATTATAATGCATTCTTTGTTTCTTAATTCTTCCATACAATTTTACTCAAATTCCTCACTAAATTTTACTCCTAATTTTCACTGTAGCATTATTTGTTTTCGAGTCACCGAAGAACTCGAAGATAAGTGGATTAGTTATGCCAGTAAACGGTGGAAAGATTTCAAATCCTATTTAGGGAAATTTGTACATGGTCCATGAAGGGTAGGGACCCATGTTTGGAATATAAATTATCCCTAGGGAGACATGGATTAAGTTCAAGGCTAGCCGCGAGACAGAAGAATGGCAGGTATATTTTTTAAATTGATTTCCTTCTTCTTTTTGGATATTTGAAATGCTCAGTTTAGGATAATAATTTTTCATTATATTTCTCTCTAGGCCATTCGTGGAAAAGCGCAAAAGAATGCCAATTTAAATGCTTTCTACCATAACTTATCTCGCGGTGGCTACCGACCGCTGAATGAAGCAGCAGTTGCATGACGAGGAGGTCAGTGCATCCGGAAAGAAGCCTTCAGAGGAGGGTCAGTCCGAAGAAGAAGGCGAGGATTCTTATTCAGGGCCAGGCCGTCATGACCTTTGGATACATGCCCATACGAACAAAAAAGGGGAATACTTCACGCCAGAGGCTGGGCGTGTAGCGAAGGAAATTGTAAGTTTTGCACCATACATTTTCTTATGTTTCAATTATTTTAATATTTAAAGTCTATGTGTATAGAATTTTTATTATAACTGATTATTTATTACTAGATATCTATGATGAAATGCTAATTAATAATTTGGTTGTCATTAAATGTTTATATCAAATTATTATTATCTAGTTGTCACTGTAAAGTAAATAAATGACTAATTTGTATATATGTGTATTTATTTATATTTTATAATTATGGTTATTAATTTTATATTTAAAATTATATACATAAATGAATAATCTCTGTATATGTGCATTTATTTATATTTAATTGATCTATTTACATTTACTATATTTGGCAACATGTGTAGGAAAATCTATGTTCCCGCGAGTCCTAAGGGGAGACCGTTGCAGAGGGTAGGAATGACATTCTTGTCATTGCAACGGGCAAGCGCGATCACCCCGGTCGTTATCGTGGCCATTCTACGCGGGCACGTATAACAGAGGTTTTCCCACAGAAAACAAAGCCGTCGCTTAAAGAGGAACTTGATTTAACTAAGCGATAGCTTCAGAAAACCACTGGCCAACTAGATGAATGTCAGACACAGTTGAAGATGATGATTGGGGATATGTGGTAAGATGGGAACTGATTATGATACATTAAAAGCCACCGTCATGAATAATGCCCCGGATGAGAACTTGCACCCAGAGACCTCCGGAGCGGTCCCTGTATCCCTAATGAGCCCTGTTTCTCCTCTGATACCTACAAGGTTGCCCGATTTGGAGATGCTACATGTTGCACCTACGGACCCGATCAAAGCCTCTGACGGCGGTGCTTTAGGCGAATACAAGGTAAATAAAATTAGACGGCTTCTTTTAATACTTCAAAATTTTTTTTTTCTTTATTACAGTGCTTTGTTAAGTTATTCTTAATAGTTGACTAATGTTCATTCGCTTGCCTATTATCTTAGGACGGGTGTGAATGCCATCTGTTCCTTCATGAGGATTTGCAAACGCGGCGTAAGCTTGTGGCAAAAGGAAATATTTATAAGCAAAGCAAGCACCACGGGCGCGAGGTTAGGAAACGTTGCGCGAGGGTCACAATTAAAATTTCCTATGATGACTGTGCCCCGCTGCCATTTCCTGAGGAAGAGGATGCAACAGTGGGAATGGCCAAGTCCTTTTTCGTGGAATGGCCTAAAGAGTTGATTGAAATTATTCAGCCGGCTCCGGTAACAAAGGTATATTCTTTCATTTATTTGTGTATTACTTAATACCATTTTGTATATTTAATGTTATTTGAAATGATGTTAGGTGGATAAAAGTGCCCAAAAGAAAAAAGGCCGGATGAGTTCTATGGATGACAAGACATCTCCTTCGGCGACGGTTCCGACTGAGGAGTCATCCTCATCGACATCTGATCCATTGCAAGAGTTATAGCTCTGAATGGATAATGATGCGGGCTTCAATGGCTTCTGCTTTCAAATGACAAAAGAAGTCATAGGTTTGGACCTGCCTAATCTGATGGATCGAGGGGATCTATTAGAGTTATTGACCAGAGAAAGCCAGGTCTCAAACAGTTTGATGCAGTTGTTCACCCAGTGAGTTTCCACTTAATTTTATAACCTATTTCTGATTATTAATGTTTATATTATGCATTCCATGTGCATAGGCTAACCAATGAAGCCCTTTTTTTAAATTCTTTAGAGTTTTACATGAGTTAGCTGAAAGGAATGGGAGAAGGGGATAGGTTTCCTTTCGGCTGATCATGTCACACCCACACAAACTACGCTTCAAGCTAGGGTGAACTACATTGCGCGAATCTTGAAGGATAGGAATAAAGAAATGTATCTGGTGCCTTATCTTCAGGGGTAAGTGACACTGTAAGCGATTCTCTAATATTTAAGAAACACTGATATAAAGATCTGACGTACGTCATTAAATTTTTTGTTGGCAGTGAACATTGGATGCTAATGGCCATTAGACCAGTAGATAAGGTTGTATACTGGTTTGATTCTTTGCAAAATCCACAGAAGGAGGAGGCGGTGGAGCTTATGGACGAGTGAGTTATATATATTACCAACTGTTAGAATGCCTATCTATCCATATATTGCTAATTATTTTCGTGCCGATTTCATTTTTATAGGGTGATGTTTAACTATCAAGCTTTCTTGGGATTGCCCACAAATGTGCATATGCCACCTTCGTGGATAGTAGTTAAGGTAAATGAAATTGGTTCTTATAAATTTTTTAATTACATCCGTGGGTCTAGTAGCCTAAGCAATTAGTAGTGTTAGTTGTTTTAATTAAATCCGTGAGTCTAGTAGCCTAAGTTAGTATAGTGTTAGTCAATTAATTTATTAGTTAATCAAGTTATTTATCGAGGTATTTGATTAATTATGCATGCAATCTGTGAGTCCAGTACTGTAGGTTAGTTAATATAAGCATGCAAATTGCCGTTTCGATCAGTAGAAATTAGTGAGTCCTAGTTATTTAATTAATTAGATTAATACGAGTTTAGTTATGAATATTCGTAGAAATTTTTTACTCACCGTTGTGTTGTATACAATTAATTGTATGATCTTCTAACTCGTATATATTAATTCATTAGCATAAAAAGCAAACGGATAATTGGGAGTGTGGGTACTATGTAATGCACTACATGTACCAATAGCAATGAAATCATCCACATTTGCACTTAAAAAGGTAAATATATATTTCTCATTACTTACTTAATTGACTGTATTTCATTTTGCTTACTCGGGTAGTTTTTAATTTCAAAAAACTCAGTTGCAGCACTTCAAGATCGACCGCACTCCATTAAGCAATGTGGATATAGATGCAATGCGAAAAATATGCGCTAGATATATTTTGGACCATCCGTCGTAGTAGAAGGATACTAATTAAACTTGTTCATATTAGAGTTGTACAAATATTTTTTGGATATGCTGTATTATAAAAGCGAATTCAATTTGTATATTGGTGATATTTGTAATAAATTTGGGCTGTTAGCATAAGGTTTTGATTTGAACCAGGTTTAATAAGCAGGTTTTTAATGATTTTAATGCGGTTTGCGTTTAAAAAGTAACCACTTTCAACGGCGGTTCATAGTTGAACCGCAGTGGAAAGTATACTTTTAATGATTTTATTGCGGTAAAAAGTAGCCACTTTCAACGGCGGTTGAACCTTGAACCGCAGTAGAAAGTGTCCACTTTCCACGGCGGTTCAAGGTTGAACCGCAGTAGAAAGGGTACACTTTCCACGCCGGTTCAAGGTAACTTTCCACGGCGGTTCAACCTTGAACCCGCCGGAAAGTGTAACCTTTCTACGGCGGTTCGACCTTGAACCGCCGTAGAAAGTGTACCCTTTCTACGGCGGTTCAAGGTTGAACCGCCGTGGAAAGTGTAACCTTTCTACGGCGGTTCAACCTTGAACCGCCGTAGAAAGGGACACTTTCTACGGCGGTTCAAGGTCGAACCGCCGTAGAAAGGTTACACTTTCCACGGTGGTTCAACCTTGAACCGCCGTAGAAAGGTTACACTTTCCACTGCGGTTCGACCCGCCGTAGAAAGTCCGCTAACTTACAACGGCTGCCAGATAAATGGCGGTTCAAAAATGCTAAACCCCGCCGTTAAAAGCCCTTTATAACCACCATTAAAGCTCCGTTTTGTAGTAGTGGGTAAGACTAAAATATTTTTACAGAACCATTCATTCACTGAATAATGGCCTACGTAATTACTTATGCAATAGTATTAATAATGCATTATCGGGAACCATTAGTGAATGAATTGGACCATAATATTTTCCAATAATATATAGATTTGGTCCTTAAAAAAATCAATAAATGTGTAGCGTTCATAAGCACGTGGGCCTAATAAATACATTGCCTTTCAATTTTCAAGTAAAATTCGCTTAGAATATGTTGGGCCCATAAAATAAATTAGTAAACTTTGTGCAAGATTTTATAAAAAATAAATTTTAATAAAATATAGAGTTAGAGTTATAATATTACTTTAACCATACATATATATATATTATAACTCTAATATATATATATATATATACATTAAAACTTCTATAAATTAATAACCATGGGATTACGAAATTTTATAATTTAGCGATATATTATTTAATCGATAAATTAATAATTTATTAATTTACAGAGTTTTTTTTTATTTCCGTAAAAAATATCTAGATAAATCAAATATGTACAAGTTAATTGTATCTATTAGTTCATTATAGTATAGGTATTATATAAATTTTAGATTTTTAATGTACAGATCAATTGTATCTATAAGTTCATTGTACATGAAAATTAAAAACATCCAATATGTTCATTCTCCGTAAATAAATATCTAGATAAATTAAATATGTACAAGTTAATTGTATCTATTAGTTCTTTATAGTAATAGGTATTAAATAAATTTTAGATTTTTAATGTAAAAAATCAATTGTATCTATAAGTTCATTGTACATGAAAATTAAAAACATCCAATATGTTCATGTACATTAGAACAAAAAACAATCAATCGGTTCATTGTACCTGAAAATATTTTTTTACAATTTGACAATTCAACACCAAAACTTTTAGTTGTAGTTAGAAAAGTTAGAGATGAAATTCATTTAGATTTAAAATTTAAGAAAAAGCAAACAACAATGTATTCTTATTTTAATAAAGTATCGTAGTTATATTTGTAATTTATGAGG